>CM032661.1:9297848-9343645 GCA_019095985.1 Streblospio benedicti | reverse complement strand
CACCACACGGTTGTCATATTAATATATAAGTTTGATGGAAAATAATCTGCAGTAATATGCAATTCCATTCATATACATACGACTATCTAATTGGTTTAACTTAATATAATATAATTGGATTTAGTTTAGACATTTTCATTTGACAGCAGAATTCGGCGTGTATACTCACTGCAATGTTTGCAGCTTATTACAACAATAACTATTTAATATTTTGGTTCCAGGTGTTAAGAATAAGAAACAACATACACTTTTTGTTAACTTGCTTTAAGTTGATAGGAATTGATGCAATATTCATATAATATAATTGGATTTAGTTTAGACATTTTCATAAGCTTTACTACGGCAACGCTATCAATGGCGCCAATGTTTGTGCTACCTAGGCCACGTGCGCTGAATCTCATGAATATTCATGGCTTGTGACGTCATGCGTGCAGAACGCTATTATTGGCTGTGTGCCAAGCTGTACAGAGATCTAGGGGTGGTGTGGGTGTAACGAGGTGCGTTTTAGTGTTAACAACCACCCAACTGTGGTCGTTATTAACGACACCTTAACCACGTTTTTAGGGACGATTTGAAGTTTTATAAGCCGTAAATTGGACGACGACAAACAGTACAACGACGTCGTAAAGGCCTTTTATAAGCCCGACAGTGTCGTTGATGTTCGTACTGTCGGTAGTAAACACCACAGTGTCGTCAGCGTCGATACTGTTGGTAGTAAACATTGGGGTATGCAGTGACGGTGTCGTCTGTGTAAGTACTGTCAGTAGTAAACACCACGGTCATCATATGCATAATAAATCACAGTGCTCATGACGTGCTCCAGCACCCGTCATTAGTTGTTATCTAGCTGCAAGCTGGTGGCAACATGCATAGGTTTACTATGAACATTTATAATCCTCAGGAATTTATAACCGTTTTGTGGCTTTCTAGTCAGCAGGTGAGACATTTCACACTTGAGCAGATAGAGACTTCTATGATCAGAGTAAAGCATGATTGATTATTACATCTGAATAACCAAACATCTGATGTGCCCCCCTTTCTGAAAAAAAAAACTGGATCTGCCAGTGTATCAAGCTAACTGCTATGCACCTCCTCTTTCTTAAAAAAAACAAAACAAAAAAACTGGGCCAGCTAGTTTAATAAGTAAATTGCTGTGCGCCCCCCCCCCCCCCTCTTAACTGCTGTGCCCCCTCCCCTCTTGTTTTTAAAAAAACTGGATCTGCCAATTTAACAAGTTAACTGCTGTGCCCACTCTATATTACAAAATAAGCTAGATCTGCCAGTGTAACAGGAGGTTAACTGCTGTGCCCCCTCTTTCTTAAAAAAACACTGGACCGGCTAGTTTAATAAGTTAATTGCTGTGGCCCCCCTCTTTCTTATCTGCTGTGCCCCCCCTCTTTCTTAAAAAAGAACTGGATCTGCCAGTGTAACAAGTTAACTGCTGTGCCCTCTCTATATTACAAAAAAAAAACTGGATCTGCCAGTGTAACAGGTTAACCTGTTTAATGTTCCCCGCTTTATCAAACAAGATTGTTTTGTAACTCTATCCAGACACCCAACAGCAGACCAGCACATGCAGTTTGCATTATGACGGACTGTACCATTAACTAAAAACAGCTTTTTAAAATATTGTAGTAGCAACCATAGTTTTCAATAAATCTTAATTTGAAACAATGACTTTTTGCGTAATACCCTAATGAACCATTATACATAGTTTCCTACAAATCCATAAAGTAGTTTTTGAGAAGATTTCCAAAGAATTGTTAACGCCGACGGACAGACGCCGGACGCCAAGTGATAGGAAAAGCGCACATGGCCTTAAAAGGCCAGGTGAGCTAAAAATGGGGGTATGCAGTCTGTCTTCGGTGTCGGTAGTAGGAAACAGTGTTGTTCAATTGGTTTAGAATTAATAAGCGACAGTGCGGCTATTTAAGAAGCTATGGTAAGTACCGTGTGTGCGACCTCTGATAGGGTAATGATGTCGGACTTCCTGGATTCAAAATATTTGTTCTCTTGATTAACTTACAATAGAGTTTAGAAGTAATATATATTTCAAATGATATTCTGTATAGAACATTACGAAAATAAAATTATTCTGATGGAACCTTATGGCACAGTCAATCTTCACCCCATGTTTATGATTCTCGAGAAAGCAACCATGACCATGTCACACTTTAAGCCTTGTAAAAGTTTGTTGACAATTTAATGAAAAATGCCAGTAGTGATTGTTGATGTATGACCTAACAGACAGGTAAGCATGATAGCTCGCCTCAATCATGCAGTGACCAATGTTCGTAATACATTCTTGATGATGGTAGTGAATTGTATGAAAACACACATAAAACAAAGTTCACAATTTATTTGTTAAAGTTAATACAGTACTATAATGTTATAAGTCTGCCCGACAGCCAAAACCTGGACCTGGTGGTGATTCTGTTAGACTTGTCAGTTTTCCTTTCGGCTCTGATGCAAATCTATGGTTCTGTCCACTCCTACAAAAAACACACGAAAATAAGTCCAATTATAACTCACACAACAAACAATATAATTGATAACTAGTTAATATAAATTTGATAGGGAGAATCAATACATACTTGTGGGGGTTTTGTGTATGCCAAAACAGATATTTTCTGCCACTTTAATCTAGGGCCTTTAATTTTTGTATCAAAAGAATTACTGTCACTGTAGATTTTCAAATGTAATAAGTGTTACCTATCGAATGTAAATACGTTTTACCTAGGACCTGGCTTTGGGTGTCTATCAGCTTTTAAATCATTGAGAATTTCATCAGTATCTTCGACTGTAAGATCCTCCTTTATTATGAAAAAAAATAATTTATACATGAACATATTTTTAAAATCCAATGTTACATAAATGAACCCAGCAGTGTCCAATGTAAGTAATTAAAAGTTAGAAAGAGAAAGTTTCTTAGGCTGAAACTTGCAGCTTTCATGAGAATACATTTCAGTCTTTTAACAGTTAAATAATTGTGAGATAGAAAACCATACACCGTGTTTGTTAGGGAAAAATGACTAAGAGTGTCTGTGTGTGTGTGTCTCTGTGTGTGTGTGTGTGTGCGTGAGTGTACGTATTTTTGTCTCTGGACAAGCTAGATTGTTTACTGATGAACCGATTTTGTTCAAACTTTACACAACTATGTGGTATGACGCAACACCACAGTGATCTAATTTTGGGCACTTTGCCAATTAAAGTGTGTTTTCCTAAGGGCCATTTATGGTCCATTTTTCGACATTCTTAATAGAATTGAATGCACCATGACAAATCAATAGTACAGCAGCCGCAAAAGTCTACTTGGAGCTGTTTGCTGTGAGCTGCTGCAAGATCAACATGTAGCAGAGTAACAGAGCCAGTATTATTATCATCATCATTATTATTATTATTATTATACAGTGGCACACACTACAAGCACACAGATTTTGTGGCTGGTTACATACATTGTAGGATTTGACAACGAGATTGTCGTGTCAATCGTGAAATTGAGCATGCTGACATCTGATTTACCCTCACTTTGTTCGGGTAAATCAGACGTCAGCATGCTCAATTTTCCCATTGACACGACAATCGAGTGGTCAAATACCATTCTATCATGACTAAAATCCACACTAAACGAGTGTATGATTCGTTTTTATTTTAAAAAAAAATCATTAAAATAAAACCATAACGCTCGCATTGCCATTTTGACCATGCGACGTCAGCGGCTGTATAGAAAATGTGACGGTACTAGTCTAGTTTAGACTAGTGCAGTGGTGTGGTGGTTTCATAGTGTGTAGTAAATCACCGGAGCGTGCAGTCAATTGTAGGAATTGACTACGAGATTGGAGTGTCAATGGGAAAATTGAGCATGCTGACGTCTGATTTACCCTCACTTCGTTCGGGTAAATCAGACGTCAGCATGCTCAATTTTCCCATTGACACGACAATCGAGTGGTCAAATACCATTCTATCATGACTAAAATCCACACTAAACGAGTGTCTGATTCGTTTTTATTTTAAAATAAATCATATCATAACGTTCTCATTGCAAGTCAATTTGTCAACCAGCGTGCTCAATTATACGATTGACTGCACGCGCGGAGACCACTACTACGGCACTAGTCTAAACTTTTGACCATGCGACGTCAGCGGCTGTATTGAAAATGTGACGAGTTTAGACTAGTGCCACTAGTAATGGTCTAGGAGCGTTCAGTCAATCGTATAATTGAGCACGCTGATTGACCAATCAGCGTGGGTTATTGGCGGAGATTTTTGCACGGGATGATAGAAGGTAAAATTTTGTGTAATTTTCATCAAGATTTCCATAACATTTTAGTAAATATCTTAATTGCCCATATGTCAACATTGTTCTACTGACGCTGTGCTCGCTGAGCAATTTTGATCTAGTTAGTGTGTGTTTGGTGTCATAATTTGAGCATAACCTTTAAATCAACAAGACCTAACGATGTCTGGACCTGCGTCGCATGTAACAGGAATGTTATATAAATATAACATTCCTGTTAATATGCACGTCTACATATATACGTATATGAAGTTCTTGTTATAAATCAAGTTTCATTGCTGTATGTTGAGTAGTTTAGAGGAGTAGCAAAGACAAGCTATTAGTATAGGAGGCAAAATATTCCTCAGTTCAAAGAGGCATAACTGCTATAAAAATTGTAGAATATAATATCCCGGCTAAAAAGAAGCACAAAATTTCTAAGTTCAAAGAGGTATAACTACCATAGATAGATAAATGCATATGTTAGCTACTCACTGCTAAAAGTCTCCAAAAATCACCCCTTCAATAGATCAGATACAGTAATCAAAAGAAATATGATATTTGTACATAATGTACACTGCTTGTAGTCACAAATTGTGAAATAGGGAATTTCTAAGTTCAAAGAGCCAAAACTCCCATAAAAATTTGAGAATCAAAAATCCCTGTCAATATGCACATCTACATATAATGTTCTTGCTGTATACCAAGTTTCATTACTGTATGCTGAGTCTTTTAAGAGGAGTAGCGGAGACAAGCTGAGCACTGCTCAGAATTCACCATGATCTCCTTCTAGCACTTGACAACAAGCAATGTGTTTTTATGGCAATGCTAGACCTTTCAGTCGCCTTTGATACAGTATCACATGAAAAGCTTTTGAGCAGATTGTCTACATCTCTTGGTATAACCGACCTGGCTCTGGAATGGTTGAAGTCTTATCTCACTGGAAGACGCCAGTTTGTGTCAATAAAAGGTTGTAAATCAAAGGAACACTTGAAAACTTGTGACGTTCCACAGGGCTCAATTCTAGGGCCTAATCTCTATGAAGATTATAGTGCCAACCCCATAGGATCTATTTTTAGGAAACATAACATCTCCTACCACATTTATGCTGATGACACACAAGCATATATTTGTTTTAATGAGAATAATAAAGAACGTGTATTGAACCAACTAGAAAAATGTCTTGATGAGGTGAGAATGTGGATGGCTGCAAGTTGGCTGAAACTTAATGATGATAAGACTGAGTTTATTGTGTTTGGTTCAAAAGTCTTTCAATAACTGCAACATCTCTAGTATCAAGATTGGTGAAAGTGGTGTGGAAAAGGTGTCAAGTGTGAAGAGTATTTGGTGCCCATCTTGATTCAAATCTCACTATGGATAAGCACGTAGCTGCTACATGTAAGTCAGCATGGTTCCATCTTCACCAGATAAATAAAATCAAGAATTATCTCTCTTGTGACCAGTTAAAAGTGTGATATTGGCATATGTGATTAGTCGCATCGATCAAAACAACAGCCTTTTGATCGGTCTTCCAAAAGCGACAGTATTCAAGCTTCAAATGATTCAGAATGCTTGTGCCAAGATCATATTCAGAGCGAAAAAGTTTGATCATGTGACACCCCTTCTAAAAGAACTTCACTGGCTACCGGTAGAACAGCGTATCACCTTCAAAATACTCCTCCTTGTGTATAAATGTCTACATGGAAAAGCACCAGCATACTTGAGAGAGCTGCTAGAGGAATATGTACCATCTCGATCCCTTCGTTCTGCATCAAAGGGCCTGCTCCGTATCCCAGAGAGACATTATACCAGTACAAAGCGGAGAGACTTTGCTCACCGTGGGCCTGTAGAGTGGAATAAGCTCCCCAAAGTCATCAGGGACAGTGATAGCATTAACATTTTTAAACGTAGACTCAAAACTTACCTCTTCCGTATTGTTTTTAGTAATTAATAGCTGGTAGCTAGTATTAAGTAATTTATTTATATTTATTTGTCTAACAATTTGTCTAAGCTGGTAGCTTAGAACACTTAGAATAAGGCGTAGTAGTAGTATAAGATGCACACATTTTCTCTATAATAGGCTCCCATATAAATTTGAGAATCATATTATTATTATGCACATCTACATAGGATGTTCTTGCTATATACCAAGTTTCAGTGCTGTATGTTGAGTCGTTTAGGAGGAGTAGCGGAGACAAGCTTTTACTACGGGCGGACGGACGGACAGAGTGACCCGGTTCCTAGAGCTGCTCTGCCGTTGGCGACGCAGGTAATAAAAAGGTATATTTCTAAATTTCTTTCTTGATAATTATACTCAACATTCGCCCTATGAAAATGATGAATGTGAAAAAAATTGAGTTTTATGGTACAATAACTTTTTTGGGCACGGCATAAAAGTACAAGTTATTATATTTTAGCCAACCATAACCGTCATATCCACAATGTTGGTATTCTCTATGGTGAAACTTAAGTCAATCATCTCGGCCGCCGCTGCCGCCGCCGAAAAGTGGGTCATACACACGCGAGAGCTGATGGGCCCCCTCGTCCCGGTTCATGACCTGCCTGTTGGTGCGGATGTGTACCGCCTCCTTTATCGTTCTCGTCTTCCAATCGCTTTCTCTGTCTATCACTCAAGCACCATCCCAATCAATGTCATGGTTGTGCTGATTGACATGGTCTGTTATCGCACTCTTATTTATTTCAGTCAGATTCCTTCTTCGAAAATCTCGTGCATGCCTTCTTCCTGTTGCTATCCACATCTTTTACATGCTCTCGGCGGCGGCCGAGATGATTGACTGCCTGTCATGTGCAGTCGATCATTCTGAAGATGTCAGCAAAAGCTGATGAAATTGTTAATGTATTTTTGTAAGTTTTTCATGAGTTGTGATTCAAGAAATGACTGTATATAACCATTACCAACACGCTGAACACGTTCAAGGAATGAAGTTTTCAGGTTGATCTGATAGTTAAATTATTTTTTGTTTTTATTTTATTTTATTTTACCATCTGCGGTTCAGCTAAAAAAATTCAGAGCACATGAAAATTAGATCAGGGCACATACATTTGGGTACCAGCAAACTTGGCACAAAACCAAATCGGCACCTGTTTTCACCCAAAACGGCACTGAATGTTGTAAAGTGTTTGTATTCCAATATATCAGTCTTTTGCATGTATTTTCAGTCGATATCGACCTCCAGAACTGCCTTGCAAAAATATGTTGTATCAGGACTGTCCATATACGGATATATGGTTAGTAGTCAAGCGGACTACTTTTGCCCCACTTCAAATATGTTCAATAATCTAGCACACCTGCTACTTCTAGGAAAACCTCCAAAATCAATGAACATCAAAGAGATCGCACAGTACAGCGTGCGTAGCTGTCATACGGCTGACGTAATTGCAGAAGTCCAACCATAGGCGTCTATATGTCTGAGAGTGACTGCGCCGTGTTTTGTTATGATTATACAGCGTATTCCTACATTATTGCATTTTGTAATTTATTAATAAATCATCTTGTTAAACGTATTGAAAATATGCCAGTTTATTTTGAAACAGTATTGTAATTGTTTAGAAAAGACTGATAAATACAAAAACAGGTTCGTTGTTTAACATTGATTATTTTATTGGGCTCGTTCTTGGGGCGTATCACGGTTCGCCCTTCGGGCTCGCCGTAATACGCCCCAAGAACTTGCCCAATAAAATAATCAATGTTAACAACTCACCCGGTTTTGTCTATATACCAGAGTATATTTAATCAATAATCTGGTTTTACAAATTGATGATGTTTGTTAACACGAAAACACAAAGTGTTCTTAATGTCGTTGGTTCCATTTAATAAATTACATGGTTCCCAGTGATTTCGGAATGAAATTCCAGGTTTTTTCCAAGGTTTTAAAACAAAAATCAAGGCTACTTTATACGTTATTTATTGTGTTGAAATAGTGAAAATAAGAAACAGCAGGCAATTGTGTATAAAGCACTTTATTTTTATATAAATTGATGCTATAGAAAAAACGACACAATGGATTTGAAAAGTGATCTCTGAATTGGGTGAATGCGCACAGCCATATGCGCAAGCTGGAAAATGCACACGTTTTGTAGACATCACATGTAGCCTAACACAATTAGGCTGGTACTAACTCTACATGCTGATAAGGAGAAAACAAGGTATCACAACACCCCAAAAATTGATGCTAAATTTGCCATATCTCTATCTTATTATCCATTGGAATTTAAAAATTTCTTTTTTAAATTGTTTCTGTTATCATTTCCAATCACGTGGTATTTAAAAAAGAAAACATAATTAATTCCATATGTTGTGCTGGACACACTCATCCGTGTTAGATCTAGATCCTGTCACAGGTTTCATCATATAAGTCTGTCAAATGGCATTTAGAAGTAGTGTCATCGGGATTAAAAGTAGACAACTTTATGTAAAACCTCATTAGAAATGATCACACATCATTCATTTTAATGTTACTTTAATATCTCAAGCGTATAACAAGAAATTCCAACACATTAACATCTGTTTCCTTATGGTAGCCATTTTGGCAAGCGAACACATACTAGTGCCCAACGCAACATGCATTTATCACAATGCAAATAAAGCAGCTCGCAGAAACGTTTTCCCGCACTACTGGCGTGAACCAGTTGAAATTATATCAGTGGACTGCCGATGGTGGCGCTCTGCATGTAAACAAATATGGCAGCGCCCATGCGAAATCGCACAATTTTATCAAATTCAAGGCTAATTCCCGACCTCCCACTTCAAACACTGAATTCCGGGTGTTTCCCGGTTTCCTGGTATGCCTGGGAACCCTGAAAATAATATGCTTGTAGCTTGACGGCTGTCGAATGTTGTGAGCATGTGGTATATTTGACACCTACTGTATCATAATCCTGCTTGGTTACACTGGCTGGTTGAAAGCAGACAGAATGACGATATTATAATCGATTACCCCAAAACAAGCTGATGCAATGCTTACAACTGAAACTTTCCTAAGTGATGCCAACAACGAACCCGAAATTGCTTTTTTTAATAATTTATTGGAAATTATACATGAGCAATTTGCAGAATAGTGAATTCATTAATGCAAAAATAAGTAATGACCAATGTCTATCCAAATACTTCTTACTGACGTAATATTTTTTTAGGAAACACTGTCACTCACTAGAAAACACATAGAAACCAAAAGCCCCATGATCGAGTTAAAGGCCAGTGATCCGACTGAGTATGCACATGCATGGGCCGTTTTAGCTGTCCACTTTGTGCCGTTTTGGCTGATGTTTCGTGCCGTTTTGGTATGCAAATTTTGTGCCGTTTTGGTTTTGTGCCAAGTTCACTGGCATCCCATGGATTTGACCCATCATGTGCCCTCCTGGGCACGTGAAAATAAAAGTTATAGTGTCAAGCCCTGTGTTACTTCCCAATTTGTGTTTTGGCATCTGCAAACATCATTCTATACATTGTAGTTATATACTTACATAATATAAATCGTTTATCTGCATCATAGGTGCATTAACACATGCTCCTAAGCACTCAACTTCTGCAAGCGTGAATTTCTTATCCTTTGTGGTTTCACCGACTTCAATTCCTGAAAATTGTCCTTTACACTATTAAAATAAGACCAATAAACACAAAATAGCATTGAAGGTTTATCTGTTTATCACATAAAATGCTCACTAACAGACCCACAGATAAGTACCCTTCCTATAGTCCTATATCGGTGTCTATATTGTCTGAACAGGTAATTATTTTTTAGATACTTGTCTTATGGACGTACATTCTCTGTCACTCTAAAAAAGTCCCAACTGCATTTACATGGAGTTTGTTATTTGGATGTGTTGTTTTCAAGATACCTCTCCTAAGGGCAAGATTGATTTTACTCTTATTTGAAGCCATGACTTACATTAGAGAATTATTACGTGTAATTGTATTCTGTAAACAAAAATATTTATAAACTTTGATCATTCTAACAAAAATAAATCGCAATAAAATACCTAAATTTTTCTTGATTGCTTCTAATATAACATCAGATCCAACACCTCCTAACATACACGGAGTTGTGGTACAAATCTGAACAAAATACTTCCCAACAGGTTCTCTGTAAAATTTATGATGACACATAAGCATATATAGTTTTGAGGTTGGAGAGGCAGAGCGTTTTATCTAGGGTCCTCACAAGTACATCGGGAACTATATTCGCCGGCACAACTTTATTATGTAGAGTACCAGAAAAATGGTCTTATCTCATTAATTTCATTCGAGATATTCATAGAACATTCACACGGAATAACCGATAAACAAAGATACTTGTAATAAGGTCTTATCTCATTAATTTCATTCGAGATATTCATAGAACATTCACACAGAATAACTGGTAAACAAAGATACTTGTAATAATAAATGACAGTAGGCAGATTCATAATAATAATATATTTACCATTCTCTACTGTGTATTTTGATGAAACATGACGATCAAGTTTCTGATTTTCCACTTTATTTTTGTGTCTAAAGATTTTATTGAGTGCGCTAAAACTTTTCATATCAGAATTTAAGTATTTTGTATTTTAAATGTTGCAGTAAAATGGTAGAGGGGTCTACATAGCAGAACTTGAACTTTAATTTCATGATTTATATACCATTATACCGCTTAAATATTAATCTCTGGCACAATAATGACAATAGACATGGTCAGCGGGCTGTACTGATCACAGGTTTCAAATGCTATTTTGTTATAATATATCATGGTTAGGCCACAGTAACTTGATTCTATGGATAACGAAAACCTTTGCCGTAAAATTTTCCCCTAGGTGGGTTAAAATGATGAAAAAAAAGAACACACTATCACTCCTGCTGTAATATATAAGCATAAAATGATTTCTGTGCATCACAATGATAGAATTGACAAGTGGGAATATATTTTGTTCTTTACCAAATATAGCATGTAAGGAAAATGATTTAAAAGAGATCCAATTTAGAATTTTGAATTGATGTTTGAGTACAAATGTTTTATTACATAAAATGAAGAAAGTAGATAGTGCTCGATGTACATTTTCTTTTTATATTTAGAAACAATTGAGCATTTATTTTTTGAATGCGTCCATGTTAAAGTATTATTAAAGGAATTTAATGCCATTATAAGAAGGTTTGGTAAAAACATTAATTTTGATTCGTAAGATATCATTTTAGGCTATGAATAGTGCATGGGCCAACAGCCGGATTTTTGAAATTTGGTACCATCAGAGGGTGGGAAAGATTTCATATACCATTGGAAAGCTTAGAACCACAGCTTTGCAATGGTGTATGATAGCAATGCGAAACTCACAGCTTAACATGAGTAAATTCAACTCAAACATAACCCCTATGAATCGCCACTATTTTGATTCAAGTGTAGCCTACAGTTTCCGATATCATCGACAAAGATGAGGGTCAATAGTGTTCTTATTGCTAGGAGTTACCATTTATTTCTACCTGCAAACTTTCAAGGCCATGTTACTTTCAATTATATTAACGCTCATCTATATAGTTTGCCACATGTCCGCTAGAGGCGCTGCATGCGCTAACTCAATTTGAAATGCTGTCTGTATAACCGGCGAAAGCTGTTTACCATGCACCAATCAATCGAGTACATATTTTGCGTGAGCAATAACATACGTAAATTCATTCTAGCGAAAAATCATTCCATTCCTGTATTTATCCTTATAATCACTGAAATCAGTACTGTAAATGGTACAGATCCGTACTCTGGTATTCAGACCCTCAAATTCGTACGAATACGGCCACATCCGTACTACTTGGCAGCCCTGGATTACAAATGTCAACTTCATTCATCATTGATGTCTATATCTTGATTATCACAGTTAGTTAATCTACACATGTCAGAACATTTGAGACCATTTCGGACACATGGACAGTTTGAGCCTGTAAAAGTTTTACAAGACAGTAATTCTAAAACAGCTTGTGGTGCAGGGAGGCCATCCATCCAGTCGAGTGCCAACTCTTCTCCTTTTTTGAATGTTCAAGCCATAACCAACTGGACTTGGAATGTAAGGTGTAGGCTCTAAGCACTTTTTCCATGTGGAAACTTGATAATTTGCATGCATGACATGCTTTTTTAAGCAATCTAAGTAGTAGGGCAGCTGGTAAGACTCAATACTTCCTTTCTTGATCTTTCTTAGCAGGCCACAACGATAACGATATAAGTTGATATCTTTCATATTTTCTGCTGAACCATACAACGTATAAACAAATTCTACAAACAAATTCTACAAGCCTACAAAGCATCAGATACTATCCAGTCTTCCCCAATCATTTGAAAACTTTCACACTAACCAGGATGCTTTTCAAAATGTTTAGTGCAGAAACCTTGCTCTTTCCTGCACTGACAGTATCACAGCCTGTAAACCCATGCAGTCACAGTCCTAGCAATGCCTTTGATAAGGAATACCCTACATTTTGTGACACAGCTGTAAGATTAATATATACATAGTACAAGTCTGAGAAGCACATTTTTGAAAAATGGGGATAGATATATGATCAGAGAATACAATTGCCAAAAGACGCACATCGGTATCCTGTGCTACAATTACTATGCCCTCATATTCATAGTCTGATATTTGCTTTGCATGCAAAATGATTCTAGTGTCTGCCTCTTCATGGTTGCAGAAAAGTGCCTCAACATTTTCCCATTCGTCTGACGTGATTTTTATGCACTTTGTACCAGAAGTAACATACAGGATAAGGCCACCAGACAACTTTATTCAACCGTGTCGACCTGCAATTTTTCTTTTTGAAATCTTGATTGTGATGGATCATCATGATGAGACGTATTGTTTGCAGATAAACCAACCATGTCTCTAAACTTCCCAAGAAAGAGAGATCTGACTGTATTCTGCATTTAAGTAATATTTTTGGACAGCCCCTGGCTTCAAACTAAACCCCTTAGTACCACCTGGAGTCTGCGTGTCATTGGTGATGGTTTCTTCCATGGCTTGATCTTTAAGGATTGATCCAAATGGGTTTGAAGCAGACATCTGAACTGCAAAACCACCATTTTCAAGAAACATATGAGCAGAAGAGTGTCTGTCAGGCAACCTACAATGTAGTCATATCAGCATAATATGAACTCAAATACTTTGCATAATTGAGCTTGTCATATATATGCAAAGCACCAAGGAATCATGCTTTGAACTGCATACAAATGCATTTGCCAGATTTTTTTCTAGTGGCACGCACAATGTGCAGAAGAATATCTACCAAATCGAGATACGAGAGCCAAAATTTGGCTACATTACTTAGGCTATAAATATAATATTTGTTATCTTCAAAAAAACTGAGAACAGAAGACACAGTTGGTAATGTTGGTGATTCTTCAAAATACGTAGGTGTTAAGTCATCACACAAGTCATGGATCAATTCAATCGCTGACGAATGATTATGTGCATCATCTGGATGAGAATTAGATATCCATGAAAGGAAGCCTTTCAAGAGAAGATGATGGAAAAATTCATAGATAAGTTTATGCACCCTTACTCCTCTATTGTACATTTCCCCTTCTAATGCGCTAATGCGGAAATAAACCCTTCAGCCACTATCTATGCTTCCACTAATAAATCTTTAAGCCCTGGATCTTTGAATCGTTTACCGATAATGGACAACATATTACACATTGTATGGAAAGCACCCATTCGAAGAACTATACTCTCATATTCATTACTTTCTTTCCACTTCACATCACAGGCTTTTGAATAGAGGGCCTGTGAAAAGTAGCTTGTTAATTGATGTAATATTAGACATTCTGACCTCATATTGAAAGAGAAAGTACAGTATACTTGGTACTGAAGTCCGGTAATAGATAAGCGGTACCAGGGTCCAATGTTTTGTACTTGTGAGGCTCCTACTTTTAACAGATCACTGCTTGTGGCTGCTTTGGATGAGAGTATCAATTTAGTTTCACTACCAACGGGTCAAGAATTAGTCACGCAACACATTATTACTTAAAAAATAATTGCGAAGTTGGTGTTGAGGTGAATTGGTAGGTAAAATTCAAGTTTTGTGATGGTAAGTACAATAAGTAAACATTTTACCTCTTACCTATTATACATAGTATAAAATGTGGCTACTTCATAAACTCGCATTCTGGGCATTTCCAGTAAGTCTGCAACAGCATGCATTGCCGAGATTGGAAGCCAACCTAAATAATAAAATGGATACAACCAACACGTCATCAATCATCTTCTCATCTGTTATCCAAAAAATAATCCATAGAATACATATACATACTGTGTAAAAACATCCAAGCCCCCCACCCTCCCATCCACCACCGTGTAACCGCCCGCACCCCTCTTTCAATCAATTATCCTTAAGTGCCTCATAAAATAAATAAAATATCAAGTTTGTCAAAAAACTAGAAATACGTTCACGGAACATACAATTTCCACAGGATATGCGACTGACATTTTAATTGGGTTGAAGTACGTGAGCCCCTAATATCGCCCACAATAATGACTGCTCTGTGTTTAGAATGGTCAATGGAGAGTAAAAATGTACATAAAAGTGTAATTAACTTGATTTCAACAAACCACAAATACGCGACTTAGTTATACAGTGGGTATAAATATCCGACCCCAACCCGGATAATTTTTGCCATGAAATGATTCTTGTTTGACATTTAAAAAAAAAAATAGATCTATTTTAAGTCTTTCAAGTACCCATTTTTGTTGTAAATTTTACACTAGATTGCAGAAAAATGCATCACATTTTCAAAAAAAATTGGGGGGAGATGCCCCCAAACCCCAGGGAACCTGTGGGAAATAATAAAAATAACACTGTGCGGAAGCCAGGAGAGTGGCAGTCGCCACTCTCCTCACCACCCAAACTAAACCAAAATGTGAACAATTTTATACAATCATTTTTCTCACTGAAACACGAACTATTTGTTTAAATCTTAGCATGAGATGTTATTTTATTTTGATAATCTACCCAAAGACACCCAAAACAAGAGGATTCAATGCTTAATTTAGCTATTTGAGACATTTTTTTCACTCCGACTGATGTAGGTAACTTTTATCAAAGAGGATGGTGACGGATCGGGGAAACTTACCAAAAGCCACCCGCCTCTGAGGTTAAAAATTTGTTGCTCAGAACACTAATTTGACAGATCAAATCGCACTAAAAGTTGTATGCAGACAAAGTATATCAAAATTCATTATACTTTGATTATTTGTTGGACACAATAACACTGTCAAAGCTCTAATAAAGCTAATAATAAAATATGTGCTTACTTTCCGCCATTTTGGTTTAGTTGGGTCGTGAGGGGGGTGGCGACCGCCACCCTCCTCGCTTCTGCACAGTGAAAATGTTAACTGATCAGGGTTTTTTAACTTTTGCATAACCATGTATTCATCTTTTTTCACGGCCGTTTTTAGAATATTATGCAGGAAAATTCTTAGCCTCCTTTAAGACTCCAGTTTACGAAATATTTTTAGTTCACCCTGTATACAGGTCTTATGACTCTTGGGAAAACGCACCCCCATCTTAAAGCCCTCCCATGTAAACACCCACTAGCTTTCTGAGAAAATTTCAATCTACCCGCCTAAAAGCAGCGTCCCACTGGTTCCGGCGCACTGGGAACTTATGCCCAGCTGATAAAAATCGGTCAGATAGCCCTTTTTTTCCTTCTACGCTAACCATCTGCCGACTACGCAGACCCTACGCCGACCTAACGTTCGTTTTCCGCTTTACGTGGGCGTGATGCTAGCTGCCAGTACGCCGGCAAAATATTTCTAGGAAGATTATCGATCGGTCCATTCTTTTACGCTCCCAATACTTTGGGCTGCTCAAAACATCGAAAGCGTAAACGGCATACGCCAATCGATAATACATTGATTTTTTTACGTTGACCGTACGCCAAACATATGCCATACATACGCGGAACATGCGCCGCGTATTGGGAGCAGATGCTCGGCAGATGAAAAGGTTGGCGTAAGCTTGGCGACCTTGAGCGTACGATGGCGTACATTAAGCAGGCGTTCAACGTATTGTAGACATATGTTCAGCGGATAGCAGACAGTGAACGCAATGTCAGCGTAACCCTGACGCATGTCACACCCAGACTTTTTTGTTGTGCGCCGGAGTTACGTTGACCTTGCTTTCACTGTCTGCCTTTCTTACGCCGGGTTTGCGCCCTCTGTGAGTTGATCATGCGCTGGGGAAAAAAATTAATTTATTGCCAAAAGGGCTTATCAGCAGCACCCAGCAAAACTGGGGCACATCACTTAGTTCTTTAGCCCCAGCCCAATATCCCTAAAGGCCGTCATTAACATAATATATGTAATGAAGTGATCCCAGATGACATGGGGAAAACCCGATGATGTCATACAATCTGTGGCTAGTTTTGTGTGACCTACTTTCATTTTCAAAAGTAAATAATGTGTGCATCTAGAAATATTTAAGTTAATTTTGATCTATGGATACCTGAGTCATACCTCAGTATCATACATAGTATAATAACTGTAGTATTACTGCAAGACTTTACTGTTTAATGATATGAAAACAACACCTCAGTTCTATTTATAAATCAAAAACAGTTGATCTACTTAGTTTCATAACCTGGCACATAATTATTCAAACCAAACTGACTTAGTACTAGTACTACTACTATTATTGTCATGGATAGATCACATTAATATTAACACCCATGAAGTGTCTTTGATTTATGAAAATACAAACAACTAGCTGCCATCTTAGAACAATGTGCTACTTGTAAACAAAGGAATCCCAGAGGCCTGATTGGTCGAAATGGTGGCAAGCTTACATCAGCTAGTGGTGCCCTCTTTTGGTCATGAATGTGTGCAATGATTTTCCAAGGCATGTATGCAAATGAGCTTTGCTCTGATTGGCTGCAGACACCGGTTACTTTATGTATTTTGGCTGTGGCATATATATGTATATTGCCACAGAACTGGGGTGATCAGCAGATGCTCGACTTATAAATTTTTTTGCATGGAAATCCCTAGAATTTATACATCGATCATACGGAGAAATTAGTGGGACGCGGCCTTAAGGCTCTTGGATGGTTGTATATAGTACAATAATATCTCCACAGGGTGGCGCTGCTGTGCTTGCAGCACAAAAAATCTATATACAAATCAATAGGCGGCTAGCTGGGGTGCAGAATCTGTTAATAGTGTAAGTAATCTGTGCTTATTTAATCCTGCAACTGGTTTGTAATATATTTGCTGGTTGGTAGTGGTCCATTTTATATTGTAAATGTAAAGTAATAAAAATTGAAGAAAAGTCATTGTTATTAAGATTGAAAAGGAGCCTGTTGGCTTGAAACTGGTTTCAAGTAGAATAAAGTTTTTTAAATATTTGGATCATTTTGATAAAAATTGCATGGAAAGAAGAACAAATATATACATCTTATATGAGATATTAATATATGCAGTATACCATTTAAACTGTAGCTCTATATTAAGTACTTTCTTCACTGTGCTGACACTACGATCATAATACGGGCCGGCAGGCACGGCCTTTAATGTAGAGTTCACTCCCTCAAAGTCCCGGTAATATTTTCAGAAAAGAGCGTTATTATTTCATGATGCCACGCCCACTTCCACCAAAGTAACTATAAGAGAATGTGGCTCACGGACTAGTCCCTTTTGTACGTAGTCTCGATCAACCAGACTCTGTAATGGCGGCGCTCATTTCATGCAATAGAAAGTCTGGTTGAACGAGGCTATTTTGTACGTGACGTGTGATTGACAGCTTGATGTTGACAACAGACTGCCGATTCGATTCTTTCCTTCCTGATTACGTCAATTGCGTTCCATATCTAGGTGTTATGAATGATCCCATTATATTTTGATTACAATCTATTTTATTCGACACATTGTATACGTACTAACAATACACGTATATACTAAAAATGCCCGAAAGTCAGATCACCAATAAAATATCTAGCTTCTTTACAATAATGTTAATGGCGGCATACTTCCGAGAATACAGAGCGACTAGCGTAAAACGTGCAGCGTTCAAGTAGGACACCGTGCGTTCAACGTGTTCCTAAAAACGTCAACCCTCCAAACAATAACGTGCCCCGCATATCTCAGAACGTCTTACATAAACTGGCCGCCATCTCGGATTACAAACCAAATGTGTCAACTGGACCAGGCTCTGTATGCAATACAAAGTCTGGTTAAACGAGGCTATGAATCAACGTAAACATCGCAGCTTTCTTTTCCATTGCATTGGAGTTCAAATTCACCCCCACGCAGTTCAGAGTAACTTCTTAAAACCAGCAACATTGTATTTGCACGTTTCATATGTCGTGTTCTAAATTTAGAATATCCAGGGTCGCCAAACCCACAAACAACTGTGACTACCGATGATAGTCACTCTTATGTACAAAATAATCGACAGCCATAAGAGAATGATAACAGTATATGTTGCATTAAAGTTTATCTGGAAACATTATTTTTTTTTTGAATATTGAATTACTATGCGCTCACCATGTCAGGTTTTTAAAGTTTACATTTGTATGACAATGTCTAAATATATTATACAAATGATTGTTTGCTCAGCAACCTGCTGGCCCGTGCTATGACTTGTCATTATTATATTAGGTCATTAGGATCATATTGATCATACTGGTGCCATTGTGGATATTTTACAGATAGTTAGATATTGCATTCGCAATGGTTTATTTTTCAATTTAAGTAAATATTTACTATAATACTGAAGATATATTGATATCTAGAAGATATACTAAGTGAGGTTTGAGTTTATAATGGAATCTAGAACCCTAAAAGCTGATTGCAAATAAAGCAGTGATTACCGTAGTGATGCCTGTTTCTGTATGTTAAGCCACAGTATTTTCAGATAGGATAGCAACATTATTTTGTAGTCATTTGTTTGCACCATCAATGTAAAATGGACTACAGTGTTGGGTGCAATCAAACTCTCAAGAATTTCAACACAGCTATTATAAAATTGGTTGTCAATTTTGTGCTTTACATTCTATATCATATCGGCTGGTGGCACACCAGCCTCTACGGAAAACCCAACTATAACCGAGAAAACTAGCCAATTTTCTGTAACTCCTCTATCTTATGAATAATCGTAAAATTAGCGGGAGATCACCAGAACATGATATGACACTATGACAACTTACCATAACTAATTTTGATAACAAATTATCCAGCAACAAGCATACATTTTAGACAATGTAGGTTTTGAATATATAGAGCAATTTTATGACAATTCCACTGGTGTATTACATTTTTATGTAACAGTAAAACTGAGGCAGTTTCAATCGATTTTCTATCAGTAACAGCTATGAACCAGAATTCAATGTAAATGGCAGTTACAAAACAAACTTGTACTTTCCATGACGACGCAGATGGCTGAAAAATTGATTAGCTAAGTAAGCCAGGGAAGCAAGTTCAAATGGAGGTCAAGTTTACCAGATGAATTATGCATATATTTGACCTAATTGGCATGGTATCAAGGGCTGCTCTTGATGTTCAGGGTGGTGCTTTACGATCATAATCAAAACATATTAGAATGCATAACAATCATTGGTAAAAAATCATTATGTTCATCACTGGCTTATATGAAATGAGTATTTTCAGCTTTTAATCTACTAAAAACTCTTCTCTAACATAGAATATCTTATCAATGTACTTTTTTCTTGACTATTGTAGGTAAAATTAACAAGCTATTGCCAATTAAAAAGTATGAATAAAGCATACTAACCAGCTGTAAAATATCCACAACAGCACCAGTATGATCCTAATGTGCATTACGATCATAGGGTCGGCACAGTGTTCTTACAGGCTGGGAGTCTGGGTCATTTGTTGCAACTATGCTGATTGTAAGGGGACATTTCTAGTCTTTACGCGATAATATTGCGCACTACTACATTGTGGTATTTAATAGCAGAACACTGATTGTGTATATGCAAACGATTTAGTGTGTTTAAACCTAGTTATTTGGAGTTTACACATGCTATTTTTGCATCTTAGGATATTTACGTTTCAAGTCATTTTTTTCAATCCAAACTAATCATAACTAAAATAGAAAATTTGATTAAAATAAAATAAATTTCACAATTTTAGATTAATCGATCAAAACTAACCTAAGTCTGATACATACAAAAATTACATGAAATGAGTCTTTTGAAAAAATTATGCTTCTTACCATGTTGTCTCTGTGCCAAATCCAAAATAGGCATCACAGCAGACCGTTCGTGGCCTTCAGGATAGTTTTTAATCAAATCATTGGCTCTCTAGGTAGAAAATAAAGAACTAAACATGTTTCAATATCTCCTTAACAATTGAGACTTCATAATATGTAAATACCAACATTATGTTGTTGGCACAGAAACTTACATTTTATACACAAAGTGCTACGTTTCAGAGAAACGTTTCCTCTTCAACTGGCAACTGCGCAGATCTATTGCGCATGTTCTTGGCGCTGCATTGCATCGGGTGGAGTTCCCAACACAACAAAGTAGCTTGGTCAGTACAGGGGGATGGCCTTGCCCTGGTTCAAGTTCAGCTTTGGTTGGTGTTTGTGGATTTCAATCGCTTCTCTTATTTTCCGTCTGGATCAATTGTCTTTTTTGCCTATCACGTTAATGTTTTTACCTGGGAATAAGTGTCCCGTCCTCTGCACGTGGATCTGGATTGCTGAGGCATAGCAGTTATTGTCCATATGTTCAGATAGTCTTTTTCCTAAGTTACGACCTGTCTCGCCAATGTATTCCTCCCGACATTCGGGGCACACAATCTTGTACACTACACCACAAGTTTTTAAGGAATCCGATCAGTCCTTAGGTTTAACCAGAGATGTTCTTAGGGTGTTGAAAGGTTTATGGTAAGTTGGAACACCATGATTTCTGAACACTCTCTGCAACACTTCCGAGACCCCTTTCATATAAGGTAATTGTACTGATAGCACCTTATCACCTGTTGAACTATCTGAATCCTTGGTCCTCTCTTTCTTCTTGGGAATCTTGAACGACCCGAAACGTAGTACTTTGTGTATAAAATGTAAGTTTCTGTGCCACCAACATAATGTTGGTTTTTACATATTATGAATCCAGAAACTATTAAACTTCTAGTAAAAGATAACGGAGACTTCATTTGTAGGGTTTAATGTATGTTATTGTAACTGGCTCTAACTACATCACTGATGTGTAGTACAAGAAATTATACACAACTTTCTTTTTTTGAACGACAGTTATGGTTATAATTACGAGGAAAAAAAACAATTAAAAAAAAATCAACCCTTTTGTAAGCGTAAAACAGGTGACAGTTTTCGACATAGGTGGGACTGTTTTAGACCATTTCATTGCACACTTGAAAACAGAGAAGCTTATCAAACAAATTGTTGGACACAGAGTTAATCCCATGCAGCCTAACAATGCTTATATGTATGGTCAACCCCCATCTAAGATTATTTTCAGTTGTGTACAATAATGGATTAAACACTCCACAATACCATTATGTAAGTGGCCAGACCTCCAAATCCACATTGGAAAGTGTTCACATTACACAGGGACATTTTATGTATGCATACAATTACCAGGTAATCAATATTTTTCATGACTGTGATTATGGGAAAGTTGATTCTTTCTAGTATTTTTTACTAGCTGTATACCCGGCGCTGCTCGGGTTGAAACAGAAGAGATCCGCAACACATTAAATCCTCCTCCCTCTCCATCCCACAATATAGGTGAATGTACTGTGCCGTGCAACGTACGTTTGACTTGCACAAACGTCTAACGTATTACATACGTTTAAAAAACATGGTGCTGTAAGCAGCATGACAACACTTCTAAAAAATTCTTTAATGTTAAGATTCCCATGTCAAGGGACATATAATAATCCTGTAGCCACATATTAAAAGTCGATTGACATGTAATCAGAATGAATTCCGACTTAAAACTATTCTGCAAATATGAATTGTGAGCGAACGGACAACTGACAAAAGGTGATCACCATCGCTCACCTAAGAGTGACAGGTGAGCTAAAATTGGAGTCAGCAACTGTCAATTCCATTTATTGTGACTAATAGGGTTGGAGAGGGAGGGGTCCTATCGCCTGTTCTTTTTAACATTTACATTGACAATCTAAACAGTGTTAAATGCATGGTCTTTGTTTCACGAGTTCTGGTGACGATAATTATTGTGACCAGGATTGTAGGCTCACAATATCACATATTGGCTAACGTGATAGATTAAGCTTCAAAATGCTACCTAAAATGTACATGTATTTCTAGGTGTAATACTATCCAAGAAAATGGACTTCAAAAATGCTTTTTTGTAGTGAAACTAAAGAGTATATGTGTAGCGTTTGCACCAACAATGTCAAGATCTCTTTAATAGAGGACTGACTGCAATCTTAACGTGGATACTGCTGCTGTGTCTCCACCTCAGACATATAAACTCAATAAATTAAGAGATTTATAAAATATATTAAACCTTATAGATATTACTTTGTGGATGAGAGGGCTATCGGCATTTATTTTTCAGATGTTGCATCCATAGGACAATAAGACATGGGCCTGGTAGTATTATTTATGACATTTATGTACCAAGATATAGTCTATGTGCACCATTTTCAAACCCCTACCCTACACCTGGTGCCTTGTACAAAACAAAAACAATACATAATCAGCAGCTATTTTAATGGAAAAAAATCTGATAATTTTGTGACAACATTCTTAAGAAACTTTAAGCATTCAATATATCTTTAATACATTTACCTGCAAATTTTCAGGTGTAAACTGAAATGGCACATCAGCATTGTTCTCAGGTGTATCACGGTGCTGTGTAAATAAAAAGGATTTGATTATTGTAGGTTTATAAATAGAAGATGATATGATACCAAAATTATACTAAGAGTATGATTGGAATTGATTCACTGGATATCTTTGATCATATAAGTCTGATATTTGAAATTAGTGTTGATTATTATAAATTGGGTATGTATCATTTGAGTCATATATCTTAATCCAGCTCAGGTTGGCTTGGGGATTGAACTTGTGAGTTCTGGACTACTAGGCGATTTGGTACCATATGTTCAACTTTGTTAGGTTGAAATTCTGACGGATGCTCAGGCTATGTGATAAGTCCTTTCCTGAGCAGAAAGCTATAACTCCAATGAATTCTAATATTATATGCAAATTGTTAAATAAATCAACAAAAATAATCAATAAAACAATAACGGAAGTTTATTAAGAAGTCGAATAGTTTTCAGTAAATGCTATGATAAAACTGATCATTACATGCAAGTAGTTGATTTAAGATAATATTACACTTACCACAAAAAGTTTATCACTGAAATGTTGAGTAGTTTTTGAGAAGTTTCTCAGTTGAGGAACCTGCAAGCAAATATTTATATGTACAAAAATATGTAAAGGTCTGATTATCCAGCTTCCGAATGTTCGGAAATCAGGACTATCCAGAACTTCTCTTCAGTATCTGGAGGATTTTGTGCCATAATATATGATAAAACAAACTGAACAAAGAGAGAAAGGACAGTGTTAATTTGGTGATAATTTGCATTTTATTGTTCTATGTTTGATAGCAAAACTGTTATTAATGTTTAATGTCTAATTGCTCTCATTGTTTCATAGTAAAATAACATTCAGTGTATTTCCCATTCATGAAGTTAGATTTAATTTTTAACACTTGTTCATATGGTATAAAGCAAATTGAATTTATATAGATGTGAAAGTTCAACTTATTTAATCTAGGATGCTAATGTATATCCAATGTGATTAGATTCAAATATGCAATTCAATGTTGAAAGTTAAAGAAAAAGGTCTTTGTAGAAATTGTGAATTTAATAGTGATATTTGAAATAATGCAGTATGCAGTAATTCAAAACTAACTGTACGCATACATATATAAATCTTGAAAGGAGAGATGTAGAACGTTACTATTTCGAATATTTCATGTTCTTTTGAATGTACGCAGTTGGGCGGATACGGAAGTAGTAGTCTACGTGGTAGTAGGAAACGCCATAGTATTGTCACCATCGTGCTAGTAAAATTATCGATAAATATCATACAAAGACATTACCATCCGTTATTTATATTAGTCCAAGACAAACTACAATTGCCAGCTTCACCATCGTCATCCTCAGGTAAAGGGACATTTCTATTTATTGTAATGTTATGATCTTTCAGGACTCATTCGCACAAACCGTAGACAGCCAAATCTTCTCTTAAATACTTGGGAAGTTCATTATTTCTTCAAATGCTGCCATTTTATCAGTTTGTTTATTATTTAAATTAATGCAAAAGTGAAGTGGTTTCACATAACATAGGGGTGATAAGAATGCATGGAAGAGTATAATGTATGTTTGTGTCTGCGACCTTGGTACGTCTGCTTTCAGGAGACATAGATTTCACACCACAACTACTCTCTAGAGTTGCCTTACGCCACTTTGGTAAAACAGAAAAATGCTTACGACCAAGTGGTGCGACTGAGCGTAGGCTGTACGACCATATAGTAAAACCGACCTCTGTTCACTACTTTTACGTCCACTATAGGAAACATACGACGTTGGATCTCTTGGTAATGCTCTTTGGTTCGCCGTGGACGGGCCGCGCAACTCCTGTTTGTTGGTCGAGCGCGCAAACCACTGTACTAAAGAGGACCACAGCAGAAAAGGCTGCTGCTGCTGCGTAGGCCTACTCTGAGTCTGACTCCTAGAGTACAGCGCATCAGTATGGGACCCTCATCTCCAAAAGGACATCGTCCAACTTGAAAGAATCCAGAGTAGAGCAGTTCGGTACATCACAGGCGATTACAAAACCCACACGCCAGGCTTCATCACAAACAAACTGCAAGAGCTCAACCTACCCAGCCTCGAAGAAAGACGAAAAAATGCCAGACTCATAATGCTCTATAAGATCCGGAAAAACCTGCTTCCCTCTCTCACACCAGACAAGTTCCTAACACCTGTACGTGAAGGCCGCCGTTCTATCCGACAACCCAGAAGATATGAAGGGCACGTCACCGCGGAACCAAAAAAGAGGTCTATCAGTATGA
Organism: Streblospio benedicti; assembly: GCA_019095985.1. Lineage (NCBI taxonomy): Eukaryota > Metazoa > Annelida > Polychaeta > Spionida > Spionidae > Streblospio > Streblospio benedicti. The sequence goes on along the minus strand of CM032661.1, from coordinate 9,318,298 downwards.
ACAGCCGGTGTTATGTAGTCCCCCCAAGCAAAACGCCACAACACATGGGGTCATTCTTTGTAAAAACTCCCTTAGAGTGGAACCATTTGGTGGAAAGTACCGTCACCGCAGGTACTGTTGAGGAGTTTGCTCATCTCCTCACCTCTCGGAGTCATTAATTCATGCGCTCTCCCCCGTCGCCTCGATAGCAGTGGTAACTGTTCCTGCGACTCAGAAATCAAGAACAAGAACAAGACTCAAGTCTTGTTACTTGTTACTAGTCAGTACGCACAAAAAGATGTGTTTATATTGCTGTTTTGTCTACTGTATATGCTGATACCAGAATTCCTTAATCAAATAAGTAGCTTACGAGTTTATGTGAGAGTGTGCGCAGACAGAGTGAAGAAAGCATGTTGCATATATCATAAGAAATTAACTCAAGATGTAACTGGTAATATTTCCAAATAGGTAAGGTAAGTCGGTAAGCAATATGGGTCACCTTTATAAGGTCTCAGACCACTAAACAAATGCTCTAAATATCTATTAACAATGTAATAACCAGCCCCCCTCTACCCTGCTTAGCTTTGAGTGTTGGCCAATAATCTTATTTTTCTTCAACAGAATATTTCATTTCCAGTTGCTGAGGAGAAAATTCATATGGGCATAACCACCTTCCCAGACCTCTGGCAGCCATAGAAGAGACCTACCCCTTGAAATCCTCTGTGGTCTAGCACTATTCTATTTGATACATGGCCGTCTTATAACTGACCATGTGCACTAACTATTCAAAACTATTTAAATAAAATAACTGGTTTGACACCTATTGGGTATAAGCTTAATTTTCTTACCATATCTATAATCAGTAAATAATCGGAACCACGCCTACTTTTTAGTTATATCAACTTTGACAGCACCCAAGTGTTCGGACCGAATTTTTTTGCTCATTTGGTATTGATTTGGTGGTCTGAGACCTGAAAGGTAGCTACCGTACAGGTCTCAGACCACTAAACAAATGCTCAATTGTAAGATCTATCAACAATGTAATAACCAGCCCCCTCTACCCTGCTTAGCTTTGAGAGTTGGCCAATAATCTTATTTTTCTTCAACAGAGTATATCATTTCCAGTTGCTGAGGAGAAAATTCATATGGGCATAACCACCTTCCCAGAGCTCTGGCAGCCATAGATGAGACTTACCCCTTGAAATCCTCTGTAGTCTAGCACTATTCTATTTGATACATGGCCGTCTTATAACTGACCATGTGCACCAACTATTCAAAAACATTTAAATAAAATAACTGGTTTGACACCTATTGGGTATAAGCTTGATTTTTTTACCATATCTATAATCAGTAAATAATCGGAACCACGCCTACTTTTTTGTTGTATCAACTTTGAACAGCACCCAAGTGTTCGGACCGAATTTTTTTGCTCATTTTGTATTGATTTGGTGGTCTGAGACCTAATGAGGGAAATGATGAATATTATATTTTGCTTAAATATATACTTATGATGTCTGCAACATGACCAAGTCGTGTTATGCCACTTAGAATTTTATTTCTTTGCATATTCATGCATTTAAAAGTTATAGGCTTACAAAATATGCAATAAGTTCTGTAACATGTCTTAGGTTTGAACGCCTGGAAATCACACTTTTTGGTAGTTTAATGCTTCAAAATTAACATTAATGCTAGTTTAGTACATAAACTTTAAATAAAATCACCAGAAAATGATACAAAATTCATTCTAGTCCAACAGCAGCAGCTCTTTTAGAAAAATATTATTTGATTGTTTGTTTCTCCCAAACTGTACTTTCTAGGCCACTTGCAGCAAAGGTAAAGTGTTGTTTGTAAATATCCTTTAGCCTATTTCTTCATTGTTACACACCGTATAAACATACAATTTTGAGGTGGAATATACCTAATGTTGACTCCTCTAGAAGTCTACAAAGATCCATTTGAGGTCTTTTTACATAGGGGTCATGGATTCATTGTCACGCCATTTTCGTCACATCATAGATTCACTTTTGATTGATGTAGGATGTTTTTTCTTGGATTATGTAGTGTGCATGGACACTGACAACAGACAGAAACATAAAAAAATCAACCCAGCTGCCATAGTTATGCTACTGGATGGCCATAAAAATGGCCCCGGATAAAAAAATAATAAATTTTGTACAAAAAGCCAACACTGATTTGCAATGAAAAAGAGTGTTTTTCAAGGAAAATATCACATATTGTGTTTGAGAATAACTTAATGTGACAAAATAACCAATTTACTGGACATGGCCTATAAGGTCTCAGACCACTAAACAAATGCTCAATTGTAAGATCTATTAACAATGTAATAACCAGCCACCTCTACCCTGCTTAGCTTTGAGTGTTGGCCAATAATCTTATTTTTCTTCAACAGAGTATTTCATTTCCAGTTGCTGAGGAGAAAATTCATATGGGCATAACCACCTTCCCAGAGCTCTGGCAGCCATAAATGAGACCTACCCCTTGAAATCCTCTGTAGTCTAGCACTATTCTATTTGATACATGGCCGTCTTATAACTGACCATGTGCACTAACTATTCAAAACTATTTAAATAAAATAACTGGTTTGACACCTATTGGGTATAAGCTTAATTTTTTACCATATCTATAATCAGTAAATAATCGGAACCACGCCTACTTTTTAGTTATATCAACTTTGACAGCACCCAAGTGTTCGGACAGAATTTTTTTGCTCATTTGGTATTGATTTGATGGTCTGAGACCTGAAAGGTAGCTACCGTACAGGTCTCAGACCACTAAACAAATGCTCAATTGTAAGATCTATTAACAATGTAATAACCAGCCCCCTCTACCCTGCTTAGCTTTGAGTGTTGGCCAATAATCTTATTTTTCTTCAACAGAGTATATCATTTCCAGTTGCTGAGGAGAAAATTCATATGGGCATAACCACCTTCCCAGAGCTCTGGCAGCCATAGATGAGACCTACCCCTTGAAATCCTCTGTAGTCTAGCACTATTCTATTTGATACATGGCCGTCTTATAACTGACCATGTGCACCAACTATTCAAAAACATTTAAATAAAATAACTGGTTTGACACCTATTGGGTATAAGCTTGATTTTTTTACCATATCTATAATCAGTAAATAATCAGAACCACGCCTACTTTTTAGTTGTATCAACTTTGAACAGCACCCAAGTGTTCGGACCGAATTTTTTTGCTCATTTTGTATTGATTTGGTGGTCTGAGACCTAATGAGGGAAATGATGAATATTATATTTTGCTTAAATATATACTTATGATGTCTGCAACATGTCCAAGTCGTGTTATGCCACTTAGAATTTTATTTCTTTGCATATTCATGCATTTAAAAGTTATAGGCTTACAAAATATGCTATAAGTTCTATAACATGTCTTACGTTTGAGCATGGAAATCACACTTTTTGGTAGTTTAATGCTTCAAAATTAACATTAATGCTAGTTTAGTATATAAACTTTAAACAAAATCACCAGAAAATGATACAAAATTCATTCTAGTCCAACTGCAGCAGCTCTTTTAGAAAAATATTATTTGATTGTTTGTTTCTCCCAAACTGTACTTTCTAGGCCACTTGCAGCACAGGTAAAGTGTTGTTTGTAAATATCCTTTAGCCTATTTCTTCATTGTTACACACCGTATAAACATACAATTTTGAGGTGGAATATACCTAATGTTGACTCCTCTAGAAGTCTACAAAGATCCATTTGAGGTCTTTTTACACAGGGGTCCGGATTCATTGTCACGCCATTTTCGTCACATCATAGATTCACTTTTGATTGATGTAGGATGTTTTTTCTTGGATTATGTAGTGTGCATGGACACTGACAACAGACAGAAACATAAAAAAATCAACCCAGCTGCCATAGTTATGCTACTGGATGGCCATAAAAATGGCCCCGGATAAAAAAATAATAAATTTTGTACAAAAAGCCAACACTGATTTGCAATGAAAAAGAGTGTTTTCAAGGAAAATAGCACATATTGTGTTTGAGAATAACTTAATGTGACAAAATAACCAATTTACAGGACATGTCATACCACATATGAAGGCCTATAAGGTCTCAGACCACTAAACAAATGCTCAATTGTAAGATCTATTAACAATGTAATAACCAGCCCCCTCTACCCTGCTTAGCTTTGAGTGTTGGTCAATAATCTTATTTTTCTTCAACAGAGTATTTCATTTCCAGTTGCTGAGGAGAAAATTCATATGGGCATAACCACCTTCCCAGAGCTCTGGCAGCCATAGATGAGACCTACCCCTTGAAATCCTCTGTGGTCTAGCACTATTCTATTTGATACATGGCCGTCTTATAACTGACCATGTGCACTAACTATTCAAAACTATTTAAATAAAATAACTGGTTTGACACCTATTGGGTATAAGCTTAATTTTTTTACCATATCTATAATCAGTAAATAATCGGAACCATGCCTACTTTTTAGTTATATCAACTTTGACAGCACCCAAGTGTTCGGACAGAATTTTTTTGCTCATTTGGTATTGATTTGATGGTCTGAGACCTGAAAGGTAGCTACCGTACAGGTCTCAGACCACTAAACAAATGCTCAATTGTAAGATCTATTAACAATGTAATAACCAGCCCCCTCTACCCTGCTTAGCTTTGAGTGTTGGCCAATAATCTTATTTTTCTTCAACAGAGTATATCATTTCCAGTTGCTGAGGAGAAAATTCATATGGGCATAACCACCTTCCCAGAGCTCTGGCAGCCATAGATGAGACCTACCCCTTGAAATCCTCTGTAGTCTAGCACTATTCTATTTGATACATGGCCGTCTTATAACTGACCATGTGCACCAACTATTCAAAAACATTTAAATAAAATAACTGGTTTGACACCTATTGGGTATAAGCTTGATTTTTTTACCATATCTATAATCAGTAAATAATCGGAACCACGCCTACTTTTTAGTTGTATCAACTTTGAACAGCACCCAAGTGTTCGGACCGAATTTTTTTGCTCATTTTGTATTGATTTGGTCGTCTGAGACCTAATGAGGGAAATGATGAATATCATATTTTGCTTAAATATATACTTATGATGTCTGCAACATGTCCAAGTCGTGTTATGCCACTTAGAATTTTATTTCTTTGCATATTCATGCATTTAAAAGTTATAGGCTTACAAAATATGCAATAAGTTCTATAACATGTCTTACGTTTGAACGCCTGGAAATCACACTTTTTGGTAGTTTAATGCTTCAAAATTAACATTAATGCTAGTTTAGTATATAAACTTTAAATAAAATCACCAGAAAATGATACAAAATTCATTCTAGTCCAACAGCAGCAGCTCTTTTAGAAAAATATTATTTGATTGTTTGTTTCTCCCAAACTGTACTTTCTAGGCCACTTGCAGCAAAGGTAAAGTGTTGTTTGTAAATATCCTTTAGCCTATTTCTTCACTGTTACACACCGTATAAACATACAATTTTGGGGTGGAATATACCTAATGTTGACTCCTCTAGAAGTCTACAAAGATCCATTTGAGGTCTTTTTACACAGGGGTCCAGATTCATTGTCACGCCATTTTCGTCACATCATAGATTCACTTTTGATTGATGTAGGATGTTTTTTCTTGGATTATGTAGTGTGCATGGACACTGACAACAGACAGAAACATAAAAAAAATCAACCCAGCTGCCATAGTTATGCTACTGGATGGCCATATAAATGGCCCCGGATAAAAAAATAATAAATTTTGTACAAAAAGCCAACACTGATTTGCAATGAAAAAGAGTGTTTTTCAAGGAAAATAGCACATATTGTGTTTGAGAATAACTTAATGTGACAAAATAACCAATTTACTGGACATGTCATACCACATATGAAGGCCTATAACATGACCTAAGTGATTGAGACTACCGTTATGAGGTCTCAGATTACCAAACAAATGCTCGCTATAGACTGTTGCACTGATAGGCGTATCATTTTAGCTCCTCCAGGGGGCTAACCAGCCTTGGATCTATATGCCTGTAATATTAATTTATGATCAGGATTTCTGCAATATTTTACGTTATTCGTTACACAGTTACGCCGACAGCAGTGTGTGCAACCTCGAAATCGAGGCTAACATTTTTTCATCATTAGCATACCCTTTTTATAATACTTCAAATATTCCCCCTGCAGGTCTTTTATAGATACAGTCTCTGTCAGATTTGACAATTACGACTGGCGCATGGTCTTGGTTAGATGTTAGTTGAGTAAAATGTTAGTTAAGAAATAAGGAAAAAGGCAGCAGAGATAGATAGCAGATAAAAGATAAAAGCGGGTTAAAAACAGATAGATTTTCTTCACTGCTGCTCAAGGTGTACATCCGCAAGCTTCACTTTGAAGTCTCCAGGCAACTGTCTCAGGCAAGGAGTTCCAGAGAGGTAGTCTGCCATATAGTCTATTATCAAACATTTAGATTTGTGTTTGATTATAGCTGTCTCAAAGACACAAAATAGCGCTGGAATATCAACATAGGTTATAGGTTATAGGTTATTTCAAATTATGTATGTTAAAGCATTTCTTGTACAGTGTCATAGCCAGGATTGCAAACATTCAGAAGCATAATATGTTGAACGAGGAGGTGCACAGGTGGGTTTGGGGCCATCCTCCCCCAAGAAAGTTTTGGAATTTAGACCCTTTTTCATAGCGTTTAAGGCTATTTCAAACAGAAAAATAAACTTAAAACCAATATGTCATAGCTCTGTTTCGTTCAGGGTTTGACCGACGAACAATCCCTCCAATACATTGGAGGCAGTTGCCTCCCATGGCTCATATGTAGCTATATAGCCCTGTTGTAGCATTATCATATGTGATTTTATGTCTGATTATGATCATTAGTAATGCTAGTATAATAAACAAAGTAGAAATAAACATGAGATACTTGGAATGAATAGCACTTAAATTTGTCAATTGACATTTGGCAATAAAACCTTCCTTTGTTTTGCAAGTCTCATAGGTGACCGGTAAAGTATACAATTTTTTAAATATTTTTTATTTTTTTTTTTATATACATACCAAATATGAACGAGGTTCATCCTACCAAGCAGGCAAAAAAAATGTCCACCCCCATTATGGTGGAAATTAGGTTGATATCAAGTGTAGTGTAACACGGACATGAAATCCACGTGGATAGACACTATATTTACTCCCCCTTATATCCACGTGTAAAAATGAACCAATATCCACGTTGATTTCACATACCTATACTCCCCCTTATATCCACGTGTAAAAATGAATCAATATCCACGTTGATTTCACCTACCTATATATGCAAAATTATGCACCCCGTCAAATCCACCCGATATATGCAAAATTATGCACCCCGTCAAATCCACCCGATGCACGTGCACTTGTCTTTATTTACCGCGGCAGAGCGCTGATTTGCTGAACTAATTTGAACCAATGAGAGCGCAGGCCGCTCCAATGCGGAGATGGTGTAGGAAAAAGATTACCAAACAGATAGAGTTTTGTTAATAACTGATTTTCGTGGATATATTAAGCTAACCAACACAAATTCACACAGCGGATACAACATAAACCGATTCTATAAGGATCTACCGAAGCACAGTTACGTCTGCAGTACATATGGTGCAATATTCCACACTGAAATGTGTCAAGTCAGTTTGAGACGTTTCTGGATGGCAATTAAGCCGGTTACTATTGGATATCATTGATAGTGAGCATTATAATATTGTAACCCAGCTGGTTCACGGGGCCTAAGGCTTCTCTTCGCTCATGTTGGCTTGTTGTCTAGGGGCCAGCTGAGTGCCCAGCGATGAAAACGCGGGCCTCCCAAGTCGGCGGTGCCAGTCCCTGACCGCGCTACCGCTCTTGCTCTTCGCGACGGAATAAGGATCTCTGTCAGTGTCCGGCTTCTACATCCGGACCCACCTCCGTATCTTCTTCATAAATTAATGGACAGTGCGGGGGAACCGCCCCACACTGCCCCTATGGCTAGAGCCCCCACTTCGTCATCCGAAGAACATGTTATGATGTGTGATTTGCACTACTGAGGCCACTGCGAGGTCTATTGGAAAGTCTATAGGGTGTGGGGCCTGATATCGGTTTGCATGCTCAGCAGGATGATCCGGCTGTATCGATTCCAGCCACATCAGGTGATATTATGATGGTGATATTTTGTCCCAAGGAAGATAAACCACGAACATGCAATTTGGCACTCAAGAAGATGTAACTACTCAGCAATTTACCCAAAATCCAATATGGCTGCCATTTCGCTATACTACTCATAAAAGTGGCATATCTTCTTTAATAATCAGCATAGAAACCTTATTTTGGTGCCAAATAATATATTTTGTTGCATAAAAAGATTATCATGTTATGGTCATGAAAATTAACAAAAAAGACACGTCACCCACACTACTTGTTTTTCAAAATGGCCGCCAATTTGGCCTTCAAGCAAGCTCAAGAGACATACATTTAATTAACGATGTGTTTGCTCATGAATCGGCACCTGTGCCAACATCAATAATTTTTTGATAATGGAGAAATAAGAATATGCAAGGGGAAATCTACTCTGAAAAATCTATTGAAAATTGAAATTGATATGTTGTCACGAAAATCAAGTAATCACAATATTGCTATGATTGATGGCTCAGCATTGTTATGGGTAATTCATTGGCCATCCTGTGGGACAGTTTGTGTAATCATTCATAATTTCAAGAAATAGCTGCAAAAATTTCCAGCTCAGAACAAATGTCTTGTCTTTGACAGGTGTTATCTATGTCTAGGTATTTAATCTGCAGACCACCATAGAGGAGTATGATGCAGATGCGAGTGACTGGCTAGCTGGCTCTTGAATTCTGCCACGGAGCCATCCTCTGCTACTGAGGCAGGTTAAATGTTCCACTCTGGGATGGTGAGAGTGGTGAACCAGTTGCAATGCTGTGTGGTGGAGCTTCGTTGGTGCTGTAGCTTCATGCTGTGAGGAGATTGTGTGCATGTATCAAAGAAAGTGAGATTGATATCTTCTGGGCGAATGCCCACATAACCATGAAACACTTTAAACATGAAAGTTACCTGGGCATTCCTTCTTCTCTTCTCAAGGAGATCAAGCTCAAGGTCTTGTAACATGTTAGTAACCCTAGCACGACGGTCATAATTGGCTGTCATCCATCTGCCATCCCTTCTTTGAATTGGCTCCAACATAGAATTGTCCTTTTGGAGATACGGATCCCAAATAGTGGCGCAATACTCCAAGCCAGATCGTATGAGGGATATATAAGCTGTTTTTTTCAGTCTCCGGAGGCAGCCTTGCAGGTTTCGCCTAAAGAAACCAAGACGACTGAACCTGATCGTCAAATTTATAGATCTGCCTGTATATCAGACAGTCATCAGCAAAACATCTGCATTTAGAACTTGAATCTAATACTGATGGCAAGTCATTGATAAATAATAAAAAGAGTAGAGGTCCCAAGACAGTCCCTTGTGGCAAACCAGATGTTACAGGTGCCTCATCAGAACTACTACCCTCTATAATCACTCTGCGTACGCCTGAAAGGAAGGCATCTATTCATGTATGTATTCTGCCTTGGATACCATACATTCTGAGTATTGGCATGAGCCGCTTGTGGGGAACTTCTACGAATGCCTTGCTGAAATCTAGCACTGCTATGTCTACATGGGCACCCTTGGCTCTGAGACTGAACAAGTCCTGTATTGTGGCAAAGAGCTGTGTTTCAAACGAAAAACAAGACCTGAACCCATGTTGCAACCTGGTCAGTAAGTTGTATTGGTCCAAGTGAGCTCCTATATGGCTACATATGAGGTGCGCTAATTGTTTAAAGGAGACACGCGTAAGGCTCACTGGTCGATAATTTACAGCCATACACATAGTACTTTTCTTTAAGGAGACATTTGCTATTGACCAAGCTGAAGGGAGACATCCAGTGTCCAATGATTGACAAAATATTTTGGTAAGCATTGGGGCTAAGATTGGAACCAATTCCTTTAAAATTCGACAGGTGATCTGGTCGGGTTCTGATGCCTTGCTGGGGTTAATTACAGCAAGCAATTTCGTTTATGATTTTAGCATTAAAGCTGTGTCTAGATCAGGGAGATCTAAGGATGCTAGTAGAGTGCACAAATTAGGTATGAATACACCATTGCCACCACAAAAAGCTGTATTGGGTGTTGATGAAAATTAGATCCAACTTATAACCTTATAAATCCTCTGTGCACAGATTTATGCAGTGATCCTGAATTTCATGAAAAGTTGAAAAGTAAAACATTAGTCATCACAGGAACATCATAAACTCCATTGAGATCAATAATGGTGTTGTTTTGGATTGACCTGATATGGATACAACACATGAAGAAGCAGACATTATAATGATCAACAGCTACTTCTACTTGAGGAAACAGATTTACAGATCTATGCAAACACAATACTTAAGTTTCAATGCTGATTATTAATTATTGGATTTTAGGTAACATACTGAGTAGTTTCCTCATCTTAAGTGCTGAAAATGTATTTCTTGATGTCAGAAACATATCATTTGATACTAAAATCAGGTTTCTCTATATCAGACTCATAAGCTTGGCTTAGTCTAACCACTGCTGCAAGGCTTATCATTGTGAGATGCCGTGAGCCATAGTAGACTAGAGGACAGAGGATATAACGCTGTGTAGTTGATTGTAGAGACCAGATAATAAATAGTATTCAAGTCATCTCCATGGTCTTCCTACTTCCTTATGTCTTAGAGTAAAACCACTCATGACATACTGGTGTAGATAGCCGAGAATTGATAATTCCGAGACCAATCTTTCACTAAATGCCCCATCCATAGAGCTCACCCCCACCTGCTCTACCCCCATCAAATCCCCTGGACATCTACAAAGAAGAAGATACGCTTCTGCCCTCACCAATTCATCAAAAAGCGAATCCGCCGCCAGCCACTTCAGCGCCACTTTCCACACCCATACAGGCGCATTAGACCCAACTTCCAATAACCTCAAAAGGCCATTCATTCCACCCCATCAATTCAGGACACGCAAATATAATGGATATTCAGGATGCCATACAAGAGGTGAGTGCATTTCATAAAAATTTGCAACAATTGAAGCAGGAATTTGAAGACTGTTTTCGAAAAGTAAATTCCATTATTAACAATGCCGACATAAACGATATCAAAATCAAAGAAGCATTAATGGAAGCACTAGATACATCGTTGCAACATTTGAAGCAACTAATTGAATATGAAAATCAAGAAATGACACCCATAATAAATGACAATGCCACTGACGCCATTATCAAAGCAGCATTGATTAAAGCTAAAAGTACACACGAAGCTTTCACTGCTCAAATAGATGATTATGCAAAATCACTTGCCCGTATCCAATCACAATTTAACCAAAACCTCCAGCATGAATTTAGAGAAGGGCCCTCTAAAATAGACGATTTGTGTGGCCTTGCCCAAGTTGTCACAACCAAACAAGGAAGTGTGCAAACAAAACAAAGCCTTGATGTGGGCCTTGCATCCCCCTTCCCTGCCCCCCTCCCAGCCGGTCAACCATTGCAGACACAGATCAAAATGTTTGGTGACAATTTGCGACCCCAAATGACAGCAAATATCGATAATAATGGAAACATACAGACACGTACATATCAGTCAAGTGATGCCCAGTTTCACATGGATAGATATACACGCTTGGTTGGTTCCATCAATGAATGTGGCAATAAACCATGCAATGTGCATACCTCCACAGTTCCATCCCATATGAAGCCACCAAATGAATCAGCCGCCAACTGCCGGCATTGCCCCATTTATGAAAAGTTTCCCCTAGAATTAAAACACAAAAGGCAATTGAAATTTTGCCAACAGGAAGTAATGCATCCGGCATTAAACCATCCAACCGACCAACTGTTGCCTTAAATAAATCTGATAAACCTGACAGCGTACATAGCGCTGGCAATGAACCTTTACTGGCAGAAAAACTTGACCCTCCGCAAATAACTGATATAAATGCTTCAAACGAAACAACCGCCAATCACATAGAATTCGATGCATCTGCCGATGCAAAACAAAATAATATCATGCATGAGAACTGTACTGATACTCCCTTCAATGTAAACAAATCAAATGACCATATTAAATATGCTTATCAGCCCAGTGCCGCAAATAAGCACAACTCACACGAGAGAAATTGCAAATAACACCTGCCATTGATTGCATGTTCAAATTGAATAGCAATGAAGTTTTGTGACCTGCTGGATTATGACCATGCAGGAGGACATGTGCAAAAGACCAGCCGCGATACGATCAATACTAAACCTGCCATTCATTCCAATACACCAGATTTGAATATCAATAAAGTTGACGTAATAAATGACCATGCCTATGCGGCTCAGGCCGAGAATGATAAGATCAACCCAACTGTAAACCAAGCCTCTCCGAATATCACAAAGGTAAATATCGGCAGTAAAGTTTATAACGCCCCCTCTGATGTCACACTAGGTCAACATGTTGCCCATGGTAATATTGGTCCGTTCAATTCTGCCATTATTTCAAATAAATAAACCAGATGCACCTGCATCAATCATAAATAATGTAAACACACCAAAAATTACAGGTGATATAAGCCCTAAGAATGTCAAGCAATATCCAACAATTATACAAGGTAATCAAACATACTTGAAATTACAAAAATGGTCAAACCAAATGGCTGTATTGACAACTGCCATAAATCACGGTCAGCAAGAAACACTGGTATTGATTTTGATAAGTCACGTATTTGAATTACTATTTACCCAAAGAATGAACCAGAAACAAAGTGTCCTTCCAGAGAATGTACATTACCCTGTAGACATTAACTATATTGGCGACGAAGACGAAAATTTTTATGAAGATTTAGACTAGTTCAGGCACCGCATAATCCCCCATAGTTCATAAAATCCAATCATTCACCCCAGTCCAACGTCACTTCATCCGCCTCCACACCCCTCCCTTCATCAAACTCCATAACATATAACCCAGATGACATTTACTACATGTCAAGTTCACCTAAATCAATACCATCGAAACCACTATACCATCAATTAATCCCCATCAATCAACCAACGATTATACGATAATTAGCTACATTGTTTAACATTTATTAGGATAATCCGTGCCAATGCACATTTTCGTCCTAAATAATTGCCGCGATTCCCATGACATGATTCACATTCAACAACTTAAAATGATATGGCTGTCAATATGTGTAACATTTATATGGTAGAAGTTGCATTAAAGCAATGCTGTGCTGTCTCTTTGTCATTGAAGCATACTGTTGTTGTTCCAAGCTTGTTTTCCCAATATTCTGCAGTCGCACTGGCTCTACTGTTGTGACAAATATACGTGTACAGGTCCATAGCAAATCAATCAATGATTCGCTGTGTTTAGCTAATGTCATGTTATTTCATACACCTCAGTAACCCCGGTTGCAGGAAGGATGCTTGCTAACTTATAATTGAATCGCACAGGCAATGCTGATATGTGATAGCATGGTTGGGAGCAAGTCCATTCTGAGTCCATTATGAGTCTCTCAGGATGTTTAGCCTCTGTCTCCCGCAAGCAACATATCAGCAACCCCGGTTCCATTAATATACTAGTTAATGCAGACTTTGCAAATACCCGGCCAGTCGCCTTATTATACAGCTTATCACCATAATAATGTGTTAGACATCCAATTACCATCTCATTATTTGTTATATTAATTACATCATGTCCTCAATCAGCCTACTTTTGCCATCAGGCTCCCATCATTTACCCCACCCCCACCCCCACCCCCCATCATTTACAACCCCCCCCGACCTTTGACCAATTCCCTTCATCCTCCATTCAGACCCCTCCGTGATTAAATTCCAATATGTTAACTCTCTAACCTGTGCTATCTTACTGCAAATATGCAAATATCACACTAAATGACCAAATTTGTTTGCTCCGTAACTCGGGAGTAATTAAGAACACTATTACATTCACCTCAAATTGTTATTACACTTAGTATTTGATAATGCCTTATCTCACTACTAACTTTGTAGTGGGCTAATAGATATAATGCCATGAAGATTTTTATTCTCGTTACTAGGAATTATACAATGTTTAGTGGCCTTATCATGTCATGTGCCAATTGATCATGTTTCATAATTGTGAATTATAATAATAATACAACTGTCACCTATGTCCATTATGTTATAAATTTTCTACAAGTGACCATCGGGAAATCTCTCATTGGGACTTTAGTTTTAATTAGATACCATTTTATGGTGATGTGTCATGTAATTGGGGCTATATGACACATCGAGCGAGATGGTTAACTATGTAGTACACATATTATAATATTCCTTAATGTGCATCATCTTGTTGTAACATATTCTGCACATGACCCATTGCCATAATCCATTCAGTAAAATATGTCTAATTATCTGATACCCAGTTGGTGTTGATGTTAAATTTGCTCCAATATTTCGGCATAGTAATCTCTACGTTGTATTCAGATTGTGTTTGACTTGCTGTTCATTGTTGTTCAAGAGATATTGTACTTCCAAAACAGTTATTGGGCTGACTGTTTTTCACCATCACTAGTAAATATCTTTTATGAATAGCAGGCTTATATATTTTGTTTTTTCGTATGATATTGGTTTTTATACCAATGCTTTAAGCATAGTGAATTCTTTTTTTTAAGCGTTTTTAAGGAATTACGTTGACTTAAGGTGATCGAATGCACTTTATTGTAAGCATTTTAACATTTTACACTTCAGACACATCCTTTTAAAGAATAATTGTGTTCTTCCCTTTATCCCATTAGATCGAAATAGGATTGTTTAATTCACGTACATGAATCAAAAATGGTAATATGTCATTTATGTTAAAGAAATTTTTCCATATTTTATCCCATTTGATTATTGTTGCTATCTTCTCATAACCCAACTTAATCCAAATAGCCCGTCTGTGAATTATTACATACGGAGCCTCACTATTCACCAACTCCGTGCTCATGTTGTTCTTTGATTTTAAATGATTTCTGTTCCATAATCGACATTCTCATTGGATCCAAAGTATTACCATTGTTATTCTGAGTTTAAAGATACCCCCCCCATCCCCACATCCCCTTCATCACATGATCATGCTGTCATCACAATGCGTAACAATGCATTGAACGAGCTAAATTACCATAACCAATTAAATTTGTTAGAATTGATAAAATGCCCCCAAGATTAATCCCCGCTGCATTAATTTATAGATAGAACGCACAGTCTGCTTCCAATTTCAAAATGCTATAACCCCTGCCACATATCGCCTTACTTGAAATACAGTGACTGATTTTGAATTGAATTTCTATCCCTACGCCGACCTACTATCATCATAAGCAACTATGATTATCTAGGAAATAAGAATCCCCTGATTATCCCCTACCCCCTCCCCCGTCACAATAAACAAGCAAATACTTTAATACTGTAATTAAATTCCATTGTCCAAAATAAACATATTCCATGTGCCAATTGAAATAGCAAGTACGTTGACTTCATTCTGCTCATCATAATGCAAATGAAAATTTCAATAATTAAAATTAACTTACACATGCTAATAGTTAGCCATAAACTTCCATTATTGGACTCCCATTTTGATCTCTGCTATCCACAATACTACCTCTACACATGTACTGCCCAAATAGTACTCACTCATTTAAAATTGGACTTTCACCTCCCATTTAAATAAACCCATATCATGTGGTCATGTGGTGCCAAAAGAAGATTACACATTTAAAGGATTACGCAAGAACACAGAAAGCTGATGGACATTTCACGTATACGTTTTGTGAAATCAACTGCATTATTTCTTTGATTATCATTGCATTGTGTAGAATTAGGATTATATTAGTATTAACTGTAGAAATGACATTGTGTTAGTTTTATCTCAATTCATTTTTTATGCTATAATAGAGTTTTTTTAGATAATTTGCATAACATTTATTGTTAAATGTAGTATTTATCATAAGGAATAATGATAGACTGAATGTTATTATTTAATCTTACTTAGTAGAATGTATTATTACAAAATTAACTACCTATCAATTCATGTATGCTGTCAACCTCATGTATAAGACGTCAATACATATGTCATCATGTACGTTATCACATTGTAAACGTTCACGTTGTTGTCATACAGATTCTACAATATAGATATATATATACTTCAAACCGAATTCATAACCATTTTGCAAGTTTATAATAGTGCAATCAATTGGATGGACTTTTATGCACGATCATTACACTGCATTCCTAATCATTTTCAATTGGACATTTAATTCAAATTTGTATGCTTTGCCTATTAACCTTATTTGAACTTGGAAATGATAACCATGTAAAAAAAAAAAATATATAATCATGCTTAAACTACTTTTAGTATGATCATGTACTTTATGTACACCTATTGATTCTTTATTATTTTAATGCTTTGCCTTGATATATGAATAATTTTCATAGTTGTTAGTAATATTACATTTGTTTTATGTTGGTACATTTTATTGTGTTAACACGTAGATACACACAAGTAGTTTATCTTTCTTCATTATAATTTGTCAACTTATAGTATTGTCATAGATATTTAAATGTTTGTCAAATTTATTGTCATTAATATTTGATATTGTTTGTAATAGTCTTTATTGATTAAGCTAGGTGTTTACATATTTATGTACCTTAGAATTGATTTGATATGCATGTCAATACATAACGTCCTCAGTATAAATTCACATCGGTTGCATTATGTTATCAACTCAGTCATGTCATAATTGTTGTAACTTATTTTGCTTATTTTTTCAAATCCAATTGTGTACAATTGAATTTAGACATGGGGAGGAAATATGTCATGTACGGTATAGCTTATGAGTCTATATCAGACTCATAAGCTTGGCTTAGTCTAACCACTGGTGCAAGGCTTATCATTGTGAGATGCCGTGAGCCATAGTAGACTAGAGGACAGAGGATATAACGCTGTGTAGTTGATTGTAGAGACCAGATAATAAATAGTATTCAAACCATCTCCATGGTCTTCCTACTTCCTTATGTCTTAGAGTAAAACCACTCAAATGCTCAAGGGTGGCAGAGTGCCACCCACCTGAATATCATTATAGGGGTCCTAACCATGAATAATCAGCAGAGAAAACAACTTTAACTCGCAATTCCAGGTTCAGCTATAATTCAGGGTTATCTGCCGGACTATAATGTCCCCTTTGACCTTGGCTAACGAGCCAACCCGCCGGATCATGCACCCGCATTTCTTACCATCTACCGGTTTAATCCAATGGGCATGATGCGGGGAAGCCGCCCCGCATCATGCCCTAATGTTTAGAAGGACAATGCCTTTCAATCCAAGCCACTATCTCCTGTCATTAAGCCAATAAAACTGGATAATTTTTACCCTAGCTCCATGACGCTCCAATTCTCCCCCTCTATTGTACCCTCGCACCAGTCAAAAACTGCTCACTCAAACGTCACTTAACCAAACGCACTACTAACTAGCGTGGCAGTCATCACACTGGGGAACTGTTTCGTTATATTAGCAGCGGTGCTGTAATTTATATTTTTGTTTGATTTATGTTGTTTTTGATTGCCTGATGCTTTGGTATTATTGTAAGATGGTGGGAAGTGGCAGAAAAACATCTTGCAAAATAACATCTCTGACCATATCGATCCGATGGTAGAAATAAAGTGGATAATCCGTGGAAATACCCCCAGATTTCCACTAAAAAATACCCCCACATTTCTACCAGAAATACCCCCACATTTCAACCTGTAATACGCCCACATTTCAACCCAAAATCTACGTGTAAAAATGTTGCAGGTTACACGTTATTTCAACCAAATATCCACGTGTATAAAGATACTTCCTTTCTACGTGGATTCTACCATAAATTGCCCACTGGGTATAGGGTTTTTCAGGATTTCGGGTTCACTTTTGCTACTTTCGGGGTGATCATAACGAAGACCAAAGTTCTCAGACTAATATTTAATTCATTTTATGCCATATTGCATAAGTATTTGGAATGGATGTTTAGATAAAGTTTGTGAGAATCTGTACACATTCTTCAGTTCCCAGATGCGCGGGACGTGTTGCGCAGAAGAATTAATCCAAGCCAAACAGTCCATTGACTACTTCCGGTCGTTCGCGTCATTGTAAACTAACACGACTTTAAATATTCTAAGGTAATTTTCAGCTATCACTTATCCTATGTCATTCATGTAAAGTATATGTGTTTCCCAGTGCTTGCGGATATATATATATATATTTTTTATACTTCTCTCTCTCTCACACGTCTTTTTAGCAAGCATATTTCTACCAACGATAGATATAGCTGAAGACAGGTTTTACAACCCTAAGCTTCCATTTGACTATATCAAGTGGCCCTGGCGGGGACTTTTGTGAGACCAGAATGATACCATCATCCCAAGCAGCGAGCTGTTTCATGTAAAAATACTTTCCTAATAGAATTTTGAGTGAGGATTATGAATCTGTAATTGGATTTTAGCTAACACTGAAATTGACAAAGATATGGGCAGAATACCAGTTTTCGTGAAAAAAAATGCAGACGACCTGTGTAGTTTGTGCATGATACAAACGTTTTAACTTCACTATTATGAAGAATGCATGCCTCAAATAGCATTTCTTGTAGTATTTTTAATGAGGATTACGAATATGTTATCGGATTTTAGTTAGCATAAAAATTGACGAAGTTATGAGCAAAAGCCGGTACTTGGTCAAATTTGCAGACAGCCAGTGAAAAAAAAAGTTGACAACTTCACTATATTGAAGAATGCACGCTTCAAATAGATGTACTTACTTAATTTTCCAACGTCTATCAGTGTAACAGCCATCAATGTTGTGTAGAATACACACTTTGAATGATATAGCATTAAATGCGATTTTAAATGGGCTTATAACATATACCGGAAGTACCCATGGACTTTTATTGTCTCAAATGTTTATAAAATATGACGAGTGCGCAACTTACTTTGGAGCGGTGGACGATGCTGCAACGAGGTGACGTGAAGGGGAACTAGCTTTACTTAGAACAAAATCCAACAAATGTAGTCCTTTAAATGTTTTATTCTAGTTGTGTGATTAGTAGTTGACGCATGGAAACCACGGAGAGTTGGCGGCCTTCTAATCTAAAACCGGTGCGCACATCAGCTTTAAAACAGACGACAGTAGGCGTGCGCGCCCACGTGATCTAAGCTCCGCCCCCAACACCCAAACAACAACACAGCCAGTTAGCCTAGTCAGCAAACCGTTGTATATTGACCGTGGGGTCAATATACGACATGGTCCCCCTTTTCTTTTTTTTTTTTTTTTTTTTTTTTTTCTTATATATGCGTGCCGTTATGTCTCCGTACCTTCCTAACTCATGGAAGATTGTATATATTACCCTTATGAATAGTCAATCAACCCCAGTTAATTCCTTTCCCCAACCCCGATCATTATTCATAAATTGGTTAAATTGTTCCCCACATATAAGACCATTCAATAATTATTACATTGCTGATACATCATACAATTGTTATAAAAAGAAACAATCTTCCATCCTATATTACAATAGTGTTTTTACATTACACCACTTGCGCCAATTCCCTATGTTAGTATTTCATGATGGCTATTCCACCGGTATACATATATTCGCACAGTGGTCTTTACTTGCTGAGCGGAAGCACCATCCTATACTGGGGTAGCATACTGGCCTTTATATTTCCCTAAGTCTTATTACCAACTCATTAACTATTTAACCAAACAATGCCAGAGCTCCAGTAACGCATGGCAATCCCCCTCTCTCACAAGCAAAGCTCTGTGCGTGTTAGTAACACACAATTGGTCAAGTTACAGATATAAATGTTCAATAATTGTATAACCTGAATTACCTTCACAAACCCTCATTTTAAACTACTTTAATACAGCACCATTGATGTCCATCATACATTCTTATGGTTGTAAACATAATTGACACCATTAGATTATTCACCATCGTCCATTACACATCAAATATTCTTTATAACATTACAATACCTATTAATAACCATCATTATTTGTTTAACTATCACCTATTATAATTGCCGGTATATAATTACAGCCACAAGTCCTATTTTTAAAGTACACAAACACAAATGTTACAATTTCTGTCTAACTAATTCACAAAATGTATAAAATCTCACTTTTATGATCTATTAGTCACACTGTTTGCTTCCATAGGCAATGAATTGCATGCATATCTGTAATCCCTTTATTCAACATTAAAATCTGAAAATAATATGCCAAAACATCCTACTTGAACCAATTGTAAATACTACAAAATACATAATATGTGTTAGTAGACGATAAAATATTTATATGATGTCATTACCCTGACCATTTACATAATAAGCATGAAATG
>CM032661.1:9241937-9297748 GCA_019095985.1 Streblospio benedicti | reverse complement strand
GTGGCAGAGTGCCACCCACCTGAATATCATTATAGGGTCCTAACCATGAATAATCAGCAGAGAAAACAACTTTTAACTTCGCAATTCCAGGTTCAGCTATAATTCAGGGTTATCTGCCGGACTATAATGTCCCCTTTGACCTTGGCTAACGAGCCAACCCGCGGATCATGCACCGCATTTCTTACCATCTACCGGTTTAATCCAATGGGCATGATGGGGGCATGATCATGCCCTAATGTTTAGAAGGACAATGCCTTTCAATCAAGCCACTATCTCCTGTCATTAAGCCAATAAAACTGGATAATTTTACCCCTAGCTCCATGGCGGCTCCAATTCTCCCCCTCTATTGTACCCTCGCACCAGTCAAAAACTGCTCACTCAAACGTCACTTAACCAAAGCACTACTAACTAGCGTGGCAGTCATCACACTGGGGGAACTGTTTCGTTATATTAGCAGCAGTGCTGTAATTTATATTTTTGTTTGATTTATGTTGTTTTTGATTGCCTGATGCTTTGGTATTATTGTAGGATGGTGGGAAGTGGCAGAAAAACATCTTGCAAAATAACATCTCTGACCATTTCGATCCGATGGTAGAAATAAAGTGGATAATCCGTAGAAATACCCCCAGATTTCCACTAAAAATACCCCCACATTTCTACCAGAAATACCCCCACGTTTCTACCTGTAATACCCCCACATTTCAAACCAAAATCCACGTGTAAAAATGTTGCAGGTTACACGTTATTTCAACCAAATATCCACGTGTATAAAGATACTTCGTTTCTACGTGGATTCTACCATAAATTGCCCACTGGGTATAGGGTTTTTTTCAGGATTTCGGGTTCACTTTTGCTACTTTCGGGGTGATCATAACGAAGACCAAAGTTCTCAGACTAATATTTAATTCATTTTATGCCATATTGCATAAGTATTTGGAATGGATGTTTAGATAAAGTTTGTGAGAATCTGTACACATTCTTCAGTTCCCAGATGCGCGGGGACGTGTTGCGCAGAAGAATTAATCCAAGCCAAACAGTCCATTGACTACTTCCGGTCGTTCGCGTCATTGTAAACTAACACGACTTTAAATATTCTAAGGTAATTTTCAGCTATCACTTATCCTATGTCATTCATGTAAAGTATATGTGTTTCCCAGTGCTTGCGGATATATATATATATATTTTTTATACTTCTCTCTCTCTCACACGTCTTTTTAGCAAGCATATTTCTACCAACGATAGATATAGCTGAAGACAGGTTTTACAACCCTAAGCTTCCATTTGACTATATCAAGTGGCCCTGGCGGGACTCGAACCCACGACCCCAAGGTTGTGAGACCAGAATGATACCATCATCCCAAGCAGCGAGCTGTTTCATGTAAAGTACTTTCCTAATAGAATTTTGAGTGAGGATTATGAATCTGTAATTGGATTTTAGCTAACACTGAAATTGACAAAGATATGGGCAGAATACCAGTTTTCGTGAAAAAAAATGCAGACGACCTGTGTAGTTTGTGCATGATACAAACGTTTTAACTTCACTATTATGAAGAATGCATGCCTCAAATAGCATTTCTTGTAGTATTTTTAATGAGGATTACGAATATGTTATCGGATTTTAGTTAGCATAAAAATTGACGAAGTTATGAGCAAAAGCCGGTACTTGGTCAAATTTGCAGACAGCCAGTGAAAAAAAAAGTTGACAACTTCACTATATTGAAGAATGCACGCTTCAAATAGATGTACTTACTTAATTTTCCAACGTCTATCAGTGTAACAGCCATCAATGTTGTGTAGAATACACACTTTGAATGATATAGCATTAAATGCGATTTTAAATGGGCTTATAACATATACCGGAAGTACCCATGGACTTTTGTGTCTCAAATGTTTATAAAATATGACGAGTGCGCAACTTTTCTGCGCAATTGGGAACTGAAGAATAGAAAAAACACAGATTAAAGGAACAATGAGTATATAGTAACTCCCCAAAGAAGCAGCTATTTCGTGAACATTTGGCGCCCATTGACGCCACTGTAAATTTACCCATTATCGCTGCAGCAAAAACGACACTATTATTGGCGACTTCTCGGAACCCTGACTCGGACCTGTGGGGAGTATTCCTTTTCATATACATTAACCCATTGGACTACTGTGACACAGACAAAAAACAACATGTGAGGGGTGGATAGAATATACTATAAGATATCATGACATCATTCAACTGCATGAACCTTTCCACCTTAATCCATCCCTATAAGCCCCAGTGATTTTTTGACCTTGATTTGGACACTATCCTCCTCATGTACTTACATTCTTGATCTATATAAGTCTTACACAGTGATTTTCTGACCTCGACTGGGACATTATCGTCCTATTCATACACTCCCCACCCTTATAACTCCTACCAAGGGAAACTTTGAGTGGGACATTATTCGGAACACTATCCCCTCCTATCTTACTCTCCCAGCCTATATATCTCCGGCGAGGTGATTTTTTAACTTCGACTGGGATCCTATTTTCTCTATACCTGTACTACTGTTCTTTTCCTTGTTGATCCCAAGGGGTGATTTTGACCTCGATTGGGACACTATCATATATTCCTAGGACGTATGGAGTCGCTCGATGACCACCGGGTTCCAATCTATAATTTAAATTGAATCATTGAATAAACCCACTATGTCCTTCATTCTCCCGGTGTTGACCCCTTGGGGTGACCCCAGGGGCTGACTTGCCCCCTTGGTTTCTCTTGAAGTTTCCAAGGGTCACTCATGCCTCTGGGGCCCTGGTTTTGGTGAGTGGTGCATATCGGCCACTCGGCACACAGCAACACTAATGGGGAGAGGCCATCAGGTACTCAGGTGCTTAGTCGCCTGGGGGGTTGTTGCGTATTCGGCGCGGGATAGTGTTTGGCTAATAACCTTACCCTAACCCTACAAAGGATTACAACAGAGTTGAACTGAACTGAACTGATTACATCAAGCATTATATTGTTGAAATCATTACATTGGCGACGAGGTTTGGAACAAAACATTGACAAATGGCAGCAGTAAATATTCAATCACCTGTGTATCCCAATTTTGATTGTCGGAGTGATGGTAAAAATGTAAGATTGGCCTTTTGAGTAGTAATATCAGCAAATTCGCGCGCCCCCTTTTCGCTCCCTCTTCTGGCTCCGTCCTTCACCTTGAGTCCGTCCTTGTAGGGTTAGCCGGGTCAAGGCTCGGCTCGGCCTTGAAGAGGCGCGCGCGCTCAAGGCCAGGAAACCGACCAATCGGGCTAGTTTGGGCAGGTTTAGGCCCGTCCCCCCACGTGCCTCCCGACCAATGAAACCCCAGCGTTCGTGAGAAAGATACGCGCCCACCTTTCTGCTCCCAAGGCTGATCTATTAAAACGCCGGTAATCGTTTAGACGAGGTCGTCAAAGTACGTCACGTCAATTTTAAACTCGTTAATCAACCCTCGGTGCAATGATCGTCCTTGAGATGGCCGTCAAACGTCAATCAAGCCAGTTTAAGCAGGTTTAGGCCAGGCCCACCACGTGCATCACGACCAATGGAGCCCCTGCATTCGTAAGAAAGATGTGGGCCCCCCTTTCAGCTTCCAAAGCCGTTTCCATTAAAACGTCATTAATCGTTTATGTAACCTCGAGTAAAGTACGTCACGTCAATTTTAAACCCATTAATCAACCCTCAATGTAATGACCATCCTTGAGATGGTCGTTGAGATGGCGCAGCAATTAGCACCGTAGGTAATCAATTTAAAACCCATTAATCAACCAGTGTAAAAAGCCAGGTGAATTTAGAAAGGACAAAGCCTACCATTCTTGTAAAAGATACAACTTTTGACTCCCAAGGTTGTTCAATTTGAAAAACCGTTAATCAACCGGAGTGAAAATAAGAGTCTCAAAGAATTGTGCCAGGACAAAGACCACTTCAGATTGTTCGCTATTGATAATATCGTATCACACATTAAGCGATATTTAAAGACTATTACTTTATATAGAAGTTCTAATATCGTTTTTATTCTGTCGTGATATTTGTTATCAGAGCTGTGAAAACGCGTTCATTTATTTTTTTACTAAACATCATTCCTGAAAGTTCTAATTAGTGAATAAAGCCGAATATTGTGCATGTATTTTTATTCCAAACCGCTCTCTATACACATCTATTTTACATGTTCGATTTATTGCAGCTGCTTTCCGAGACTAACCCTCCCACAGTTCACGACATGTGATGAACTGATCACACTTAATTGAGTTTTAAACTGATCACACTTAATGGAGTTTAAAAACCTGTTAGCGTCAGAAATTATTGTGACTAAAGGAATAAAAAAGAATAGATCATGACCTTATTATATTAACACTGTTCACAACCGAACAAGGACGTGTTGAAAGTCATTAATATCAAAGAATCGCTTACTATGACAAACGCAAAAGATACTATGAAGTGTGTCTGTTTAATTTTAGACGACATTGACAAATTTGCCTTTGATAGTTCTATTGACGGTAGTAGTCATCTTAAATGGTTGGATTTTGACAAGATTTTACCTCCAGCAACATTTATCGCAATGCTAGCGGATAAAGTGCAAATTTCTGGTTTTGTTATACAGTTTCCTTTTTTTTACTTACCAGAGATTAAGACATTTTTATTTGGATGATGTGAAGGAGGACGTTAAGTGTGAATGGGCTAGAATTGAATATACGAGTGAATGGTCAAGTCGTGATAATGAGTAAATTTGATGTAATTAAGGTGTGAAAGGGTAAATGTGATATTGTGTTGTCAAGGTTGTAAATATCAACAAACGAATAGTGTAGAGATGTGAAAGAGTAAACGTGATATTATGTTGTCAAGGTTGAAAATATCAATAAATAAAGGACGTTTTTTTGTCAATTCTTTTCTTACTTCTATGTCGAATTTGACTGTTTACCAATAAAATGAATGATTCATTGGTGAAATTCTTTTCTTAATTTAATCTTAACTTTATCTGTTTATCAATCAATATCATCGTTTAATGTCGTTATTAAGTTGAAATAGAAACATGGTTAAATCGCGCCATTCATCAAGTTCTGATATTAATCAAAAGTAAATAATTCGGTATTTAAAATGAACAACATCGTAAAATTTGAAAGTATAGTGTCGCGCGCTTTGACAATAAGAACTCGATTATAATAGTCATATTTCAAAAGTCCGATTCATTAAGTAACAAGTTCGATCTTCAATGTTCAACATGAATAAGGAAGAAGCGGAAATGACTAGTCAGAAAAAAGCGTTGACACTATTTATGTCGCAAATATTAGTATCGGGGATTAAATCAGAAAACCCGATCTGGTTCGTGTTGCTAAGTTCTGCTTTGGGATTATTTATTCCTAACCCTAAACTCGACGGTGTCAAATTAACTAAATCGTCTATGGACGCAACAGACTCAAAGAACGTAGTGAAGCATTGATCATGGATATGACAAAATATATTCAATTGCTTTATACTAATATCAACTCTCCAGTAGCATTTTCTTCACCTAAGACGTTAAATTCACAAACGAATTATTCGTTATAGATGATAGATATAAAAAAGACGGGATACCGATGTATAAGTTAAATGACCGTTCTGGCGAAAGATTGGAGGGTGGATTTTTTACACAAGAACTGTCTAAGGTTAAAAATATAAAGAATAGAGATTTTAAAGTTGTCAAATTTATAGATGAGAAAAAAATTAAAGGTGTTCCTCATGTATTAATCAAGTTTGACGGCTATGATAAAAAATGTTCGATATGGATGAAGAAATCTGACGCAATTAAACTGAATAGTTACACTATTCTCTCCACCACTTAGTTTAATAATGTCACTGGATAAGAATAGACCACAATCTTACGCGCCTCTTCGTTTGAAACAAAATCAACTTCAACCGTTTTTTAACTCGATAAGAGATAGGAGAGTTACTAAAGGGTTTGAATCAGATTCGGCGAAAGTGGTGACGACTAAACCTTTTGAAGAGTCTAAGCGTGTGAGTGTAAAAGAGCTAAAGAAAAGAGAAGCGCCAAAGAAGAAAGCTGATAATCAGATAAAGAAGAAATCTGTAAAAAAAAACTAAAATTGAAAAAAGATTGAAGGACGTAAAACTGTGAAATAATGACCGATGTTCCGTTGGCTCCGATCGAGTCAACGCAAGTGATCCAAGATAGGATACTTGACCCGTATTTGAAAGAAAATATTTCTATAGGACTTATTTCGTCGCACGTCCTCCATCTTCCGCCTGTAAAAGAGACGTCGAGTACGTGTTCCAATTTCCGCAAATTCCGAACTACGTTGATTTGAAAAATGTGCAACGGTATTTAAGAGGTTCGATAAGGAAGAACTCAAAAAATGAGAAATTAAAGTATGTCGAAAACAAGCCTGCAGAAACTGAAACTGCCACAGTTATCAATAACGCTCTCCACTCGCTTTTCGAATCTGTTATGATTCGTATTGGCTGTAATCAGGAGAGGATATTTGAATCCAACAGATCTCATAAAGCTCATCTTCGACAACTGATGCTGATGAAGAACTATCGTGACGTTGATCTGAGAAGTCAAGGTTTTCAAGAAGAGGCTAAAAACAGCATGGATACTGATTTGGCCAATGTGGTGGGTAAAGCTAGTATAAACTATTTACTTTGTCCTGTGTTAATCCATTTTTGGTTTGAGACATCTCGTCGATAACTCGTATCAATGGTACTAGCCCTGAGGTTAGCATTTTTTGTACCTGTTGAAATCTCACATCAGCTGATTTAGAGTGCGAATGAATGGCTTTTAGTTTCTATACTCGTTCACTGACCAAGGGGGCTATGAGGTGAGGTATATTACTCGGTCTTTTTAGTGAGTCCACTTTCTTGTTTATCTGATCCAAAGTCAGCGAACGTCCTAGCATATCATTTATTAAATCTGCCATTTTTGAGGACACGGCTGGCCCCTCAACTTCCTTAGCATAGTCTTGCCTAATCTTAGCCATTTTTGAGTCTATTGCACTCATTGCCTCATTACTTGGTTCACCATTTGTCTCATCCCCAGTCTTATCCTCTGGAGACTCTGCCTGGACTTCATTAGTATCCTCAGTCTCATAATCATTATCCGAGCCTGAGTAATGGTCATCATCCTCCATATCACAATCCACATTTGGCTGTACAAAGTCTACTAATTTCCCCAGAGTTTGTAGCATAAGCACATTATGTTGGGACATTGTGGACATGAAATCCCCCAATTGTTTTTGTAAGCCCGTGAAAGACCCATCTATGGTAGGTTGAGCGGACGAGGACGGTTTTTCTCCTACAGTCTTACCTGCATTTTGCTCACCATTTTCATGTCCTGTGGCCATGTCTGTGGGTATCACGATGGGCTTAGGTCCTGTGGACCCTATTAGCTCTGGTCCTGTGGACCTTGTTGCAGGCTCAGGCCCTGTGGGCTTATCGCTTTTGTGTCCTGTGGACACATTCATGCTGCTCCTTTGGCCTGTGGGCCGCTTATGGCCTGTGGCCACGCTCTTGGCAGAAGTAGAGTTAGAGCGCCCAGTAAAGGATTTTCCCTTACTCACGGGTTTATCACAGGAACTCTTGCCCTTCTCCTCTAATTTCTTCACCTTATCATTTGATGTGCTTTTCTTCTCTCTTTCCTCTATAGACTTTTCCACATCTACACCCACGCGGTTGTGGGCGATAAAGGCATCCAAAACATTCGCCATTTCAAAAACCGACTAAAATCTCATAATAGGAGACGAATGCTTCAGTGAAAAATCTCTAATAAAGTTCTATGCTCAAAAGACGAACAATAATCACTAAATAAAACACTGTTGAATTCCAAAAAGCTAGATAATTTAAACTTTTTCCCGCAATGATAAATGCACGTCTGCACCGATCTCGAACAACTTTCGTAATGCCGATGAACAACTTCCGTGTTTCTCGTGTGAGCCGTGACGCCGATGACCGGGTTAGCGTCAAATCCCGGGGCACAGCAGCACGTAATCGATAATACATCAATACTTACACGAGGATTCGTGGAAAAATCAAAATCCGTATAAGTTACATCTAGGATGACGTGATGATACTGCTTTTCCAGTATTCCTGGTTGCTCGAAACTAGATCAATCGACATCGGCGTAGCAAGAATACTACATTTATAGGTAGTATCCTTGTATAATAAACCATCAAACTAACCTAGATCTAGTTCTACCAAAATGAGATACCTACTTCGGAAATCTAAGATTATACAGACTTTTAGCATTTTGTTTAACGCCAATGGTGTAGCTCAATAATGGGATTAATTCACAAAATGTACTAGATTTGATGAGGTGCCCCGGCAACCAGAAAAAAAATAATTAATTCAAAAAAATGTCAAATTTGACGACATGACCCGGGTCGTCGCGTCACGGGTCATGTGACGTCACTCGCTACAGGGTGAAGCAGAAGAAACAACTGATATCAAGCTAAAAATATCATCAAATAAAAATCTGTAGGAAATTCTTCGAAGAAATACCAGTCAGGGGCTCGGTGATTGTGCTTGCTATAATGAGTCTCCAAAAGTTCTTTATGCCTTCCATGATTAAATTTGGCTAAAAATTAATTTGGGAAGACCTTTGTGTTACACATTGCTTAACATCTGACTGTTTCATCATCCTTCTGTGAACTTTACATAACAGGAATCGAATCTTAACAGATTACTTTTCATGGCTGAAAGTTTTTGAAATTTGTGAATTTCCAATATTTTTGGAGTCTTTTGTGAATAAGGTTTTATTCATAATAGGAATCCAATTTCAAATCAAAATATTACTGTGCAGAGTTAGTGAAAAAATAGTTCTTGAGGGAAATAAATTTCCTAAACATTAGTAGTGTTCAATGTGAAGTATAACGGATCTAACTGTATATTATAAATAGTCATTTATGAGAGAAAATTCTTACATTGGTCAAATCTTACATAATATGAACAAATGCACATACTACATTCATTTTACAATAGCATTGTTTCAACAATTGCAGTGTTGTTGTTTTTTACATTTTAACTGTAACTACATCAATACTCAACACATTCATTCATCTTGCAAACATAAATAATCAAACCAATCTTTAGAAAGTTTAACACAAAATTGCATTTTAAAATAATAATATTTGATACTACACCAACATTTGCAAACAGATAGGATTTAAAACTAACACTTCATGTGATACTAAGTGCTCTGATCAATAATACCAGTAACTATTATAAACTTGAATGAAAGTTGATGATTCATAATTTACTTTTACAGTTCAGTTTAAGTTTCCAAACTTTTACCCCATCAACTCCGCCATGGATTTTGTGCATCATGAAGAATCAACACATTTTTATCCTATAATGTGCAAATACAAGAATGAACCAATTAGGAAATATTGATTTGAGATACTGCTAGTAAATAGCCATTGCCTAATTCCTCCAGTCTCATGTGCAGCACTACTGTTTGTCATCACATTCTAGTTATCTACTGTCCACCCAGCTGCTGGCCTGCGCCCCACCTGTGTCTTCCTCCACCAACTTCATTGTCCCCTCCTGGTTGTCTTCTTGTAGCAGGGGCCATTCCAAACCCTGACACACCACCTCTTCTATTAGGCAAGTAGTTATACCTTAAATAAAAAATTAACAAACATTGACTTTTTTATAGTTTCAGTAAATCATGATCTTTGTGGGGTGTATACTCCATATTCACCACACGACATAGGCATAATTCACAAAGTAAACACGATCTTATTAACCAGGTAAGATGAAATGTGGTGAAAATCAAATAAAAGATAATATAGGTATTGCATATATACTTCTGTTACAGAGTCGAGGTTTTCAAAGTTCGAGAGAGCAGATACACTCTGTAGAAAAGAATCAACTGAATTACCCGGTACTGTGAGGCCTCTCACAGCTTGTAGAAAGTGTCTCTCAGCGACATTTCCACACAAACACTTATTCCCGCCCACATTTCTCAATTGATTAGATTATATTCATGTTATTTCATACAAAAAATATACATTGCGAATGCATTGTTATGACATTTATTGAGGGATCTGTAGTGATGAAAAAGTTTTAACACTCAAGAATAAAATTATCACATTTGTAACAAAATTAGTCCACGTGTAAGTCATCCAGTGTTCAGGAGTGACAGCATTCCTGTAGTCTAAAGTAGGTTATAGATATATATGTTGCACTGGACTAGGTTTAGTTCCCCTTGGTTACACACACCTTGTAAGGACTTGTTTCTCTTTACTATGGCCACTGTAGGATTAGAGAACCAGTACACTCAAGTACTGGGTTAAGAGACATTAGGTCTCAGTTCTATCCTAGACACTGTACGAGCAGTAGGTAGGGCTGGCAACCTATTCTCGATGAGAATAGGCCCTCAAGAAACATCTTCCTTCTGAGCACTAGCCGGTGGCTAGCGCTCGTGTACCACCAGGTTTCCTGTGGCACGGTCGTAGGGACGCCTACGCACGTGTGCGTGTCAGCATCAGTGCGAAGTCCTCCCCGTCGGGGGGCCTTTCGTGAGACCTGAGGTAGACACCGGGAGCACGTCCAACCGGACGTTGCTGGACAT
The DNA here is from genome assembly GCA_019095985.1 of Streblospio benedicti. NCBI lineage: Eukaryota > Metazoa > Annelida > Polychaeta > Spionida > Spionidae > Streblospio > Streblospio benedicti. The sequence continues at coordinate 9,287,174 of CM032661.1, read as the reverse complement.
AAGGGACTGAAGAAAAAGTCACAAGAAGCGATACACAACGAGGAGTCAGAAGAGTTGGTAACAAGCTCTGGTGGATCACGCAGCGTCCATCCCTGCGCTGGGTGGCCGTGGGCGTGAGCGCACGTCGTTTCACTCAGGGATGCCGTGACATATATCCTAATTTGTTTACACATTGGCAAATTCGCCCCATAATACTTTGTATTGGCGCCATGTCCCCACTACACTTGTTATCCAGACCTACTTGTGATGTCAGAGCCTTATCTTATACTCATTGACAAAATTTTTTGGTCTTCAAAATCTGCTTTCTTGTCATTGTCTCCAATTTTTTCAATTTTGAATACTTCAATTTGTAATTCTTCTTCACTGTCATATGCTGGATGAATCTTGACTAATAATTTAAAACCAGAAAAATTACTTGTCAATGATTATCAATTGTTAAAACTTATGTATGAAATAAGAATATGACAAAGGTGCATACTTTCTCAAGTTCAACCGAAATTCGAGTGAATCTATATGCTTAAAATGTGACGAGAAAAAATATTTTTGTGACACAACCCACCCACCCAACCACACAAAGAGTTGACTATTTTTTGTCACCTTCCCCCTGTTTTTGTTATGCCATGCCCCCTTAAAGGTTATGCTCAGTGGCCAAACAAAAATGCTTGTATAGAAGCAATATGATGTGGTTTGTGTATTCTGAAAGTGTCTTTCATTTAAACAGTGTATTAAAGTATATAGAGCAATTTAAATACCATGCAATATTAAACCCATCAAAACACGTGAACGCAAGAAATGTCAACGGAATGATTTTCGTCAGACGTAACTTGCATGGTGCACGTAAGAGGCCGCCTATCTCTCCCATGTTTAAATGTCTTGTTGAAGCCCACGGCACGTCTGGCGAAAATCATTCGATGATGTAACATCACGTAACCTTGTGTTTTAGTTAGCAAGAGGACATGGTATTTTTTAAAGGTAAAACCTTTTGACACTGTAGTGTACATACCAGTAACACCAAAGAGTGAGCTGAAAAAGGAAATACAGAGAGTGATTGAGAAACATGGTGATACACAAATGAAGATCAAAGTAGTGGAGAAAGCAGGGAAAAGATTGGACAGAATGTTGCCAGGACTAAAACAAAAGACGGACTGTGACGGATTGTGTGTTACACAGGAGTGGGAACAAAGTGGATTGCAGAAGGGAAGGAATTGCGTATTGAGGGGAGTGTATGGACTGTGCAGAGGAAGGGAAAGATAGAGTATATGTAGCTGAAACGGGGAGGTCAATATATGTGAGGGGCAGACAACACCTGGAAGCTATGAGAAATCCATCTAAGTACAAAAGTAATGCGTTTGCTAGGCACATAATGAAGGAACATGGAGGTAGAACATGCAAAATAGGTTTTAAGATGGTTGATGGGTTTAAGAGACCGTTGGACAGACAGGTGAGGAAAAGGGTGGAAATAATGGGACTGGGTAAAGAAAACATGTTGAATTCAAAGATGGATCATTACAAACCAGCAATGAGAAATGTGACATTTACCAATATTTTAGAAGCCGTTGAGGATCAACTTAGTAGTCCATAATGTATTCTTGTTGGAGTTAATATAAGCAAGAAAAAGAAAAAGAAACGAGGAGGGGGGTTCCATTATGGATAGAATAGTAAAGGGAAAGTATGATAATGAAACTAGGGGATTGTATGGGTGTCAGATGAGCAGGGGGGATCATAATAATAGAAGTTTTTGTGAGGTTCCTCTACAGTACATAAGCCAAGGTAGTGTGAGAAAGAATAGATGTATTGGTATAAAAGATAAGTTTAATGGTTGTTAGATCTAATATAAAATAAATTTTCTTTTCATGTTTTGTATTTGGATCTTTGACAAGGATTATATATACTAGAAAATTTTGATAGTTTGTATTTGGATAAAATAGCGATAATTAGAAACAAGAGGAAATTAAACCATATGCTATGTACCTAATCAACAGAACATCAAATCAGACCCAGGATATCTCATGAACTCAAAGTCAGAGTAACACCAAGGAGTAGTTCCAAGAGTAGCGATTATTAGAGGGCTTTATTAATATGTTTCTTGTCATAATGTATCCATGTATCACCTACTTTTTGAAACCTGGTTATTGTAATAACCACCATAGTTAATGAGTGCATTGTTTTAAACAGTTTTATCATACTATATAGAAATATGTCGTAAAATACCTATACCCATATTCTACCATATACCTATCATTAATTGTCAGTTCCAAACCTTCTCCACCATCTTGCAAAGCCTTATTGTAATTTTTCTAAGCTATTGTACATATAATTTATCAACATCTATTCTAAACCATTTTATCACTTATTAATCAATGTTCATGTTTAAAAATTTGTTTGACAGTATATCTGAAGAGGGTGCTTGAGAATAACAGCAGAGAACAGACAATAATAGTGATCATGCAAATATTACTACAAATAGACTACTTTATAGAATCCTAATCCATGATAAAGGACTGTGTCCATGTTTATAATATGGTACCATTTCAGCCCTGAAATTGAATTCAACAAGATTTCCACTGCAAAAACAAAACATTGGATTTGCTTTCCAATTGAAATATATAATTCAATCTCAGTACAGCTACCACTCTCTACGTAATCCAGACACGTCCACACAAAGTTTGTCCGGAAATGATTATTGTACGTGATATTGGTATGGTAGGGATACATAGACAGATTGACAGAATATTTTGATGGAAAAAGCATGTTAAAAGAGAGATTGCTACTAGTAAAATATTCAGTTACTATATATAACATGTGATACTTACAAAAATTGTGGTGTTGATAAAAACTGCCTTCCACCAAATTCCTGTGGATACTTGAACATCAGGAAGAAGTATAAATGTCCAACTAAGATTCCAACCAATTCATTCAGACCCCTGGAAATTAAATGAGAAAATTCAATGACTATTTTAATGTCTTTCCGCAAAATTTAATTTTTCAATGACTACTGAATTCAATGATTTTCAAAACAGATAATCATCAGGCGCTGGTCCTAATATTCGTGGAACTCAAAATCCAATCAATCACAAAGTCAGCCTATTTCAATATTGTGAAGTGATAAAGTACATACTAGAGCATAAATCTAGCTTTAAACAGAGGCCCTGGCTCTCCTGGTCTTTGTGCCAGTTAGTTACCCTTCTATATAATAGTGGTCATGTGTATGCTATAGTGTTTGTAAATCATTGTAGAATACATATCCCCTCCACCTCCCATGATGCTGGGGCCCATGGTTTCTACTGATCCTTTTAATATTATCAAACTTGAAAATGTGAGCCTTTAAAAAGCCTTATTAACAGACTAAAATCAGGTGCACAGTGTGATGTTATTTAGATGTCGAGCACTGGTCTCGTCATGTTAACTTGACTGTCATCATATATTGCTTACACTCTATGACAACATAAATTGCCACTAAAAAAACATTTCATATCATACATTTTATCGTTTTGCATTGATTTGACAAGAATAAACTAACTATTTGTTGAAAACATTGATGATAAGCAGTTCTATGACACCACCATCATACACCTGCTTGTTTTTAAAAAAACAACTTGTAAAGGAGCGTGCTTTTTCAAAGTAAAACTGGGTTTTACTTTTCTAGGAAATGTGGCATCAAAAATCAATGAAGATCTTCAATATGTTTCTACCAGATTTTTAAAACCGATGGGCTTATTACCAAAAAAAAAGACTTTTTGGACCTTTTGGAAATGGAAAAAATTCCCACTTAAAAGCTCGGAGCCATATAGATTCGAACACTACGCCCAGCCACCATTTCGGCTATAAATAAGCTTTGGATTTTGACCGTCTTTAGAATCACCAAGTTTCTTAACCTTGGGTTCTTACGTGTGAATGTACGGCATTAAATAGTACATATGCAGGTGATGATGAGTATATTGACGATGATCGTATAGTGTGAGTTGTACAAATTCTGAAGGCATAGATTTATCCATTGATAATCTTTAATACTGACAACATATAAACCAACATTTGAAAACCACCCTGCGATTCTCTTACCTCTTAATGCCACATATAATATCTATTCATAGTGAAATTTCTTTAGGGATGTGATCTTTTTCATGTGAAAATACATTTTATCTATAACAATTAACTTGATTGGCATCAAATGTGGCATACATATTCAATTCAATGAATTTGTCGTTTTTGTCCATTTTAGGGGTAAGCTTAGGAAAACTTACACATCTAAGTTTTGATTATGTTTCACTCTATCATAATCAATAATGCTTTACGTAGTAGGTAAGAGAAAAAGGTTTGTTATTAACAATGTTATTGCATTTTCTAAACGTTCAACTGATTATATTTTCAACAATTTTCGATTTTAGTACGAAGTCTGAGCATAATTTTAATGTAATATGGTATTTTCTACTCATTAGATCAACAAATAATTATGCATTAACAGCAAGCATTATCTCGAAATGTAATTTAATCCATACAAAAAGGATTTTACATGATAAAATTCCTTCGATTGGCGTTAGAAAGGCATATATACTCGTTACGATGATTTTGTCACTTTTATCAATTTTAGGGGTGGGGGAAACTTAAAAGTCTACTGTTCCTACATTTTTCACTGTAACATACCTTATTGTATTTCATATGAAAGGTAACAACCCGTGGACGTTTTTCAAATACATGTTTAATGCCTTTTCTCAATAATAAAGCACTAATATTGTTAACAATGTTCAAATTTTGAATGAAGTCTCAGCACAATTTTCCGTAATATGGTATTTTCTACTCATTAGATCAACAAATGATATATATTAATGGTAAACATTCTCTGGAAATGTAATGTGATCAATGCAAAAACATTTTATAATATATAATTACTTAGATTGGAGTTAGTAAGGCATGTTTACTCGATTTGATGATTTTGTCGTTTTTGTCTATTTTAGGGGTTGGGGAAACTTAAACCTTTACTGTTGCTACATGTTTTACTCTTACATATTCTATTGTATATCGTATGAAAGATAACAACATGTGAAAGTTTTTCAAATACATAATTAATGCTTTTTCTCAATAATAAAGCACTAAAATTATTAACAAACTTCACATTTTGAGTGAAGTCTCAGCTCATTTTAAAATGGCCAATGATTAAAATGGCCAATGTTTATTATATTGCAACATAAAGTGAATATGTTTTCCATGTTTAGTCAATCCATTGCAACATAAAGTTATTGGATGCTCAAATACTGTTGGAATGGTGACCATAAGAACCCTATTTCATATGGGCCCAAACGGTCCATATTTGGGCCCGTTAGGGCCCATTAAAATTGAGTCCAAAAATATAGTGAATCACATTCTTACTATTTGAATGCAATTAAAATAATATTCTAAACCCACAAACTCAGACACATCGGCTCCAAAAAATGCATGCATTTCTTGGTAAAATGATCTGCTAAAATTAATCAGCCAATATAAAGACAGTGACATTCCAGTGTATTAAACACTGGTTTGCCCTCATTTTGGTATACTTCTGGAAAAACATGGCAGAGATAGTGTCTAACGATGTCCCACCTTCATCTGCTTTTAAAGCAATTAAAAAATCACGTTAGGCCCTGCAGGAGCTAAAATGATTTATTTGCTAAATAATAATGAAAAGCCCCCTAAGTGAGGGCAAACCAGTTTTTAATTCACTGGAATGTCATTTCAGTGTTTTATACACTGGCTTGTACCCACTAATTGCGTCCGTCCATCCATCCCGTCCATCCGGTCCCCGTCCATCCATCCGTCCGGTTCGTTACCCCTCTACAGGTGCATCGTTTGAGCTAGGATGCTCAAATTCGGCATGTCGGTTGGGAAATGGTGACCACAAGAACCCTATTTTATATGGGCCCAAACGGTCCATATTTGGGCCCATTGGGGCCATTTTATTGAGTCCATTTTGACTTTATTCACATTCTTATTACACTTTTGAATGCACCATTAAAATTGTGGTTCTAGAAAAACATGGCAAACTCCAGACACAGTTTGCTCCAATTAATTTATCACTTCTTGGTGAAGATGATACTGCTATAAATCAATAATCAGCCAATATATAGACAGTGACATTCCAGTGTATTAAACACTGGTTTGCCCCTCACAAGTTGCTTTTCATTGGTTATAGCAGTATCAAATAGTACCAAGAATTGGATCCATCACTAGTAAAATGGACCTCCTGGTTAGTTTGTGGTTCTACAGAATATTGGATTTTTTGGCATAGGATGCTCAGAATTTGGTTCACTTGTCAAATGGTGACCACATGAACCCTATTTACTATGGGCATCCCAGGGCACCATTTTAGCAAACCCATTATTGTGAAAATCAAATTTACTAGTGAATCCTGGTGCTGTTAGCTCAATTTGAATGCACCATTAAAGGGGTAACTAAACCGGATCTGGTTTGCCCTCACGGAATTAATTGGGTACAAGCCAGTGTATAAAACACTGGAATACAGGGAGATCTGCGTGCCTGGCTTCGTGTGTCGGAGGGAGGGGGCGGGGGGGGGGTGTTATGAGAATCATTATTCATTATGTATTTTTAAAATGATTATTAGAGTATACCAGTTTATTGTACTATGTTTGAATTGTGTGATTAATATGTTCCATGAGACATAAAAAAATGAATGTGGACTCTTCAGAGTAGTGCAGGATATATTTGTGTTAATTGTATGTGGAAATGCTCATTACTCTCGCATTATGGGGGGGGTGTTACTGACCGCAGCAAATCAGCCTAATATGTTTAGTTACAATGATGATATTTCCACTATTATTATATGTAATGTTTGAGTTCTCTCACACAGCCCATATGGGTGAACAAAAACCCCAGCGGGGTTAATTTCGCACAGGGTTAAAAACCCTGTGCGAAATAATGATTTTTTTAAATGATTACAACTGCTTTTCCCTAAAGTTTGAAGCATCATTAATATGTTCCATGAAACATAAAAAATGATTGGACTTTAGACATTATGTATTTGTAACACTTGAAAATGAATTACCTACCCTCCACGTTTTATGATCATGTTAAGTTCTCTAAAGCCCATATTAGTGGACCAGGGTTTATGAAATAAGACCCACGGACATAAAAATTTGAGGTGGCCTAAAGAAAAAGCATCATTAGTTAAAAGGAAGGACCCACGGACCTTCATGAAAAAAAGCATAAAATAATAATAAGAGATCCAGGTTTAATGTTATAAAAACTAGAGGTGGGACGTTCGGTCCGTTTCAGCCCTGAACCTTCGGGACACTTTACTGAACGAACCTTCGAACGTTCGTTGATAAGTAGGTGAGTAAATATTGAACTTTAAACACCCATTTGGTCATAAATGTTGAACAGGAAAGACACAGTAGAACTTATCTTTGTTTGAGCCGTCGCCTTTCTAAAATGGTCACCTTAACAACTCACCTGTGTTTCTATCACATGGCAATTAGTTCATGATTAGTTCAGGTCTTTTAAGAAGCCACCTGCCAGCCAGGTACAAGTAATGCCTTTGATGGTGCCATAGATGTTGTGGTCAAGTGCTTGCATTAGGAGACGATCATTAAGTATTAGGTAATTAGGCAGGCAAAACAAGCTGGAACTGTGGTCACTTGGCTTTGGAACTTTAATAAAAGACTGTTGATCATTATAGGCTAGTTAGAGGCTACACAAGTTCTCACCTTAAATGACCATTTGGCAGTCCACTTTCGTGTTTTATTTGTGCCCGCCTCTAAAGCAATGACCCAGGCAAGGGGTTACGTAATTCTTTGCCTTGTGTTGATAATGACGATTACGGCTATTGTTTACCGTGGTCTCCAATTACCTGTTAAATTATCAGTTACAACTGGCCACCTGTAAGCAGCCACGAGCCTGTGTATATAACAGGTCAGTTGATTATGTAACAAATGCTTGGCAGTAATGTTGCCTTTGTTTCATGTTCAAATAATAGATAGTCCAAGATAGTTTGACCGCGCATGAGCGAAAATAAAAGCAAATTAGCGTCACCCCGAAGGTTCGGTTTTGAAAGTCACCTTCGAAGGTATAGGTAGACGAACGGAAGGTTTGAAGGTTCAAGCTTCGGCCCACCCCTAATAAAAACTTAACTACGGCTACACTACTCTTGTCTGTGCAAGTTCAATAATATCCATTAACTGGATACCAATGAACGTAATAAGACATTTCCTATAGCAAATTAACTTCAGTATAACATGATATGGTATCTAATCAAACTAAAGGTGTCATGACACAGGTCTCCCCCTACGAATTCAGTTGAAAATATTTGCCAATTATCTCTGACTGTCAGAGATAATTGACAAATATTTTCAACTGAAAAGGTATTTTTTGTGGAAGCTTTCTGGCCAGGTGGTAAGTAAACCGTTGATTTTTGAAATTCTATTTTGGGCAGGTGGTAAACATAACAGTCGTGGTGCGACGAGTACTGAAAATTGCACTCGAGTATTCGATGTATAAAACTCGACTCATACTCAAGTGCTTGATCTTTATATTACTCACTTACTTTGCTATCATTTTTCCACCATAAAAGGCTAAATCATGTGTTTTAATTGTGTTTAACATATTGAGAAATCATTAAAAAGGTACGCAGTCATGATTTACTTGCCATGTTCAACTTATTCAATTGATAATATCCTTGTAATCCTATAGTATAGTAGCAATGTCCTATCTTGATAACTGTAGACCACAACGTAAAAATAACTGAGAAATGAATGATATGAACAGTTTGCAGTTATATCTATATCAAAATATATATAGATATAACAGTTCCCACAACAATCTTACGTCCTAACTTTCAAAGGGAATGTTACATTTGATGAACTAACCACTACTTCTAAGTTATGTGGCTTCTCACAACATTATATGTTTTACTGCTCTCACAGTCTCTCATTTCAGTTCATGCAACCATCACAGGGTCATATTTCCTTTTATCTTGGCCGCTAACTTAGGCTGTTAACCCCAGTTGCTTTAGAACAAAGAACTGCCAACCGTTGGCAAAGACCGTAATGGCGATAGCGTATAAAACATACAATATCGTACATTTTGAGTACTCGAATGCCAAAAGTGAACTCGAGTAATTACAGTACTCGACTCGCAATGGAATACTCGATTACTCGTCCCGCCCCTACAACGGGGGCAGGTGGTACCTGTACAGGAATAGTTAAAGGCACATGCTCCTTTATATTTCTATCATTGACAATGCATTGAAATTTCGCATGGTTGTTAAGTAGAGGGCAACAATGCAAAAAATAGTTTAATAAGTGGCAGGGAATATCTCTCCTTTCAAACACCTCTAGCCAATGTGGCCAGTGCTATAACAGGAGTACGAGCCAAATATCATTGGCACCTGCCAAAATTTAGTTGCTGAAAAGGGGAGTGCCGAAGACACGGTTATGAGCGCCATAGGCGCTAAGTATAGGGGGGTTTGGGGGCATGCTCCCTCAGAAATTTCTTGAAATGGATGTGTATAGAAGCTCTCTGGTACATTCCTTTTCTGAGAAAGTAGTTTTTTTATTTTGATGAAATGGAGGTATTTATATCATGTTTTGTTTTTCAATGATTTTAAATGTTATTACGATTAACTTTAATCCTTTGTGAACGGATGCGCCTTCGAAGACGCATACGTTCTGTGCCGGCGTACGGGAAATGAAATCTCAAAATAAAAACATCGGCGAACAATGGTTTTTGACAGTGTGATGCCCAAGACAAAAACTTTTTCTGGAAAATGGTTATTTTTCTATATAAATTCACGTGTGCATTCAGAATCGTATATGCTTTCTTATTTTTAGCCCATGGTAAGAGTATTATTGTTTTTATTTTTCTAGAATTTGTTTGTAACATTGAGTTTGTCTTGTTGTCTTGCTCTCGGTTCGAAATGACAGCTTGGAGTTCACAATTATAAAGATGTTTTTCTGTCACTTCCCGCCATCGTATAATAATGCCATTGCATTAGGCAATCATAAACAGCATAAATTAAACAAAAATATATATTATAATGCTCACATTCAATGATATCCAATACGGAACCAGCTTCACAACTTTAATTTCATATGTTGACATTCCTTAAACGTCAAAAAAACATGGTGTCAAGACTTTGTACATTTCAGAGTGAAATATTGTGAGATACACGTTGCAGAGGTAACTTTGCTTCGGTAGATCCTTATAAAATCGGTTTATGTGATATCCGCTGTGTGAATTCATGTTGGTTAGCATATTATATCCACGAAAATCAATTATTTACAATACTATTTAACTTTTCCTTGAATTCTTGACTTAACAGCCATTGCAAACTGCAGCAAATAGCGGCATGCGCTCTCATTGGCTAAAATTAAATGCGGCTGTCAATCATAGACACGTGCGCGGCACTTTAGCCTTTATCAAACACGCACCGTTTCGCAACATCAAATATAACATTGTTGATGATCTAGACTAAATGTTTAGCGACGATAAAAAAAGACTTGATGATGTATTCTGCACTAAAATCCCTTATCATGGCTGTTATCTGGTATTTCTTGACCTTTATTTACTAATGACGTCATTAAAAAATCAAACCTCACTTGTTCTCACCAGAGAGCGCGGGCTTTCCCGATTCCAATGGTATATAATTTGTCAGGGTGAATATAGTAGAAATATGAGTATTGTAGGTCCGATTTACGCGTCTTAAATGGCTGTTAGATGCGTAATTAATTGTTCTCCCAACGGATAATCAAATAAGAGTAATTTAATTCTTATTTGCCACAAAATTTAGATCGGAATGTGTTGTTTATGCTCTTTCAGTTCTCGAGTATTATTATGGGGTCAAGGTCGCCAGAATTTCTCTATGTAAAGATGCTTTGATTTCTTGTCCTTTTTTGCCAGAATTGCGTAGTTTTATGCGTCTTCAAAGGCGCTCCCGGCTGCTAGGTAATATTGCATTTCACATGGGCCGTCAACAAAGGGTTAAAACATAGATGTATTTGATAAAAAAAAACTTGATAGAAAAGGCAATTGCCAAAGTGGCAGGTGCAAATTGAAGCCCACTCGCCAAATGGATTATAAGCACTAGGTTTTGGCTCGTGGCGAGTGTGAGAGATATACCCTGAAGTGGGGGTCAACGTACAAACTTAAGAGATATTACATATATAAAAATACACATATTATGACCTGGGGAGGACTTGAAATACATTCAGATACAAAGTGAATGCTATACATGTACTTGTCAACATGTTTATTGTGAATTTTTACAAAATCTATTCACAGTTTTAAATTTGTTATGTCTTCAAGTTGTCTTTTATTAGATAAAAAGTCAGGGCACAATTTTTTATTTTGGCAAAAAACGCTTGGGCTACATAAAATAGTTATCTAAATATTGACAACTTTCCAAAATTGACTTTTATTGATACACAGTAGTATTATTTATCACTAAAATACTCTGATCATATTGGTATTAAAAAATAGAAATTGGGGTCAACCTGGGGGTTCATTTTAAAATATCATTGTTTTCTGAGCAACTAGATGAATGCTATACACGTTGTCAACATGTTTATTGTGAATTTTACAAAATCTATTCAAATACAGCTTCAAGGTCAATTTTGGCAAAAATGGGCACATAAAATTTTCTAACCCCCAAAATTGTCTTATATTGTACAAAAATACTCTGATCATATTGGTATTAAAAGAATTGGGGTCAACGAAAATTTACAAAGGTGACATTTGCTGTCAAATCAATGGCTTAATGATACATGTACATATATATGTCCTAATATATTTAGCACATAGATAGAATGAATCATAGGAAAAATTATCTAATTTAGCATACACTTAATCAGTTGTTTATCGATGCAATTGTACAGAAATGTCAGGCTAAAGTTGGTGCATAAATATCAAACTTAAGATTGAAGGCCATTTGCGTTCCCATATATTATATCCATTTCATTTTTTCCCATTTTTATTTATAAACTTGTTGATCCATTGTTAATTTTAGAAACGTTATTTGTTACAAAGAAGCTTCTTTTTTCACTGAATACCATTTGAAATACTAGCTTTCATTATACATACAATGGAAATCAAGAAAATTTCTGTACACCATATAACTCTAAAGCCTCACATAATTTGCTAAAAGTCACAAAACTTACTTCAACAAATTTTGTTTCTCAAAGTAGGCAGCAATATTTTCTGCAATCATTTTACACTTTGTCACCCTTGGTTTGCCAATGCTATTCAGTTCAGAGAACAGATTCCGAAGTCCCCCTACACCCCACTTTCTCCTATTTTTGTCACCTATTGTTTGGAAGCATATGGTTTGCATTTTCCATCCTCCTTTGTGAGCAACACTTAGAGTGACTCTATGTTGGCCTGACAATCCCTTACAGTGTTTTCTCTCTCCACAACACTGTTCTAGGTGTAGGCATGCTGGCTGAGCTCATCATTAGTAGGTTGATCTTGATGGAGCATATGATAAGAGCCTAGTAGGCAGGCAATGTGGTGGAATTAGCTAAATACTAGCCTGTCATCCTGTGTGACGTCAGCTTGAAAAAGACTGTCTGACAAACAAGGTCAAAAATATTTGCTAAGGTAAAAAATTATGGGTTTCTCAAAAGATCAATGTTGTCATAGACAGACAGAAGCAAAGCTATAAATCTCCCTGCGGACTTCGTTGGTTCAGAAGTTTTACTATCTGATAATCATTGTACATAAAATGTACTACATATGTTAATTATTGGACTATAACAACACAGACAGACAGGCAGCATAACGGGTAAGTGTTTTTTAATATAGGACACTGTACACTGTGCCCCCTCCCCCTCGGGAGAGGACAGCCCTAAAATGTTCACTTAGTGTGAAACTCCTACTGAAAAAAGTGAATGGCGCATGCGCAAGCCGAGTTTGGTTTCGAAAATGGAAAGGTTTTACTAAACTTTGGTATGGTCGTAGTGAAGCAATTTCGGAAGAAAATGCCTCATTATATCTAACTTTGTTCCCTCATAAAATTATAATTTCATCTGAAGCGGGTGTTTCTCTCCCTGATGAAATTTTCAACTAGATAGTGGCCTCCACGCCCTCGAAATTTAGCAACGAACGTTTATTCCCGCCCTCAGTTCCCTTAATTAAGACTCAATTTCTTAGAATTATATGTAGAGTACATTTTCCATAAGGTGAAAGAAACTTCATCAGCCATAACCAAATTTCTAGACAAATATATCCATAATCCTACTGATCTACGTTCACCATAGATCATATAATATTTATGACTCATAAGTAATGTTTATCTTACGAAAATATAAGTAAGGGATGATGTATATTTTGTCACCGATATTCTATTTCGAGCGAGGGGGGGTTTCAGTCAAGTTTTGGATACACCACTTTTTTTGTGGGTCTAATATTTCATCGCACGTGCTAAAACTTTTCATACCAGAATTCTAATATTTTCTATTTAATTGTGGCATTAAAAGGATACAGAGCAGATATCACACATTCATTAATATTATGATTCCATTACATGATGTACATTCCCGATATATAATAAGTATTATCTTATGGCATATATAAGTAATATTTGAATGAATATCGCGAAACACTATGTAGATATCTGTCTTTGCCAAATAGTAGCTCTAGTCTAGATTGCAGAAAAATGCATCAAATTTTCAAAAATTTTCGGGGGGAGATCCCCCTCGCCCCCACGCGCAGAAAGGGGGGTGTCCCCCCTCCCGCACCCACCCCCCGCGGCGCCTGCGGCACCGCATACGCGGCGCCTACGGCGTCGCTATCTCGGCTTCGCCGAGTCTATTACATTTAACAATTTGAATAAAGATTCACTAGACACATCACAAGAAATGTGCAAAAACACGATTATCGCAGAAAAAACGGCTTGTAAAAGAATGCTATTGCCACCTAATCGAACGAATAAAATTTATCCGACACGATTAAACACTAACACGTTTAAATAACGATGTAATTTAAGAAAAATGTAAAATATACTTAACAAATTTTGTAACATCCGCCATAGCGAGGTGCTTTTCGTCACCGAAATCGGGCTTACACGAGAAATGATGACGTATTACAAAAGTAATCAATGATTAGCCTTATTACACACCGAAACATGGCAACACCGACCATACTGCGATGCGATTAAGAGTAGCGCTACACAAGCTCATTATCATAATTTATGCATATGTATGCTGGTTTCAGAGAATCAGCCTTAGTCAAGCGCGCATCGTTGTTGCAGATTAGTAACAGCGCTTTCGATACGCAGAGAGTTGACCGGGCGATAATAAAGAGCATTATTGTCATCTTGATCTGGGGAGTATTCGATAGATTTCTTAAAATATGTACAATATTATGGTCTCAAAGTGTGATAATAAGAATCAGCATCAATACTTTGAATAATAGAACCTTTTAAGTGCAACCGGCTGGTGCAGGTAACAATATATTTTGATTTTTTATGTCGATGAACTTTATTCTGCTGGTGTACTCTGATTTCCGGGTAAAACGCAGTATGTTGCTTTATTACGAGTGAAATTATAGCGTTTAAAGTATGCAAACATCGAATTAAATTCTCCCATGAAGTTAGATTTGGCCACGAACAAATGCAGAATAAAATACATATATCACAACAACGACATCACTATATTTATTTCTTAGTGATGATAAAGATTAAATGTTGTAAAATTAAAGAACTGCCAAATTTTCGGGCCTGACGTGTAATTCAATACGATTTCCACCAAAAAACAAAAATCTCGAAAATCCCTTCTAATAGAAACATATATAAATTTACTTTGAAGCAACCTCTCTACCCGCCCCCCCCCCAACCTCACTAATACAATCATTTAGCACAAGAGTGCACTAAATTTATACATGTACATCCACGTGGTTGATTTATATTGATTATGGGGTTAAAAATTTGACTCAATGAAAATCATACTGAAATTCTGTATGGTTTTTAGCTTGTGGGTTCTATAATAGGCAAAAATAGTTGTAAATTGTTTTATTTTTAATCCAGGCTTCTGACTTTTCAATAATAAACAAGAGTGCACTATTTCTCAATCAGATTATGATAAATAAGCTTCTATAACATGTCAAAACAACTCTAATCTTGCATTTTACTTTCCCCATACCCCTAAAATTTGGACGGTTTTGATACTAGAAACTCAAGTTGCTGTAAAAAAATTCGCCCAAGGCGGATTGATGGGGATTTTTTTTCTGAAATACTACATGGTATATAGATCTGAAAAAACAAGAAATGGAATACCCTTGATTTTTTCCCCACAAAATTTCTAATTTGACTGAACTCCCAGTGGGCTTCAATGCGCGAGAATACGGTAGAGAGATAGCTTCACTTATGACTTTTTTGTTGTTTCAAAAATTTTCGGGCAGCTATCTTGGAAATATGCTAATTTGGTCAACAGGTACCAAAAATTTGCAATGTTAACATCTAAAAAATATAACCAGGAACCATATGGTTTATGAAAAACATGATTAAAAATAGTTAGAAGTGTGGTCGCATTGACCCCTGGCAGCCTCCTAGACTTTAAATTTTGATTTTTCGACCTCACATTCTGACAATTGATGAAACATTTCAAACATAATTTGTTTACCAAAATGGTTTTACCTGCTCTATCCAGAACAATATTACAATGGGTACAAAAGTTTACCTCCTTCATGCCATAATCTAATGTTGTCAAGCCATTTATAATATGACGGATCATTAGATATTATACATTAATTGATTTGGTTTTACTTTTAATTACCACTGTTACTTACTTACTGGTTTATCATCCACATGAACTAAAAAGCAGAAAAGTTAAAAAATGCCGAGGGCTTCCCCTTTAAAAACCTTTCAACATCTTAAAAATACTGAAAATCAGATGATCATAACTATGCATATAACTGATATAATATATATAGTTACCTTAAATTGTGTTCCAAACCAAAATGTTACAATTTGGTCTTTGTTGAGCTGGCACCAAACGTACAACACACTAAGTATCATAGGATCCATAAGTAGCATAATTTCCGCAATAAATCCAATTATCTTACAAAGTTAAGGTTTGCATTTCATTCACCCATATTAAGTTTTCATATCATGAGACATATATTGCATACAACCATCACAAGACCCACATTCATGTTTGGACCACAGATTAGTGAAACAGACAGTTCACTCCAGCTAACAGCCTATTGATTTGTATATAGATTTTTTGTTCTGCCAGCACAGCAGCGCGGCCCTCTGTGGTGAGGATGTAAAAACGCATGATAATGCTCTCTGCTAGTATAGAATGAAAGGAGTACTTGCTGCTATATTATCATTAATATTGATTAATGATATAAATCTAGCAGAAAATAATGTTATTCATTTTGATCAATGATATGATATATGATATCAAAGCAAAGAAAGAGAGAAAACATAGAAGTGTAAAAACATTTATTCAAGGAACTTCTTAACATCATAATTTCACAGATACTGTACAACATTGATTCTAAAGTGCCACCTGTCTTTGATTTGTAAAAACATTGAGTTATGATATATAATAGGATATTGCAAGTGTTAAGTTTCTTATCTGAACAAAGCATAAGTTTATAAGTATTGTGTATTAATCCCAGTAGATTGACATTGTTTTCTTTTTTCTCCTTTAGGCATGAGAGATGTAAATATGTAATGAATGGTATCAAGTAAAACTCATTGAAACATCTAAAGGTACTTCAAATATTTTATTCTTCTCTCTCTTCGCTCTGCACGTTATTCTTACAAATCTTTTTTACAAGTGAAATCACATGGTACATGACCAGAAATCGTCATACGGAAATACATAATTAATCAATTCGTCACACACATATAAAGTGATTGGGGGTCAAAGCCACCTTCTCTTCACAACCTGACGCAACAAATGTAAGGGGTCTAGAATTTATTGAAGCTGCAACTTCAGCTAGACAAGTTTCAAATTAAGTTTTGCAAAGATATTTGTTGCTCAATGTTTTCTTAATTGCATTTTTCATGGTGCGTACTAGCCTTTCCCACCATCCTCCCCACAAGGGAGCGCGTGGACAGTTAAATTTCCATTCAGGGCACGTCGGTCCCATATATGTTTCCAAAATTCTTTGAGCTCCAACAAAGTTAGTGCCATTGTCAGAGTAGACATATGAAGGCACACGTTTTAACGCACAAAACTATCTAAAGGCCAAAATGAAATCATAAGCTGATAACGATTCCGTTAACTCAAGATGAACCGCTCGCACAACCCCACAAACAAATAAACAAATGTAGAATTTAGACTTAGGAAAGTCACAACTGAACACAGGACCAGCAAAATCGATCCCAGTGACCGAAAACACTGGTGGCCTTGAAACTCTTAAGCGTGGGAGTGGTGCAATTGGCTCGTTGCAAGCTCTTGCGTCAATTTTCTGACAGGAAACACAACTCTTTTTAATACTTTAGTTCATCTTTCTTTGCTCACAACACTATATTTTTTTAATTACATTTACAGTTTCGTCAAACAACTGTTGGCATCCTCAGAATGTTCTTCCCGCGCAATGTCACAAGTCAAATATTCTGATCTTTTTAATACTCTTAGCGAGAGACCGCAATCCAAAAATCTCATAATTAAGTCTCACTTGATTAATCATACAATCTACACCAGCAAGGTTGTACGGCAGTCATCGGCCATGTCAGGTTGGGCGGTGCACCTGACGTTGTTGGTTTTGCCGCGATGATTGGCTGAGAGGACCTCGTCGATGAATTGAATTATTTGTAAAATGATTGAATAAAATTATTGAATGAGAATTGTACTTTTGTTGTTTTGTTATTGGGGGGTGGGTTGAGGGTAACTTAATTAATCATTTATCTCTTCGAAGTGATGGAATTTGCGCTCATCGTTGGGTAGATATAGCAATGCGCAAAACGTAATTAATTGTGATGTGTTTATCGGCTTGATATGATTGAAATGGGTACTGTTGTTGGCAAACTAATTGTTTGTTCTTGGTCCTTATATGCGAAAGTTAAATCATCTATCAAGTTTAATTGAAGAGTTGGCCACATTGTCAAGTATGTCACGATGAAGCTTTGTAACTGGGGGATTCTTGTGTATTTTATTTGTAAGTCAAGTGGGATGTCCGTCAGATAAATCAAACACGTGTGTCTAGCGTCAAATATTTTAATGAAAAGCTTGGCATTTTCACCCTTCGGAGTTGGAGATTTTAATGATGGGTATGCTATCAAAATTAGTCTTATGATGGCTGTAACAAGACAGAAAAATCCGATTATTGTGACAGCCGTAAATATATCATTCGTAGTCTCTGCTAAAGGGTTCTCTGTTACAGTGGGTTGAGTGTTTCTTATCACGTAGCCGTGAGCAGGCGCTGTACTTGAAGCGGCTAGGCCCATGATTGCCGCGGTTTTGAATCTCAATATAATGAATATTATGGCCAGTGTAAGCGCTGTGTTCCATACAAACATTATTACCGTGAGTACTCAGTGCTCCTCAGTAGCTCAGTGGTTAGAGCGTACAACTTGAAAACAGGAGTTGTTTGTGTCGTAAGTTCGCGGCCCGGTCATGGCAGACAGTGTCACCAAAACCATTACGTCGTGCGTCTGCCACTGAGTTGCTGATTTCCACCGAGCACGTCGCCACCGTACAGTGTTACTACTAGACGATAGCGACGCCAAGCGGAGGTTCGGAAGCCTCGTTAAAAGGCGTGTCCAGTGTAGAGGAGAGCCACACCTCTGCACGTAAAAGAACTAACCTAGTTTGAAAACTATAGCTAGTGTGATCCGCCCACACACCCGAGGCTCAGTTGGCTACCTAGCCTGCCTCTGGAGGTCCATGTACCAACACCACGTGGCCTCACCGTCCGATACATCTTAGAAGGTACTTAGGACATAAACAACAATGAAGTACTATGTCAGAGAGATTAGTTTCAAATTGTGGGACGAAATTAGAGTAATATATTTCGTCTTTTAATTTCATGTTCGGTGACTCTTTCATCACTGGATTGTAACTGTAATCCAGGTCTGTGGTCGTTAGTTGATTTTTTAAAGAGTCATATCATCTTTGTTCAGATTTTACTGTAGCCTTGGCGTTTGTTACATTTTGTAGAATTGGTATATTGAGTTTTATCAACTGTGCCACATTTATTGGGTATGTGTAACGAAACTAGTTCTCAGTAGGTCTCCAGTGCGCGAGGTTGCAGCAACCTCGCAGAGTATAAAGTAGTTGTATGGACTAGGTATATTATCCCCTTTGTTACACACACCTTGTTGTTATGCCTTCTTAAGCCCACTGTAGGATTAAGGACTCAGTACACTACAGTACTGAGATTCAGCCATTAGGGCTCAGTTTTCTTGTAGACGCTAGTCGGATAGCACGTAGGGCTGGTAACCTATTCCTTCGGGGATAGGCCTTCTTTACTTATCTGACGGGGCTAGCCAGTGGCAAACCCCCTCCTCCCGCGCCTGGGACCGCGTGGCTTCGTAAAGGGGACGCCCTGATCGTTGAGTGTCAGCACCGGTGCGAAGTCCCCCTTCCGTGTGGGGGCCCGTCGTGAAACCCGGCTTGTTAGGCACCAGGCACTCGCCCAGTACGCTGGACGGTGGCCTGTACGTGGGGTACCAGTTAACACAACGAGGAGTAGTAAGGGAACCAACATCGTCTAGGAGTCAGCCGTCCATCGCGCGTCTGAGCTTTGGGCTCGTGGCGTCGCGAATCAGCACAGAGCGCGACCCAGTCATCAAGCTGGGTACGCGACCGACTCCACTTTGTGTACAGGTATTCTATTTCGATCGGACTAATAGTTTTTTCACATTCTTCGGAGTGAGTGTGTAGGGAAAAAATGCTTGTATGCAGTGAACAATCGCAGGCGACTTGTACAATTGCATGTGAATTTATCTTGTGAAAACTGTCTTCTTTGTTTGCACATACCATTCTGATTGGTGATTCTACCTTTATTAGTAGGAATTTTGCATGCCCTACTTGTGTGGCGGACGACTCTTGTACGGTATTTAAATGAGAGAAAACACATTTCTTCGTTATTTTCTGGTTTATGAAAATGGTGAACAAACGGTTTTTTGCTTTCTGGTTATACATAAATGTTGGGTATTCGCATACAAAATCCTTTTGTGCACAAAGATTGTATTGATGTTCTGCCAAGAATCCGAAAGTCGTCTGGTCTCGTGATAATGCCATGTAATCCTCCTCTACCTTTAATTTTGATGACATTGATTCATGATTTCCGTCTGGTGCGTGGTGTGGCATTGCGAAACTGTCTACTTTGTACACGTTTAGGATTGGGTTATCGATGAAGGCCGGTATTTTAATCGAAATTACTAGTGTGTCCTGGAGTCTGTATGCTATTGTGTGGGCGAAATTGTAATAATACCTAATATTTCTTCGTGCTGGTAGGGGTATTAAATTCCTGGTTCATAGTTGTGGCATTAGTTTTTGTATTGCCCTTTCCAGTGTTTGTACCGGAATTAAACGGTCTGGGGGGAGGCCGTTATGTAGCCGTTGTATCTGTTGTCGAAATGTTTGCAGGTGCAACAATGACGTGGTTCGGGTAGAGGTTTGCTGTATCATGCGTTGGGCGGAACTGGTATATTGGAGAGTTTAGATCTTCTAAGCCTAAGCCGATTATTTCATATATTGCCGAAATGTTTTTTGTTATAGTGTCTAATCTCTTGGCTGTCTGCAATACCGCGTGATTTGTTGAATTCATATGGGCTTTGATGGAATTGAAATTTTTATATGTGCTATTGGAAAATTGCGTTATGTATTCAAAAATGGATTTTACTTCATTGTTGTTATTTTTCGCGTACCTGGCAACGAGCATTAGCTGGCAATGCAATTCGTTCACTGATTTCTGGGATGCTGTGCCAAACAATGTTGACAGGAACCCTGAAATGTCTAGGAGAGCACGTTTTGTGTGAGGGTTGATGCGGAGGGAGTGTAAGTCTTTTTCAAGCAATTCTACTTCGTTGTTATATTCCACCACTGTGGCTCTTATGTGTTGTATCTCAGTTTCCATAGAATGGATTTGATAGGAACATTCCTTTACTAAGAAACCCATTAGATGGCAGTCGTATGGATATCCCTCTATTGTCTTTGTTGATATTGATATTTGGTGGAAGTTTGGGATTTTCAGGGCAAAATTCACTCTAAACTGTTCACTTACTCTTTTGATCGTTCTGTCCTATTCTGTGAACAGAGTAGCAGTGCTCTCTCTGTAATGGTATATACTTTCACTGCTCTGTATACACAGCAGCAGGCATAGTAAATTGCTGGTATGCATTTTATGGCGGTAATCACCATTGGTTGGGTGGTCTAACGGCTTGAGGAATTTGTGGTTTGGGATTGGGCTTTCGTTACCGTTGTGTGGGGGTCAGATGTATTTAACGGGATACACGTTAAGCCTTCTAACTCGAGGAAGGCGCATTCGTCAGAGCAGAGAGGATCTGCGTTGAAGGCGTCCAGGGTTTGTTTGCTTGAAAAGAATATTAGTTCTTTACAAACTGTGCACGACCCTGTAAACTTGTTGGCAAGCGAGATAGTTTCACTTGTGTTGTCCATGTATTATGCTGGTAGTTGTCAGATGGGGGGGGGGGGGTTGTATGGCTGAGTAATGGTGATTCTGTGAGTGCCGTGCGTGTTATATGTTTGAGTGGTGAGCATACGGTGCCTTAAGTCTAGTGCCTCGGGTGTAGGCATGTCGACTGTGTCTCGTGTGCGTGAGCAAACGGTGGCTGCTCCCATTGGCGCCGACATTGGGGGGGTGTAGTGTGAGAATTTCCTATTTCCGTATGGTCCACCGGGGTCGTCAAAAAACTCACCATCAGTGTCATTAGCTAAACATTTTGTATCTTACTAACACAAAATGACCTGCCACTGGTGTGCTCGTATTGATGACGTTGCCGTGCGATCACCAATTTGATGCAAATGTTGCTTACGATCTTTTGTTTTCATGGTAGTTGGAGGGATAGATGAGTTGGTCTAAAGACACCCTGTATTTATATATCTTTCCTGTGATTGTGTCTTTTAAATTGCATGAATCATGGTGAATATTTATGGTTTGATATTTAGTTATATTGGATTGCAGTTTTTTGTTTTCAGTGGGGTCCTTAATGGAAGGTTTTTTCCAAAATACTATGTCGTTTTCGCATAGTTTAGATGCTGTTTTGGTTACATTGCATTTATCATGTGATTTTAGATCATATGCGTACTTGTTGTCTCGTGCGAGTTGAATAGCATAGTTCAGTATTTCTCTCATGACTGAGATAATTTGGGGCAAGGTTTTTTCATCTTCGTTTAACGAAATTCTCATGAGAGATGATGTGTCTTTGCCGAAAATGCACATTGATGGGCTGACGTGAGTCAAACTGTTACGGGTGTTATTGATGATGTTTGTACATTGGGCGACATATTTTGGCCAGTCCCCTGGCTTGTCTCTAACTAGACATCTTAGTAAATTCAAAATACTGCCGTGTAATCTCTCAATTTTCGCTGTTGATCTGGGGTTGTAACACGACGAATAAGTTAGTTTTATTCCAAACATGTGTGCTAACTGTTTGTACACGTTTGAAATGAAGGCTGATCCATTGTCCGATATTATGCATTCTACTTGCCCATATATGGCGAAGACGTTGTTATACAAAGCCTTGGCTGTCTCTTCCGCTGATGATGACCGTAGTAGCATACATACGGCGTACCCGCTTAAAGCACATATTGCGTTGAGCAAGTACGTACTCTTGCAATCTGAAGCTACATTGAAAGGTCCCAAATAATCAATTAAAATGGTCTGAAATGGTTTTGATAGCAGTGTGATAATATGCCTCATTTTCATTTCGGGGTTTATGTTATTTTTTGACTTAAGGCATGTTTCGCAACTGGATATGTATCTGTTGATGTCCGCATTTAAACCTTTCCAAGCGAAATGGCTCCTGATCTTTTGCGTTGTTTTAAAAATTCCAGAATGACATAATTTAGCATTGTGATATGCCTTGATGATCTTTGTGGTTAACCATGGAGGTATCAACATTCGTGGTTCGTGTCCTAGATTTTGAGAATGGCAGTGTGTCACTAAAAGCTTGTGAGATCCGTGAAGATCGTGGCTATATTCGCGGGATATGCAATAGTTTTGTCTACGTTTAGTAGGAGGTAAAATATCAGTGTCTAAATATTTTATGAGATCGTTAAATGGTTGGTATTTTCTTTGTTCTCTGGATATGAAAGAAAAATCAAATGTTTCATTGATCTCTTTCAAAAAGTTTGAGTGTTTGCTTTCTTCGTCACTGTATCGTCTGTCAACGTGTTTCAAATTAATGTCGTTGAAACTACGTGACCCGATGTCGCCCAGCGGGGCATGATTGATGGGGCGTGTCTGATTTGATGTAATCTTATCTCTCACCTGTGAGTTGAGCTCTGCGGAGTTATTTGCTCCAATAACTGTTGTTGACAGCATTTCTCTTGGATCCTTGATATGCTTGTCTGATATATCATTCTGTGGCTTCTTATTAGTTATTGACGATGATTTTTCTCGACCGTTGGGGAGTTTGCTCTTTGTTTGATGAGACTGGGGGGGTGTCAGTTATCTGTTGATTGGAGGGGAGTTTCTTTGTCTTTGTTCGTAACATGTGGGGATCCTCACCTGTGTCGTTGAGTGACGGTTTGTCCGGTATGTGGTCTTTGTCTGCTATCTGTGCATCTATTTTTGCTTGTGCATGCGTTATGGCATCTAACTGATGGCTGTATGGGAATTTTTCCAAGCGGGGGTAGGCCATGTCTTGTGTGGAGGGTGGGACATATGATTTGCGTGAGATAGCATCGGCAACTATGTTCTGGGCTGTTGGTATGAATTTAATAGTAAACTTGTAGCTACAGATGAACAAAATCCACCGACTTATCTTAGCGCTCAAAGCTTTCTGGCTTCGATGCTTTGATAAAATCTCCACAAGAGAGTTATGGTCACATAGGATTGTGAAATGACGTCCCACTAGAAAGTGATTGAATTTTTCTAGTGCATGTACTATGGACAAACATTCCTTTACAAAAACTGTTTTTTTTTTTTCTGTTTCTGTCAAACCCCTACCTGAGAATGCTAGTGGTAGGTATTTTCCGTCGTCACTAAGGTTGAAAACTGCTGAACCCAAGCTGTGTTCGCTCGCATCGGTTATTATTATGAATTCTTTATTGTAATTTGGGTAGTGCAAAAACGGCTTGCTTGACAACATGTTTCTGAGCGTTTTGAAGGCTTTGTTGCACTCATCTGACCAGATGAACTGTGCTTTGGGCAATGTGAGTTTTTGTAGTCGCCATGCTAATTTTGCTCTGTTTGGTAGGAAATCTGAAAAGAAAGTTAAAATTCCAAGGAAACTTTTTGTTGATTTTTTGTTGGATGGCGTGGGAAAACTGGCTAATGCTGCTGAATGATTTTCGCTGGGTGTGAATCCGTCTTGGTTTAATTCGTGACCCAAGTACGTCACGTTATTTTTCGCAAAAACGCATTTTTTCTGTGATATTTTCAAGTTTGTGTTGTGTAACGCTGTGAGCACTTTCTCCAAATGAACTAAGTGTTCTTCAAAGCTGTTAGAGAAAATTAAGATGTCGTCTATGTAAATTAGGATAAAGTCATTTAGGTAATCATTTAAGATGATTGACAGGCATTTTGAAAATGAAGCGGGCGCGCCTTGTAGACCTTGTGTGCATTTTTTAAAATTATATGTTGATCCGTTCCAGTGGAACCCTGTAAGAGCTCTTGATACTTCAACTAAGGCTAATTGTGAAAACCCATTTGCAAGATCAAGGGTGCTGAAGTATTTTGGGCGTTTTTCTGCAATGACATCTAAAAAGTGTGAAAAGTTTGGCATGTGAAACTTATAATATAGAGATGCTGAATTCAGAGATCTCAAATTTAAAACTAGACGGTACTCTGGTTCAGTTGGTTTTGCCAAATGTTTTTGGGACTTTTTGCAGTTTTTCTTAATCGCAAGAAGTGGTGAGGCATACAAAATGTCTCTGTTGCGTTCAATCACTCCTTGTTCTAATAGATATTTGATTTGAATGTTTAATTGTTTCTTGATTTCTGGGGGGAAACAAAATGGCTGTGTATCGTGGTATTCAGCATTTGGACGCATAATAATTTGATGTTTGATAATCGAGCAATGACCAAGATTACGTTGTTTGTCCATAAATGCATTCTTGTTTTCCGTTAGTAATTTTTCTAATTGTTGTTTCTGTATCTGTGAGCAATCTGCTGAGCTTACATCAAAAGGGTCATGCGTGTCTGTCTCTGATATGCGCACAATTTCACACTGTCCTGATTCTTGCTGTGCTGTGGACGTTATGTCGCAGATGTGTTCTGTTTCGTCTGCGCCTAACGGGGTGAATAAGCCTATGTGTTGACCAGGGTATATGTATTTTGTGTCAGTTGAGGCATTTTGGATTAACACGGGTACTTGGTTATTGGACACTGTGACGGCTATTTCTTCTATATTGTGTTTGCTTGAAAGATCATTGTTGGTGAGGCCCATTAGTCCTGATGTAAAGTCCGTACATTGATTCCTGTCCGTGATTTTACCTGATACTAAGCAAGATGTGTTTGGCGATATACATAATCTGTCTATAGCATGGATTCTGTATGATTCTCGTAGGGTTATTGAGTTGCTTGAGTAATTGAGGATGGCGTTGTTTGATTTTAGGAAAGGACGTCCCAGTATGAAGGCTTTATTTAAATTGTCAAATACGTAAAATGTTTCTGTAAATGATCTTTTGTTGATGTAAAAGGTCAGGGGGATGCGGCCAAAAGGGTGGAATTTGTCGCCATCTGCTGTTGTGAACTGTTGTGACGTCGGGGTGATTTCATCTTTAAAATGAGGTATCAGTTTTGCTAGTATTGACCTAGAGCAACATGACACCGCAGCTCCGCTATCTAGCAGTGCTGAGACGTATCTGTTAACGCCTCTGAAGTAGATTGATAGTGTTGAATTTGAATAGAAATTCACAGATATTGGCTGAGGGTTTGGACCTGATTTATGCGAATCTTGTTTTGGTTCTATTGAATATATAGTTGGACCCGGGGGTAGGTGGGTGGGCGGCGCGCTTTTTAGTTTAATTGATTGTTGTGGGTCGGTGTGTCTGTAATGTCTGACACTTCATTTACTCTGTAATTATGGGATTTATATGGCCTGTTTTCTTTTGGCTGTGTCTCGTAATTCGGTTTGTTTGTATTGGTTATCGTAAGATTTGTTATTACAGTATTGATCATCTCTTGATCTGTTTGAGTATGCACCACGTGAGTTGGAGTGTCTGCGTGAATCAAATCGTGTTCTGCTCCGGGAGGCGGGCCGAGATTGGGAACGCCCTCAGGAAAATGAGCGTCTGTCACGGGAACCGCCTCACGATTGGTCGTATGACGGCCTCGTGATTGGCTGCGTCTATAATCTGCACGCCTGTCGCCCTGGCGGCCGCGGGAATAGCCTCTGTTTTCCCGGAATATGACTGGGTTTATTGATGGTGCGGCTTCGCGTCTTAGTCGTAACCTGTTCTCTGCTTTTTCAGCGCAGGCAACTAATTGGCAGATATTATAGCAATCATCATCTCTGATTTCCGCACTAATCTCTGCTAACAGGCAGTTACAATACGTATCGATTTGAGTCTCGAGTGGTGGATCACACTCTACAAATCTTTATAATATATCTGCACTGAACTCGCGCACAGACTCATGCTGTTTTTGTTTCCTATTGCAGGGTTACCAACCTCAAATTTTCAAATTTCTGAATCCCGAGGCCAAAATTTCTGAATTTGGGTCAAAATTTCTTAATCTTCTTAAGACTTACATTTTCTATTATTAATTCAAAGAAAACTATCTTTTTAGTGTTATTTATATGTCATTGTCAATTCTTCTGTCCCTGTTTTTTAATTTATCTTAAATCTTCGACCCTTCGACGACAACTGTGAAAGTTTCATACACATCAGACTTTAGTTTCCTATAACTCTCTATAGTTTATATATAGACAAGCATTTATATTTATTATATACTGTAAGATTTGGAATGTTATCATGCAGAAAGATCATGCACGTTTGGGCATGGCTCTGACGTATCCTAATGACCGAAAGCCTTGGAGGGGACGGTTGAGATGTAGAATGGGCAGCCAGGCAACACCCTCTAATATTACTTTCAAAACTTGCAGCAATGATCCCAGAAATCTTCTGAATACTTTGCATCAACCAGTGAAGCACATTGAAGAATAATGGACTTTAACACATATACACTATAATTTTTAAATTTTACTGCTACTATTTTTTTTAACTATTTTGATTATTTTTTTTTTTAGGTTGGCCCGGTCAGACTGACACCAACAGCATCTAGTCTAAGTTACTTCCATTATCGTTCGAATTATCACATATTTGTGACTTTCAAACGAAATAGATGTGGCCCTATTTATAATTAAAACCAAACACAGTTCATGTGGAATACCTATTTATCACTCAGAAACACTGACACACTGGTAATCTATAGCAATCTCTGTAAATCTTGAAAGATTTTAAGAAACATCTTTCTTCTGGTCGCCATTTTTCTGGGCGCATGCTATTCCACTAGCGCATGTGTGATTTTCCCCGACTTACACAAGTGGTTTTTTTTTGACTGAGTTGTTTTACGTGGACAATACACGATATACTAAATTGCGCAAAACATCATTATTAATCACGGCTGCTTACAAATAGCGACTTTTTAGCATCCAGAGCGCCGTTTACAGCAGCTTCAGCGAGAAATATTCGAAATCAATAATGCCATTCGTGCAGGTGTCATGGCGAATGATAACAACATCGTAGATTCATATAAATATTTGGTCATTTATCTTGAATTTCGGAATATAGATGATTCCGTTGGAATGTTCGGAATTGGCTTCATATTTCGAAATGATTCCGAAATTTCGGAATACTTGGCAACCCTGCTATTGGTATAGTTTCTACACATGGACAAGGGTTTCTTTTTCATAGAAAAAGTGTTTATGAGCTTGTCCATTACCTGTTGATAATTGAGTGTAGCGACGTGTGGGATGGCAAAATATTTTACCTTTGCATAACCATCTAGAATGGTTGGCAGAACACCTGCCCGTTGTGGGTCGGTTGCATCCCAGTCTAAATAGGTGAAATACACTTCCAGCTCCTTTTGCCACTTTTCGAAGCTGCTGTACAGTGATCCATCAAAACGTGGGAGTATCATGTTTTCATGTTTGGGCCACGGCGGGATTGGTGACGGGGTTTGGGTTTTTAATTTATTTATTGCTGATAGCAGATTTGGGATGGTGGCTTCTTCCGGGTTTTGTATGGGGGCGTATTCTTTAAGTTTATTAGAAGTGGCACTCAACTCTGCCTCCAGTCTACTTATGGTATCCTTATTTTGCTGTTTTTCATTTTCTAGTACACTCATTGTTGTATTCAGTTGGCGGATCGCTGTGTGGGCTGTATCCTTCTCATCTTTGAGAGATTGGATGGTGGGCATTAGATCCCTGAATGACGCGGTGAGATCTCGCAATGGTTTGGCTAGATCATCATTTTGTTTCTGTAGCATCGAAAGATCCATGGTTTGGTTGGCTGGGGACTGGTTTTTAAATGTGACGGTATTGTCGGGTGAGGAGATTGAAAAGGGATTTATTGGAGTGAAGGGCGATGGTGTTGGTTGTTGGGAAACGACGAATCGGCGGGGTGGGGTATGAAATCCGCTGTCTAGAAAGGATGCTGAGTTGATGGTGGTCTCGTTTGGTGAATCAACTGATGTATGGGCATTGGAAATTGGAGTTGACTCTTTGTTGTTCATTCTTTAGACATCTCTACCATTATGTCATGTGTGGTTTTGACATAAGAGTAGGACTCTAGTTTTGATCCGTTTATTGACTGACTCTTTACACGTTTGCAAGCGTTTATATACCAGAGCTCGTCCTGGTCTCTAGACTGATCAGGTCTGGCATAGACTAAGAGTCTTGGTGCCTGTAGCTTTATACAATGAGTAAAGTGTTCTATGACATAGGTATGTTTTGATTTACAGGGTACAAGTTCACAGGTTCTTGAAAACTGCTATTTTCATGGTGTAATTAATAAGAAGATAGACTACAGTCAATAAATCCATATAAAAAAGAAATCAAATTAAAGTATTTACAAGTCTTCTGATTTTCAACACAACTTTTCCACATTTGTACTACACCTCGGAAAATGATCTAGTTTCTTATTTTTACTATAAGTTCTATAATAAAGATACATACAGCAACAAGTCAGATTTCGACTATTCAAGTAATTGTTGATTATTTTGACAGCTGCCGCTGCTCCCGGCAGCGATTTTATATTTTTCGTAATATCAGTAGATCAAGTGCTCAAGTTATGAGCACAACCTTTGTGTCACTTTTACAGGTTAAAAGTGGCTCAAAAGCAATGTTGCCTTGTCCTCACTTTTAGTGCATGTTGAGACCTAAAGGTGATCACAATAGCTCACCTCATCAGACAGGTGAGTTAAAAATTTATGATGAATTGTTTTCAAAAGGATACAACTAAACAAATCCAATTAAACACTAACATGAACATGTAGTCAGCCGGGCGTCCATCAAAAAGACCTGACAATGTGATATAAGCAATTTAATATAATTCTTAGTTCATAATATTATGTGATAGCAAACAAATCTAAGTTTTACTTAAAAAATTAGGACTTACCTGTTTCAAGTCTTGTTGAATATGAATAAAGGAAGTATAAATTGATCAAATAGTGGAAACCAGTTTGAGGAGTTATGGGATAGTAGAACAATGCCGTAATTGGTCTCCAAATCTTTAAAGAAATCCAAACAAAAATGAAAAAAATATCAATAATATCAATGTAAAAATAATCTATGAATAATTTGTTATACATACCTTATCCCCGTGTAATTAAAGCGCGGCACTTATAACCAAAAAAACATTATGAAACTTTTCAAGAATTTGATGGATAGCACTAGAAACCATAATCATTACCATTTTGGCGAGACTTTCGTTGTTTTCGCAACAACTTCTTCGGGCCGAATGAAAAATCTCAGTCACATGACCACCATGGTGGCGGCAGTCATGTGACAGCAGAGTCCAGTAGACGGGGGGGCAAGTCGTAGCCGGTGTCACGGTGTCTCGCCAAAATGGTAATGATTATGGTTTCTAGTGGTATCCATCAAATTCTTGAATCATGAATAAAGAAACCCAGGATGAACTAAACATACATTCAGTTATGATGAAACTTTTGATCGCTAAATTTGTTCTTGACAATGAAATAAAACAATGAATTGGTATGTTTAATACTGCGTAGTACGCACTTCAGCCATAAACAAATGACTTTTTAAACTTGCAAATTTTTCATCTTTTCAATATTGATTTGTTGAAATATGGGCATGTGAGTGTCACTTGATTCAATGGATGATGAGACCGCCGTTGCATCAAAACAACCCCCGATAGATGAATAATCGTCTACATAATTATCGTGTTTTTTTTTTATATTTGCCGACTATCCAGCTGAAAAATGCATGTTTTTATTATTAGTTCATCGCCCGATGGGTCGCCATATTTGCTAGCAGTGGCGTCACGTTACTTAGAACACCGCACATTTGCTTTCATTTTTCCAGCTACTGTGCATGCACGTTGACACGGAAACGTGCATGTGTGTCCCTCTTGACGCCAGCCGTAAATCCACTATATATACCCTGAGTGCCAGACACGCATTTTGCGTGACGTGTTGTTCACTGTGGGGGTCTTCAATTGTCATAGTTGAAATATGATCCTTTGAAGCTCTTACGTTTTTCATCATAACATTTTCACATTTACAGTACATATTCAGGAGACGGTCTAGTTTCTTATTTTCAGCATTATAAATAAAGATACATACAGCATCACGTTCGATTTTAACAATTTCGAGTGATCGTCCATTCATTTGACAACTTCCGGGAGCGATTTAAAATGTCGTAATATCAGTAGTAATTTTAATTGTAGCAACGTTTTATCGAGGATACACACAAAACACAATATAAACCACCCATATTTCATAATAATATATTTTTACTCACAATATTACGGACCAAAAACATGTTCAAACCTTGATTTCTGATTCGGCGTGAGTTTGACAGGCACCACTCCGAGTGCACTCGACAACCCGACAAAAACATCATCCGTTTTGATAGAAATACTAGATCTCCGACGTCCACACTTATTGGGTAGTTTGCCAAACGGTTTATTTGTGATCCGGTATCCAAGATACAATAAGATGGGGCATGGATGACGAATAATATGATAATTCTTCTTCAAAATGTTCCAAGTTTGTCACTCTTACCAAAAGCCGGTATTTCCTGAAAATAAGCCTTGCGCAGCGCGCGTCGCTGATATAGAATCGTTAAGAGCGCTCTTGATAAAGGCTAATTGATGTTCCTTAGCAGTGTCAACGTGTTTTGTGGCGCTTGAACCTAAGAATACCGCTATTAAGGCTCAAAATATATATCTGGATATGACCTTGATGAGTCTAGTTTCACATTTGTTTAAGGTCTCGATGAATAGCTGGTTTCACGAGGATTCCAACCATATACGACAAGCTATGGTTTTGCGAACACAAATAAGAGTATTTCGCGGCTCAAAATTGCAGCAGATAGTGCGTGTTTGATGGGTAAATATTCGTTCACACTAATATAATTAAAATATTAACACTATGCTGCTTATTTACTTCTAGAAATGCATCGAAATGTCAAGGTAAAGTTGTTGTTGTTGACACATCGGAATTTGAGACTAGAACCACGAGTGTTTATATACGAATATGGCAGACAAACTCAAACTGTTTTTTCTGAAAACTGAGGCGCATATATGCGCCCCGGCACTAAAGGCACGTAAAATCTGAGGTGCACTAAGAGGATTTTGTTTCCTCCAAAAATAAGCAAGTTTTTTCAATTTCCTGACAAGCGTTCGTAATTAATTAGATGGAAAACATTACTAATGGCTTATGCATTTGGTTAGTCGAGAATGACAGTTCACAAATGTACTATTCAAATGATTTGATAACCGGAATCATAGTAAAAAAAAACAAGACAACACGTAGATGACTGAGCAATAATGAATGGAAGACGTTTGACACATGAGTGAGTTTTCTTTGTGGTGTGACAGAATTGGACTTTTCCAAATGTCCTCAGATGTAAATATTGACATTTGATATGATAAGACTCTCTTCATCCCATGGCAGGCTGGGGTAAGTCTATTTCAGCCTATACCTTGGGCCCCATACACTACCAGACAATGAATCACTTAACAGCCCCACAGGAGCTGAGGCACCTGAGTACCTGATGTCCTCTCCCCACTAATGCTGCTGTGTCGAAGCCACATGTAGCATTCCCAGTCCCAAACAAGTAAAAACTCTAGTGGCGTGAGTGGCCCTTGGATAAATAATTACAGTACACAATATATTAATGGTGTTCGAATGGAGCAAAAGATATTATCATTTTGTTGCTGGGTTTGTACTAGAGGTAGGATATTCGGTGGGTTTTAGCCTTCAAACCTTCGGGACACTTTACCGAACGAACCTTCGAACGTTCGTTGATAAGTAGGTAAGCAAATAATGAACTTACAACTCACAGTCGGCAATAAAAGTGGAAATTGAAACTTTGCGTAACTTACAATATGAGTACTTGCCACCAGCTGCTTATCTATAGACAGAAGTGACCTATGTCCCTTAATTGCCGGCATCTCTTTGATCTATTGTTTTCTTCACCCACTTGTGACCGAAATCGGCTGCTCTGCAAACTTGCGTTGCGTACTAAGAAAACTAAACTAAAGACTAACTAAAGATTTTATGACTTTATGATTTGTTTTTGCTATTACACGTATGATGTATTGTTATAAGAAGTAGAACTTATTATATTGTAATGCGCATAATTAAAAAAAAAGAATTATAGTAGTAATGTTCTCCAGCTTAGCAATAACTTAATGTGATACTGAAGGTGACATGGCATACAACTCACAACTGACCTTAAACGACCAATTGGCAGTTCACTTTCATGTGTGATCTGTGCCGCCCCTTTAAGAATGGGTAAGTAATACTTTGATTCGTAGGTTACACTAGTTACAGCTATTGTTTACCGTGGTCTCTACTTACATAACAATGTACCTGTTACATTATCAGTAACAACTCGCCACCTATAACCAGCCAATAGGCTGTGAAAATAACTGTACGGGTCAGATGATTACGTAACAATTTACTAACAAATGCTTGACCTATAAAGGTGCCTTTGTTTCATGTTCAAATAATAGATTATGCAAGTCTTGATAAATGTGGTTTCTACCATGAAATCAATGATCGTTACAGTGATTATTTGACTATGCATGGGCGAAAATAAAAGCAAATTAGCGTCACCCCGAAGGTTCTGTTGTGAAAGTTACCTTCGAAGGTATAGGTAGACGAACGAAGGTTCGCCCCACCCCTAGTTTGTACTTACACACTGTGTCTCACACAGCTTGAAACCAAACACCACAGGAAACCAAGCACCACAGAACTTATACATGGACACAAATGAAAACATTCTATGCAGTTTGCATTATGCTAGAGGTTGCTAGAGGAATTAACTAACAAACTGACACTTGAGGTCATTGTGACTTTGTTTTACACTAAAAAAGTTTGATAGACCCCTGGGGCAGGGGCAGTTTTACCCCCAGGGGCATGTATCAACTTCGTAATAATAATCATATAGGCATATAGCTTCTGTGAAAGTGTAATGACAATTGAATGAAAAATAAAGGAACTATTTGTGCAAATAGGAATTGGGGACAGAAGAACGACAGACGACGGACGAAAGGTGATCACAAAAACTCACCTTGTCTCCAACAGGTGAGCTAAAAATAGATCCTACGGGGCTGGCACTGTAAATCTTATTAGAGATGAGGCTCTAGAAAAAAGCCTTCGAGGGTGTCCAAGGGACCAAGCCAAGCCTCAGGGCCACCTTATGAGGGGTCCGCACAAGGAGAATAGATGAATATAGTAGGATAATACAAAGGTCTGGGAGTAACTCCTGGTAGTAACTCCTTAGTTGGTTACATGACTGCCATGGCTTGACGGCAGTCATGCGACACCCGGCCCGATGAAGTTGTTGAGAAAACAGCAAAAGCCTCGCCATAGAGCAATACAAATGGTTCCAATAGGTAACTTAAATCTTGTTTTGTAAATTATGAATAATGGAACCCAGGATGAACCAAATCTTCACTCAGTACCCTGACAATTGTTATTAATTGAAACACACACACGGCCTGATTACAGTGAGGAATATATAATTTTTCATCCCCCACCCCCTCCCAAATTTTCTTTTGTGGTATTCATTTATCTTTATTTTCCCCCCCTCCTGTCCACTATAGACTGTGTTTTTTCTCTCATCTACTTAGTGGAAATTTTTTAGGGCCAATTATCTCGTCATCCATAGAATCAAGATACTATGACCTTATCAAAATCAAAGCGCATCCTAAATACAAGCTCAGTGCGCTTTAATGCATGGGAATACGGTATGTAAGCAACATTTTCTTTATAAAGTTGTTGTGCATTTGCAAAGTATTGTAATGGTCAGTTAACTGTACCAGCTGTCAACTGTACCAGCCGACCAAAGCTTCTATAAGTTTCTCTTTTATAAACCTTGTCTTACATGGAATCGTGTGAACATGTTTTTTTTTAAATCGCACTATTAATTTTAAAGGAACAACACATAACTTTCTATTGTCTTTGTCAAGTCTATCTTCTTGAATGACAAACATCCATTCTTTATATTTAGATATAAAATTATTGATTTTTCTAACGTGTTTTTCCCAAGTTTGCTTGTGGATACAATCATATTCTTCTCTCTCTCTCTCTTTTCTATGGCAAGCAAGCTCTTACCCACTGTATCGACTACATGTATGTCGATATAGTGGATAGGAGCTTGCTTGCCATAGAAGAGAGAGAGAGAGAGAGAGAAGAGTAAAATTATTGATATTTCATCACAGTAAAATTTTTACATAAACACATTTACCTGGAAATTGTAAACCACCATGACATAATTCAATATCATAGATAATGGGGTAACTAAACCAATCTTCCCCATAAGAGGCAATACAACTGATCCTGTGAACCAGTATCTCGATATCTGCGGTATACTTCGATACCAGTCTCCTATATCGTTAGACATTCTTCTGGAAAAAGAAATCAAAACATAAATTTAACTTATAAGACAAGAAATTAACTTTATAGAGCATTGGCAAAAGGTTGCAAGAGCTAAAAATTTAAACTGACAAATTGGATGATTATTGTTTTATTGTTCAATCCATGAAAGTATTATTCCTCTCTCTTTTTAATAAAAGATGATATATATTTTGAAATGATTTATGATTTACATATAACTAGCTTATACCCGTGTAGTCAAAGAGGCATGTTGCAAATCACATTGAATCACTCCAGTTACATAATCGTATAAGTCTATCCCAATTTAATCGTTGGTGAAATCCTTAGACTTGGCATGTGAGATGAAAATCTAAGGGAGGAAATGTTAGTGTCCATGTAAATGGGAACACAATACCCTCCAATGGCATAGAAAAAAGACATATTAGGTGAGTGTATAAATATGTTCTTTACAGCATTTTATTTTCAAGCACCCTTGTCCTGACGACACTTACCCACGTCCTGACAGCACCACCACCCATCCATGGACATAGGAAAGGGATATATTGAGTAAAGTTTATGAAATGAGTACAGCACTCTTTTTCTCCAGCAACCACCCTTGTGCAAATTGTGGGCACAGGTGATACTTTGTGACGTTGGCTCTGTTATTTAGTACATACAAATAAATAATACATAATATTGGCACACATCATTGCACTGACAACTTACCACGTTCCAAGTGTCAAGTATGATATGGAGAAAGAGTGTTTTGGAACAACATTTAAGACTGAAAGTAAATTGAGATAGGGAAGTTCTTATACCACAGTATAGAATCTTTTGCAATTAGTAAGAAGTCAAGCAACAGATCAAGCTATGGATTTCTGAGCTTGGATGTGGTATATTTGGCCAAGACGGAGAAGTATATCATTTCAAGTAAGTCATTGATCACTGAAATTGCACTTGGCATCTAATGTGCAAAAGCTATGGGATGAAAAATTAGTGTCTATGGCAATTGGAACATAATGCTCTCCATGGCACAGATATTCTCACACACTTCAGTAGAACATCCCTATTAAGACTGCCCTAGGACTGGCGTCATTTGGTTTAATATAGAAGTCGTCTCTTTAGGGATGTTTGCAATGGTCTTTTTATGAAGACTTGGGAATGTTATAAATCATCTTATAATAGAGGTGGTGTATTTATAAAGGTGGTCTTGATTGAAGGTTCTAATGTACACATAGCCCAATTGGCAAAGTGGTGGTAATCCCTAGTATCTGAACCCATGTGACGCCTTTGGCGTCTTATGACATCACACTACTCCACATGACGCTGTCATGGCTGCCTCTGTCTGCTATTTTTGTTATAAAACCCATAATTAACAACCATCAGGGCCATCTTGACAATGAAAAACATATTCGTGCAAAACTACACAGTACCATGAACGATCTCCTGTAGTTAGATCGTGTCTAGCTAGTCAGGTTAAAGAGGAGATAGCAGAAAAAAAGTCCAAAAATTAGCGTATTACTATTAATATATAGGATGATGATATATATGTTAGGGCTGAACACTAGCTCGTGCCCTGGTGTCCTTGGCACATAAAATCCAAGTCAGGGCACATCAAATCTTAGGGTCCTGTGCCCTGATGGGCACGCCATAAAAAAGAACCAGTTATTATATTTTGGCCAAACCATCATATCCACAATGCCGGTATTCTCTATGGTGAAACATACATTGTATAAATGAAGTTTTCATCTTGATATGATTGATAGTTGATCTATTTTTTGTTTTGATTTTTTCTATTTTTGCCATCTGCGGTTTAGTTTAAAAAAATGCAGGGCACATAAAAATGAGATTAGGGCACATGAATTTGGACCCTCACGTGCCCTGTCAGGCCCGCGAAAAAAAAAGTTAGTGTTAAGCTTCCTATTGCTTGCGGATACATTTTCAAACTTCTCTCTCTCTCACATGTCTTTTTAGCAAGCATATTTCTACCAATGATAGATATAGCTGAAGACAGATTTTACAACCCTAAGCTTCCATTAGACTAAATCAAGTGGCCCTGGCTGGACTCAAACTCACGACCCCAAGGTTGTGAGACCAGAATAGCTAGCTGTTAAAATGTTACATGGCTGAACCATTGTCTCGGTAACCCCCAGCTTACATATTTGATCTGTTATCATCTCAACCCAAAGGTCGTGGGTTCGAATCCCACATGATGAAATTTTGGGAAGGTCTTAGCCGTTCATGATGATGTCGATATTGATGATGGTTATATCAAACTTATGGTCATGCATGGGCCAAGAGATGACAAAGCTTAATACATTGTTAAATCGAATAGTCATATCCATAACTATACTCAGAGTTAATCAGACTTTGATGCATATTTGTTTATAATAAAGGTGCAGGCTTCAAGACCTTACCACTGATTTCTATGGGCTTTTTTTTATACAATTGATGAATTATTTCTGTAGCATTGGTGTTAGAATAATGGCAGGCGTCCAGTTTGCTGATCCCGTGCAGCGGCCACCCGCTGCGTTGCCCTGGGAGGTAATCACAGGTCTCCCCCAGGAACAAGCACTATCAGCGCCATCCCTAGGACCACCTGAATCTCCTCTAGTCGAAATGATGAGTTTCTTCTAATGCTATGCTGATCAATGCATGAAGTCATTAACTTCCACATCTCTGTCCCGCATCCCGGCAGTGGAATGGGGGGGGTCGAGCAATCCTCGCCCTCGCCACTCTTGCAGTGGAATGGGGGTAGTCGCGCCGTTGTCGTCTGCTTCCGCTCTCGCGGGTTGAAGTCGCATATTTGCTGCCACGTCGCCAACTGCGTTAGCTCGCGCGTGTATATTGTCGTCTGCTTGTATCTGGTCGCGTATGTAGTGTCGCGATGCGTGGTAGCTCGCGGTGCCCTTTCAGGCACCCTGCGGCTGCTTCCGAGTCATCGTAGGCTCCCCTCGCGGACGTGGTCCCAACCAGGTCGCGTTACCGCGAGCCTGGTGTAGTGGACACTCCCCCAAAGTCGTAATTGACTTGTGGAGAGCTCCCTCGCCCGCCTGATGATGTGACAGCTCCCTGCGTGAGTATAGCCCGTTTGACTCGCACCTGCGAGCCCCATCTCGCGGCTGATACCCCGCCCACGGCTGTCGCTGCTTCATACTGCTTCCCCCACGGACGTAGTCCCATCCAGGTCTCGCTCTCGCGAGCCTGGTGTTGTGGACACTTCTGCAAAGTGGTAACTGCGTTGTGGAGAGCTCTCTCGCTCGCCTGACGATGTGACAAGCTTCCTACGCGAGTATAAGCCGCCTGACTCGCATCTGCGGGTCCCACTCGCGGCTGATACCCCGCACACGGCTGTCACTGCTTCCCACGAAGTTGTAGATGGGTTGGGGAGAGCTCTCTCGCTTCCCCGGCGACTTGACGACCTCGTGCGCGAGGGCAGCCTGTCCGACCCGCGTCTGCGAGCCTTACATGCGACTGTCACCTCTCACACGAATATAACCGCTGTTATACGGTTTCCTGATGGACGTGGTCGCGCCCAGGTCGCGTTCCCGCGAACCTGGCGCCCCCAACACTTCTCACACGACTATAAATGCTTCATACGACTCCCTGACGGACGTGGTCGCGCCCAGGTCGCGTTCCCGCGAACCTGGCGCCCCCGACACTTCTCACACGGCCGTCCATGCTTTGTACGACTTCCCCATTGATGTGGTTGTGCCCAGGTCGTGCGCTCACGCCTGGCATAGCTGGCATTCCCTCCTGTTGCTCGCGATCGTGAGGAGATTGCTTCCTTCTCGAAGCTACCTTATCACTGTCCTTGTACTCGCCGAAGGGTTACGCCTCTTTTTGCGCCCCTTTCTCGTCGTCTCCTATGCGCCCTGGGTTCGTTTTTCCCGACCCAGACATGTCGCCCTGCCACTTCTTGGCTGGCGCCACCTTTCGTCCTCTTGCGTTGGAAGTGGCGGAGCCCCCGAAACCCCCGACCTTTGCAAGTCTGGGTCCGGGTGGTTGTCCGCGTCCGTGCGTCGCTGGCCTTCGCCTGCCGGCGCCTCGTCTCCAAACACATCTTCATCCTCCTCCGCTCCCTCGCTTTCCTGGCTAGCGGTCTCCTCACCTGAGTGAAGATCCACTCCTGGTTGTTTCTCAGGGGCCTCGTCGTCGTCTCCCTTTTGGGGACGGCGGCGGGTCCTGCTCGTTCTGTACCACGGGCACGCCTTGCAGAGACTTCTTCCCCGCATCAGACTGTGTCAGCACGGGGTCTTCTGGAGCCGTTGAGATCAATGCCCCGGCCTATGGCTGTAGGTGCGGTGGAGGAGCAGTGCGGGCTGGTAAGCCTGCCTGCACTCCGCCCGTCACGCTACCCCACGTTAAGGTCAGGACATTGCGACTGCGTGTCAAAGGTGGTGAGTACTCATTCTCACTCGTTGGTTCACGGGATTTCTTCACCCGCTTCTGTTTGGCGTGGTACACGACCTCTCGCTCCCCTTCCGACATAAAGTGGCGGGGTTTGCGAGGATCGCCTCGTGGTGGATTAGGCGCCGCAGTTCGCGACCCTATCTCTTCTTTCTTCTCGGTCGACGACTGGGCAGCACTGCCTCTGCGACCACTCCAGGCTAGCTTCGCGGCGGAGAAGGTGTTCGCGATTCCCGAACCACCCCTCTGGACGTTGTGGGTCGGACATGGTGACTGGATCTCACATTCGTATCGCGCCCACAGGCGTGTACCGTCGCGAGATCCTGGTCACGGCACCAAACTGTAAACAAAGTGGAGTCGGTCGCGTACCCAGCTTGGTGACTGGGCCGCGCTCTGTGCTGATTCGCGACGCCACGAGCCCAAAGCTCGGACGCGCGATGGACGGCTGACTCCTAGACGATGTTGGTTCCCTTACTACTCCTCGTTGTGTTAACTGGTACCCCACGTACAGGCCACCGTCCAGCGTACTGGGCGAGTGCCTGGTGCCTAACAAGCCGGGTTTCACGACGGGCCCCCACACGGAAGGGGGACTTCGCACCGGTGCTGACACGCAACGATCAGGGCGTCCCCTTTACGAAGCCACGCGGTCCCAGGCGCTGTGAGGAGGGGGGTCGCCACCGGCTAGCCCCATCAGATAAGTAAAGAGGGCCTATCCCCAAAGGAATAGGTTACCAGCCCTACATGCTATCCGACTAGCGTCTACAAGGAAACTGAGGCCCCAATGGCCAAGTCTCAGTACTATAGTGTACTGAGTCCCTAATCCTACAGTGGGCTTAAGAAGGAACAACAACAAGGTGTGTGTAACAAAGGGGATAATATTACCTAGTCCAGTGCAACTTACATAACCTACTTTATACTCTGCGAGGTTGCTGCAACCTCGCGCACTGGAGACCTACTAAAGAACTGGTTTCGTTCCTTTTCAGTGATATACACTATTTAAGAACGACAATAATATAAAATTTGCATCCAAAAAGTTTAAGACTGACGTGTGCCGGAAGTTTATGGATAGCAGACTCTCCACACAAACATGCATGCGTAGTCGATCCTTGACATAAGATGATTTATGTACGGAGCGTAGGCATTTGTTAGGTCTTAGACAACCAAATGTATATATCTATTAACTATCGCCAAACGTATGATCCTTTTTACTGTACTGCTACTACGTACTTGGTATTGCCACTATTGGCTCAACTATGGGTTACATTGAGCGTAATTAGATCTAGACATCTATATCTTTGTGATTTTTTCTTTCATTCTGCATTCATTGGGAACTAAAATCATATTCCTCTAACAGCTTTCAGCGAATCCGCATTTTAGTTATTGAAAGTGGGCGTGGCAGTATGTTTTGTACACGGGAGTGTAAGTTCTCCAGTCTGTCTCCTACTATATTGGTCATGTCATCGGGTTTTTTTTTTATATGGCAGGTATACAGAAATAATTTACCTTTGATACATGATAATGTAATTTTAATTATCCCCAACTACATTTGTATACGATACATAGTAGTCTAGAATCTTTAAAAGGCCGATAAGCTTCTCTGAGTCTGATCTAAACTAGTTGGTCATATATAGTAACCAAATACATTCGGCATTAAGACAGCTAGCTACTAGCTAGTCTTAATATTTATCGAAATGTAGGCCAGGATTTTCGGGTTAAGTAGATCTATATAGATATGACTATTAGAAGGTTTTCATAAAATGTTTAGTTGTGAGTCCCAACTCACTCGGAGGCCACAGCCCCCAAAACACAGTACTCTATGAAAAATCAATAATTCTAAAATGAACAAAATATAT
Source organism: Streblospio benedicti (assembly GCA_019095985.1). NCBI lineage: Eukaryota > Metazoa > Annelida > Polychaeta > Spionida > Spionidae > Streblospio > Streblospio benedicti. The sequence goes on along the minus strand of CM032661.1, from coordinate 9,245,766 downwards.
GCGAGAAAAACGCTACAAAAAACTGATACAGTCCCATTGTTTCTTAAAATACACTTACATTTTGATACTGACCCTACGTATTATATACTGTTGGAAACGTCGACGTTTACACTTTCAGATTGTTGTTTCACTTACACTTATCCACTTCATCTGTATTAAAGCATCAAAGGCTTATCAGATGATCACGACTATCGTCACTGGTGATTTCACACGTACTTATTTTCTGTTGCGGGAAAGGCTTATCAGATGATCACGACTATCGTCACTGGTGATTTCACACGTACTTATTTTCTGTGGCGCTAGCGGGAATTTAAGGTCGGTGGCGTATTTGTGTTGATGCCATACTTTGTCCAGTCGAGCTTCAAAGGCTTTAATACTCGGAGCTGTGACAACTGAATCAGGGAGATGGTTCCATGAGTCAACCACTCTAGAGTTGAAAAAATTCTGTCTCAGAGATGTATTACATCTAACCTTCTCGAGCTTGTAAGAGTGACCTCTGGTGACTGAACTGTTCATGGACAGGAGATTTTCATTTACAGCAGGGTTGGGTTTCGTACGGTACGAAACTAGTTTCGTACCGTACAGGTGTACGAAACTGTATGAAACCGTACGAAACCTGTACAAAACGTTCAAAACTGTACGAAACTGTACGAAACCTAGATGACTGGGTAATACCTGGATGAAACTGGACAAAATCAAAACTAATGTTGGCTTTCTGATGTTACCTCAGAATAATAGCCCCAAATAGGGTCCTTTGGCCTGCCACCAGGTTTAGACATTATGCTTTTATTGATATATGTGTGCCTTGCTTGGAAGAATTAACACTAATAGATAAGACACACAGATAAGATAAGAATAACATGCAGTGCATACATGACACTTCTTACCAGATTTTTGCGACAAAAAATATCTCATGTCAAATTACTTGACTCTGCAAACAACCCAACCTCTGCAAACAAATCCTTCTCCAACACAATTAGAAACCAAGTAAATCTTAACCCATGTCACTTAGCTTAACTGTATTTACATAACACCATTGTCCTTACTGGCTGCCATAACTGGAAGTGACTAACTGCTAACTTCTATTCATGGTTTGAGTATATAACTGGCTTGAATATTGCTTTAAATACATGTATATCAATCAATTCTATAGGGATTTGAATTATTACAGAGTTGTACAAGATAAAATACATGTATGTGGAGAATGTAAGTCAGGGAATATATGAAATTAAAATAAACAGGCCATTTAATTTTGTCCAGTTTTAACTAACAAAAGCTATACAAGCATTATTATCTTTCATGTAGCTTATATATTTATGAAAATGCATGCATCAGCTGGCATGTATTAAGCAGTTTTTGAAATAGTTTATATATTTACGTACAGTTTTGTACAGTGTCATACATTAAGGTTTAAACCAATGGTTAAAACACACTTGTACGAAACCCTATCAATCCTGTATGTTAATTGCTTATATATCCATATATATGCATTTATCAAACATTGTTTAAACAAGTATGCATTACTTATTATATTATATGACTGATAAAACTCATTTAAGACAGATAAAGCTATAAAATAACAAATTATTGAGTTTCGTACAGTTTCGTACACTTTTTACTGTACGAAACTAGTTTCGTACCGTACGGTTAAAACGCGGTTTAAACCATCGGTTTAGACACACCTGTACGAAACCCTGCCAACCCTGATTTACAGTGTATTTGCCGTGTGTATACTTAAAAACTTCAATAATATCTCCTTGTGCTCTGCGATATCTCAGGCTGGGTAGATTTAATTGTCTGAGTCTGTCTTCATACTCCAATTCCTTATTTTCTGGTATCAGTTTGGTGGCCCTCCTCTGAACACTTTCTAGCAGGTTCTTATCTCTTTCAAGTCTTGGTGCCTATGCCACATTTGAGAACTCCAGGTGAGGTCTGACAACTGCTATAAAGAGACTCTTCATGGAGACTGCGTCAAGGAACTCATATGATCTTCTTATCAATCCTAAGATTGAGTTTGCCTTATTCACCTGTCTTTCAATGTGAGTCGAAAACTTGAGCAGTGGATCAATATTTACACCAATGTCCTTTTCCAGATCTGTCTCCTCCAACTGTTGCCTCTTGTCACCTGCTTTCATGGAATATTTCATGGAAATCGTGGATTGTTCTTACCAATGTGGAGGACTTTGCACTTTGAGGCATTGAAGCGAAGTTTGCCAATTTTCGGACCATACAACTCAACCAGTTTCACATATGGATTTTTCTTAAGTACCAACAACTCATAATTCTTCGAACTTAGACACCAGTAAAAATCACTCTCCCGAACATTCTCAATGTTTGGTGTTAAATTGCAAAAATGCGTCCATCGAGACACATCTTGGAAAGGGTCTTAATCGTAAGTTTAACCTCTTTCTACAAGATATCAAAATATTAATGTTTTTGGTCGGTGCGCATGGTCCGAAAAAAGCAAAGACATTTTGTAACTTTGATCATTTCTGACAGCTCCCTCTATTTAAACACATTATAAGAAAGTTGACCTAGATAACTTCCGGTACTAGTCGCATGAATAACAAACTTAATCGGCGTGGACACATTTTGTTAGTGCAAGATAGCTCTTTAAAACGTTTTTTCATGTAAGATGGCATTTCAGAATATTAAGATTCGAGTGCGCAAGCATCGTATTTTGGCAACAAACTTGGGCTAAAATGTGCATTTTGCGAGAGATAACAAGGCGAGCGCACCTGCCACTTCCAGGAAAAGGCCGAACTTCAAAGAGATCACAATCTACTGCGGCCGTAACTGTGAGAGAACTAACGTAAAATACTGGAGAAAACCCGATCTTAAAATATCATTACAGGAGTATAGAGTGGTCTCGACCTGAACTCTTGGGCTGACATTCCCGTATCTTTTTCACACGGCCGTACGTACGACAATCCCGTGCATACGTCTACACCTGAAACCAAACTGGCATTCTCAAAGGCATAATTGCATCCGCGCAGCCAAACGTAGCTGCGCTTGAGCGTAACTTCAGACGTAACTTTAAGGTGTCCATTTCGTTATTAAATACGTCAAATCCATACTTTTCCGTGAGTTGAGTACTATATTAAAACAATATCCGAGCACATGTTTTCATGTTTACATTGTATATTTTTCCATTTATTTGATACAAACTGTTCTCTATTTAGTTTAACCATTAAATATTTGAGTTGATTATTGAGTGATTATTAAGTGGAAGAAGCTTTGATAAAATTGTTCTCATAAACAACCTCTTCATAGCTGAACAGACTCACCCTGCAGACTTTGTCATACTTCAACATTAACTTCAACCATTAAGAGGCCAACATCAACTGATTGATGGATTCTGCCTTGTGGTGGTGCACATGGGATAAGAAATAAAAAATATTTACATGAATAAATGAAAACATTTCAGTCTAACATTTAGTATGTACAAGTGTTTTGAAACAGTCAAGAGTGTCAGCTGATGTTATATGTTATATGAAAGGAGACTGAAGGTGGCACCCGTGTTCAGGCAGGTAGCTAGCTCGCGGTCCGCGAGTTCCACCTAATAAGGAACAGATTGTCAGAAGCTGGTTGAGTGTTGTTTATTCTTAGTTGTTCAAGGCAAGACTGCCGTCTCCTCGCCTGCACCACGCTTTTATCCTGACTCCAGACTTACTAGGCTTCGCTAGCCGGCACCTGACGGTGCCTGGCTGAGCTGAGTCTGCCATTTGGGACTGTACATTACTCCTCCTTATTTGGTGCGAAAAGGAGCGTTGAAGGGACTTTTTCAGCATAATATAACTAGGAGCCCCCCTTCCCCTTCCTTGTTTGA
>CM032661.1:9141085-9232921 GCA_019095985.1 Streblospio benedicti | reverse complement strand
GCTGAAAATGTGGGCTATTTCAATGGCTGGGCTGTTATTGGCGTCGGCGCTGTGGCTTACCGGCAGGTGTGGCAGGTGTAGTGGAGGATCGTGGGTGTTGCCTTATCTGAGTAATAGCCTGATTGCTGCTGGGTTGTGGCCGGGTAGTCGGATGGGTGAGGCCACACCGTAGCTGTGCTGCGAAGGTCGGCTGCTGGTGGGGAATGGGCTTGGATGGAGGACGGCTGCTGGCCTTTTAGTTTGGGTTTAGGGTCGTGTCGGGTGGATGGGCAGCGTTTGTAGTCCGTGTTGTAGTGTTTTGACCATTGGTGAGGCTGTTAAGTGGATGGGGGTTGCTGCATTAAATTCTCGGTTGGCTGATGCGATTCCCGTGCGTGATGATTGTCTGCCTTAAATTGATAGTGACTCTATTTGACTGCTTCTTGCTGAAGTTGGTTGTTATTATTGAAATGATTGGGTTGTTGTTTGCGTCGTGTGTAGTGACTTACCAATTAGGCGTGTGGGCCACGGGTTTGCGGGATGTTGCATCAGTTTGTGGTGTTATATGTCCGGGTGTCGCTAGATTGTTGAATAGCAGCTGCTGCTGGTGGCCGGCAGTCGGTGATAGCTGCTGGTGGGGTCTGGCCTGGGATGTTTGGTGGTGGCTGGTCAAATAGGGGGGCCGTGGGGTGGATGGACGGCACATTGGTGTGTACCGCGATACCCTGGGTTGGGATGAAGCTGTGTGATGTATGGCAGCATCTCTGGTCGGTCTGCGATGTTTTGGATGATAATGAGCCGAGTGATGGACGGTCAGCGCCTCTGGGTTGTGTGTTAGGCGTTGACTTATTGTGAGGCTGTCACTGATTAAATTAGGCCTGGTCGTTTGCGCTGGAAACAGACGAGATGAAGTGCATAATGAATTAATAGGTAGTAAGCATACCTGGTTGACTGCAGTAGCTTGATAGTGATAGCTGTCTGCTGCTGCACTGGGCGTGGCTTCCGGCCGGGCAATGTAGCTGGTGGCGGCTGCTTGAGTTGGACGCCTGCTGGGCATTGGGCGTTGGCTGCCGGCTGGTTGTTGTAGCTGGTGGCGGCCACTGCTGGGATGGGTGCCTGCTGTGCATTGTCGCGTTGACTGGATGTCGCTGGTTGCTGAGGGCTGGTTGCTGAGGTCGTCTGCTTATTGACGCCTACCGGGCGTTGGGCGTGTTGCCGACTGGTAGCTAGTGGCGGCCACTGCTGGATTGGACGCCTCCTGGGCGTTGTTGCGTCCGCTGCCGGCTGGTCGTTGGAGCTGGTGGCGGCCACTGCTGGGATGGGCGCCTGCTGGGTGTTGGGAGTTGACTGCCGGCTGGGCAATGTAGCTGGTGGTGGTTGCTGCTGGGATGGGCACCTGCCGGGCGTTACTGCGTCTGAGGAGTCGATGGCCGGTGTGGACACCTGCTGGGCGTTGTCGCGTGCCAGGGCGGATGGGGTTGTGGATAACTTTGTTTACGTGTGATTTTGATTGGGAAACTATTTGCTATTTGTCAGAAAGTAACAACTTACCTGACATGGCCCTGTAGTGATGATCAGTTGATTGGCTGGGATGAAGTTTGCTATTGCGGTTGATGCATCATTGGGGAATAGTTGGAGTGCTGGCCGCAATGGAGTCTTTTGGGTGTGGCGCATGGGTAGATGCCGGTATTGCACAATGTGAAGTCCCTGCGGCGTCTTTGTCCCACGGGAGGCGAGAAGTCACGTTCCCCTGTGGCTGGCACAAGCTGGCGGCGTCCACTGTAGCTGATTGTCGTCTGCTTTGGTGATTAGGTTCGGTCTGGAAAAACAGAGATGAGCTAATGAAAGGTCGAGTCAATCATTGGCATCTCCTACATTGTGGCAGTGAGGATAACGTGTCTTGACTGTTTGGCATTTATTCTCAGACTGCACTCGTAGCGTCCGTCTCTCACTAGCTCAGAGTCGGTTAGACTCAAATTACCGTTTGCTCATGTGGTGTGGCGGCAACTCATGAGTTTGTACTAAGCCACAGCCACTGCCACAACAATGGTCAAAGTAACTTTCTGCCTACTAAAGGAAGTATCCATGAAACCTGGGGGGCGTCGCCAACACACTTTGGAATGGGCTAGACGCCCTCTGGAAGGCGACGATGGCCACTTAATAGGTTGAACTGTCCTTAGACTGAAAAGCCTAACCCCTACACAGGTGCGTGACAACTCCCACAACTGTGAGGACGATTCGGACTAATCCTACTTGGTGTCCCAGCCACCAAGATTTCACTGCGCCGCGCCCAGCATTGCTGGGTGATTTGCACCAACGGGTGCATCCAGGCTGTCCCACCATCATCACAAGTTTATCAACTCTGATGGTGGCGTCTGACAGGATCCTATCCTTGCCGCATCAACCCACTACCTAATCTCGTAGGCGAGGCGAGGTATGAGTTGTCGGTGTCCGGGTTATCCGTGTGCTGCGAACACTTTGTGGCCCAGGAATGGGTCGCGAGGCGTCTGCCTGCTGTGCAGGTGCCTGCAAGGCCTCGTCGATTTGCTCATCCAGGGAGTCTGCTTCCATACGTCGGTCGCCTTCCTCATCTGAAAAGGTGATGGAGGCAGCTCAAGAGTCCCTGAGTGGTCCTGGGAATCCTGTTTGGGACCCACGTCGACTGGAATGCTGACTGGATCTGGCGGCTGACATAGGTGAGAGATCCCGTCTCGGGGAGGCGACTCCCAGGCTAGCCAATGTCAGCATTTGGTGCCCTCATGTGGGTGTCAGCTGCGTCGACTCTCACTTAGGCAAGTGGGCAGCTGCTGTGTGAGTGTTGTCCGGGGTGACACGCAAGTTGTTGAGGTGGCTATCCAAACCCCGCACCTCCCTTAGGGTACGGGTCTCACCTCGGGTGGCGTCATATTCCAATAGTGCTAAAGAATCCGGGATGGCTCCAAGAGTTCCCGAAATGGAACTTAGACTGGCGGCATTCCTGTCTTCACGGCGAGTGTACTCGCGTACCTCACCAGCTTGATGCGCCACGAGCTGTCTTGCAATTTGTAATTCCGAGTATGACGATATCATGAGCGTGAACCCGAGATCCCAAATTTATTCCGAGGGCTCGGATTCCAATCCGACGGTCCGAATTTGCCGATGCCATCTATAAGTCCAATTCCTAGAGCCCGAATTTCATTCTGAGGGCTCGGGTTCCAATCCGGCGGTCCGATTTCTAACTTCTTTTATTACTGCTGTCTGTCCAGAATCGACTTCACTCCTTCCCTCCCCCAAATTTCACACTGAAACCACGGCAACACGGGAGAGAGAGGGGTGCAAAGTCTTGTCCTTTCCTTGTGAGTTACATCAAGCGAATGAGGTCATACTCTTAAAACAGAGCTCTCCCCCACTTGTTTACTTAGTAATTTGTGATCCAATACTCCGAGAACTTTGCTCTACATCTAGTTAGGAGGCCCTCGGGGCATGAAGCATCCTGTGTTGTCCATGCTAAGCCATTCCCCTATCCGACAAACTGGGTTTTAGGCTGTCGACGCTCATCCATTGCGTCAATAAGGGTTGGTGTTCCACGTTCCGTCCTGGTAGCTTTCCTTTCATCAGACCCATACGGTCCATAGGTAATAGGGATCCTGCACATCAAAGGTCAAACAACCGATGTGGTCTGAATCCGGTACGTCCATACGGTGTCGCCATACACGTCATAGGGACGTGAGGCAGCGACTCAGCCCATGTTTCCTTATGGTGAACAACCAAGGCAGGTGATACTGCCTCAATCACCTTGTTGCTGCGTCCCCTTATGCCACTGCTCCATGGGCATATGTGGTGGTTCATGTCTTGCCAGCCTTGTGCATTTTGCACGATTCAAGACATATTTGCTCGTCGAACTCGTTCCCTGATCGCTATGGAGTTTCTGCATCATCTGCCGGCGCCAGATACATGTACACTCCCTGAAGAGTATACCTACCACAGTTTCAGCAGTTCTCCCACTCCAATGCGTACTTTAACCTCCTAGAGAGGTTATCTTACTCCACACAGACGAATCGCCTGCCGGAAGGAGTTTCAGTGAGTGGCCCTTGTAGGTCAGTACCTACCCGGTCGTGCGGAAAACTCGCATATTCTTGTTCCACGGGGAGGGTTTCCATCCCCCACTTCCGGTCTCCCTGGCATGTCGAACATGCGCGACATCATCCTGACATCTCCCGCCATGCAACCAGCACAAGACGGACTTGTACGCACTCCATGGAAATTGCCACCAGAGACAATATCCCTGCTCCTCGGGAATCCGATGTTTGAATTCCTGCTTTGACTATCTCCTCTTCCCCACCTCCTTGAACACTGGTTGCGCTCTTGAGCCTCCCACCATTTGGCATCGTCAAAGTTGGAGAGCCCTCTCACACATTCCCGCTCCATCTGAGATCCGGTCTTATCCCATTTTGGGATGATCTCAAAATCCTCCACTTCCGCATTGGTTGCAACCGTAGATTCACTCACCACCAATGGCCTGGTCACGGGATCCATTACCCTATACCGTTTCTCCTAGAGCTTCCGAGGCCGGAGAAGTGCTGTCCTTCCTGGTGTGTCCTTCACCTTGCCTTGGTATAAGTGTGTTCGATTCGGTAACTCATGCAAACGACCATTCCTTCGTCCATGAGCTCCGCATCATCCTCTTCATCAGTGACTACGACCCGCACCGTGAATTCCCAACGCAAGTCATCTGGTCAAAAAGGCTTGACCCTTGTTACGCCGACACCGTACCAAGGTTGCTTGCACCCACCTCTGAATCATCTGAACCTCCTCTCAACACTTGTCCACCACACCTGGTGAAACCCACAGTCCGGGCAGTCTTCTAGCTTGCAAGATCCGCATATGGCTCCTTGCGCCGGCATGACAAGCTATCGGCAACCCCGCTCAACTTGCTGGCAGGTGATGAACCTCCTATGGTCTATATCTGCACCTCACATGCTGTTGCAGGAGTACTGAGGCGAATCTCAGTGGTTCGACCTTCCTACGTTGCTCCAGTGTTCCACCTATAGCAAATAGGTGCACATTCACCTTTAGGTGTAAATTCCTTCCCAGGGAGTGAATAATCCAGAAGAGGCAATCCAATGATGGACCTCTTGATCTGTCTAAACGCAGCTTGTTGCTCACGCACCCTTCGTCGTAACAATCCTTCCTTATTCAGCTCCTTGAGTGGTTTCGTCGAATCACTACTGTCTGGCACGAACCAGCTATAGTACCCCGGGAATCCGGGATACATATGCGTCCCGCTCAGGTCTGTGAAATCTGTCTAGTTATGCAATGCCTGGGCCTTATACGACAGGGTCGTACTCCAAGCTGATCCACCACATGGCCCAACGGTGAACCGCTCTTCACTTGATGCAAAGAGGGTGTAGTCTTTGGGATACAGCTTGGGATTGGCTTCCCTTAGCCGGTCAAAGACGGCCCAGGGTTCCAGCTGATCGTCCTGAAGTCCTCGCTGGATGCAAGGATGTCCTCTGGATACTCCAACGATTGTCCCCAGTCAATGTCCGCGAGCACCATTTCCCTCAGATGATAGGACATCTTGGGTGCATTGCATCGTCCAAACAGCATCACCGTCCATTCGTACTGACCTCTATGTGTCACGAAGGCTGTCTCCGCATCATTGGGATCCATCGCCACCTGCCAGAAATCGCTGGCATGATTAAGCGTGAAGAACTTAGGTCCTCCCAGTCCATCCCAGCACTCGTCAATCCGTAAGAGGGGGGTAGGCGTCCTTCTTGGTGACCTCGCTCGGTCGTCAAAAATCGATACAGGAACGAAGTTCACCTAACGCCTTCCGCACCATCAACGCCGGTGCCCCGCTCTAGGGTGACTTTGACGGTTGAATCAATCCATTTTGTAATATCTTCTCCAACTCAGCGTCTATGTACTCCCGCTCCTTGACAAAGCATCGGGAATAGATCCGCTTGATCGGTTTGGCATCCCCTGTGTCCACTTCGTGGGACAACAGATCCGGGAAAATCCGGACGGTCGTCCGGTCCCAGGAATATGTTCCTGTATTCCATAACCAATGCTTCCATCTGTGAGATCTCATCTGGCGTCAACGTTCCTTCAGCTGGGAACATACAGCAGAGATAATCAGGGACTGTCCCCTCGTCCTCTGCAGGGGTGGGCTCAAAAGGCAGCTGAGCCGGCTCCTCGGCTCCTGCCGCTTCTTCCGTGAAGTACACTTTACAGTCTGGCCCGCGTCCGGGTGACTCATGACTCAATCATCCGGAGTCAGCTGTCGGCTGGTCCACTCTTTCCCATGCCTGGTCCCTATGGCATCGACACTCGCTACGTGAGTAGGAATGTGCCATATTCGCAGTTCAGGGGGCCTCCCACCCCCATCCAAAGACTGGTTAACATCCTCTTCCAGATGCTTCCCTGCTCGTCGTTCCGGAAGCATGGTGATTTTGTCCACCACCATTCCAAGTCTGACCTCCCTGAATGAGGTGCTTTGATTTTCCAGGGTGAGGGGTAGAGATCCGCTTTCCCGGATTATCTCGAGCGACGGAACTACGAAGAGTTCGTCACTGAGTTGTGCTGTTTCCTCTACCACTACTTCCTTCCCACCCTGGTCGAGTCCTCCATGCGACACACGACAAGTTGCACGCCTCACGAGCATATCTGCACGGTCTTTGTGAGTCGCTCCAGGTCCCGGCTATGGACTGCCATTGCTTTTCTAAATCCTACATCTCGTGCTCCGATTCGTATGGTCCGCGTGGCAGTCGATTGCTACTCCGTAGGACGTCGACCAATCCATGCCAAGCAAGAGATCGAGACCTTCCAGCCGTCCTATATGGAGGAGCTGACTGTATCGGCCTCCCCCGACCCCAAACTCCAACATGATGACGCCTCGGACATTCCGAGATTCATCACCCGCACCCGTCAGGTACACCTGAGGGGGTTGGAGCGGCGGTAGCTGATCACTGTGTTCCTCGTAGAATTTATTCGCTAGTAAGCTGAACGTCGCTCCAACCGCGCACATCTCCATTGGAACATTGTTGCTCCAACCTGTGACGCGGCAGACTAGCGCGGTGCCTGACAGTCCGAGAATCCTCTGTATGGTGGTAAATTTGGCATCCACCGGGTAGGATGACGAGAATCCCGTGGCATCCGATCCCGAGCAACCATTTGTCCTGAAGTCCCACTTGACCGCAGATGACCAGAGCTCCTTTGCTCTTTCTCCCGGCCCACGTCGGCATCTCCGCTGCAACACATCGCCTTCCTGCCCCGCGGCAAGCAGCCGCACGGTATAATGTCAGCAGGGGGAATTGGCGGCATATTCGCGTGCTTATTCGTTTCCCGACGACTCCTGTCCGGGTTCGGCGATTGTGCCTTCCTCCTCCAGCACAGGAGTAGTGACTGGCTCCGTGTCAGTCTGTTCGCATAACACGCGAAATCATCGGCGCAGTTTATCAGATCGTTTTTTCCTCAAGTTCTGGTTCGGTCGCTTCCGGGCAGTCCATGCGCACGTGACCTGGCTTGTCTCACTCCCAGCAGCTCCTGCTGAGTGGATCAAACCCCCTTCCACGACCCATTGGCACTGGACCTCCTGATCCCGCATCACTGCCACATCCTCGGCCGCAAACTCGCCTGCGAGCGTTGCCACGACCGGTTCTCGATGCCTTCTTGCTCAGATCTTTGTCCTTCGTCTGGGCTACGTTAGCCTGTCCGGTTTTTCCACCTTTTCCCACTCCCTGCTGTGAGAGTGTTTCCTTACCGACGGTGGCAATGGGAGGATGTTGGGGCATCTGATTGTTCGCCTGCTCCTTCTCCTGTGTCATGAAGGTGTAGTATCTGTCCGGTTCATTCCGGCTCTCCCGTCGCACCAACTCCGTCTGAATGGCAGCTAGTGTGATTCCAGGCTGCAGTATGAGATCGTCATACATTCGCCGCAGCGAGGCAGATGACATTCCCAACTCCAATCGCCTCCGTTCTGCTGTCTCCTGGCGTACTGTGTCCTCTCCATAGGCTTTCCGTGCCAGGAAGAGCAACTGGGGAATAAAATCCTGCACCAATTCTTTATTTCCTTCTTTGCGTATGTGAAGTACCTCCTTGACCACACGCACCTCGAATTCCACATAGAAATGCGAGTGTGGCATGGGCACGAGCGTGGGCCCATCTCGCATTCCTATGCTCCTACGTCCAGCAGCGCGCGTAATCCTTTTTTTTGCACTTCCATCGTGCATTATTCCAGTCAGGCTGTCTGTGAGACACCCTGCCAACTCCAATGTGGGGACATGTGTGTAGACATCCTACTTCCAAGAACAGCTGCATTGTAGTCCATCCATGTCTGGGTTCCATTCGGCTTGCACACTTTTGGGAAAGGTTTGACCTTATCCCGAAAGCTCACTGGGGTGGGATCACCCAGAAGAGACTCCTTGTCGTCCGAGCTGTTGCCCACTAGCAACCATAGACACATGCATTCACCCTAGCAGAGGCCTGACATACTCAATTATATTACAATATAATACAATTGAACACAACAAACCCTGGAACATAGTAAATGCAAAGGCCGATGGCAGTGGTGATGTCCAAAATAATGTCACCCGAGCGTGGACTCGTACGCTCGCGCCTAGTTAAAATGTCGCTCAAGTGTTATCCATGCACCGGCTCGCGTGCCCGAGCCTAGAAAAAATATCACTCAACAGCCGAGATCTCGCGCGTTAGCGGATCCCCGCACGTTGTTTCTTCGACTGGCACGTAGTTCAGATGGTCGAGCCTTGGGTTTCTTATCCTTGCACGTTGACACTCCTATTCGGACATAATCTGGCTGGTAGGAGTTCCCGAACTCTCGGGAGTTCCGATCCTCGCATATTGACATCTCTACTCGGACATAACCCGGCCAGTCGGTCGAGAATCGGAGGTCTTATCCTCGAGCGTTGACACTTCTTCTCGGACGTAATTTGGCCAGTCGGGAATCGGCGTTCCAATCCCCGAGCTTTAACACTCGTAGTGATATTCGGTCGCTCGGGTGGCTTCCGACATTCCGATCCTCGGGCGTTAACACCCGTAGTTGAGTTCTGTCGCTCGGGTGTCTTTCACAACGTTGTAGCAGTGTCCATAAAAGTCCATCTAGCGACGTACAGGAGGATTTTAATAATCGGCCTATGCAGACTGATTAAGCACCCTGTTGGGGAGAAACTGATCCTTGCTTCATGGCTTCCCTGTCACTATGCAACATAGAAAAACGAGGCCCCGCGTGTGCGCCGGCCACCCCGTTCCCCGTGGCTGATCCTGGCCTGGTTGATGTTCAGTGAGTGGTTGCTCCAGTGTTAGATACTCTGGGAAATCACATTGAATGCATATCAATCATCAAATCCTTCTCCAGTGACATTTCAATGGCCATATTGGCGGATACGTTAGGTTATTTTGCTTATTTACGCAAAAATTATGCATAATTGTGCAAATTATGAATAGCATGTGATTGGAAATCAGGCTCAAATTCACTTGACTACCATATAAGGTGCAATCAAACCATAACATCCTATTATAGATGCATGCCAGTGGCCATATTGGGGTTTATATCAAATTTTGCCATTTTACGCATAAATTATGCAAATTAGAAAAATTGCCCAAGTTGCAAATTTGAGCAACGCAGCAAAATTTCATCGCTAGACCATATAGAATGCAAATCAACCATAAAACCTTACAGTAGTCACAATTTCTGGGTTCACTATAGTAGGTATAGGGCTGGCAACTAGACTAAGTACCCAGCCCATTGGCACTCTACGCTCGCGTCGCAAAGAATAAATCAGGGGTGTCTGGTGTATGCACTGAACTCTAATACAGATAGATGACCGAGTTGTATACAACGTACATCTAACACTTCATGAGATAAACGCATCTGCATGTTTACCAGCATCCATGCAGTCACACGGCAACAGACCTCTACCACTGTTCGCGGTTGCTAAACGGACAATTGTCCGGACTATCTAGTCCAAATAGGCTCATCTGTTGAGAGCAGCAATCCCATTTACAATGGGGTATGGTCACAATGTTACCGAGAACTAGCCTGGAGCCCGCACACTAGCAGAATCAATTTACCAAACTGAGTTGTGTTAACATTACATAAAGAAAATAAACACACACCAGTACACTCCTCTAGCTCTACTCCAGGGAAGATGCTAATGTATAGTGAATCAGTACAAGACTACATCTCATACACTGAGGACTGATACTTTTGACACTACTAATAATTCAGAAATTCGTCTATCTGCACCCAAAACCGAAAATATATTAATGTCCCCTTTGACCTTGGCTAACCAGCCAACCCGCCGGGTGACATGCACCCGCATTTCTTACCATCTACCGGTTTAATCCAATGGGCATGATGCGGGGAAGCCGCCCCGCATCATGCCCAAATATTTAGAAGGACAATGCCTTTCAATCCAAGCCGCTATCTCATGTCATTAAGACAATAAAACTGGATAATTTTTACCCAACATCAATGTAGATTTAGCTCCATGACGCCATTTGGTAATCCTCGGATGTTTCCGCTGCTCTCACAACAGAGCTCCGAAACATTCAGAGTAGATCCGAGTGCCATGACGCTGCAGTTCTCCCTCTATAGTACCCTCGCACCTAGTCTCGCGTAACACAGACCAACGTACAGCGAGCTCCGCGAGCTGTACGTTGGTCTGGTAGCACACCGTTGTAGACTTTGCTCGATACGTTGACCACCGATTCGAATCTCCCCAACTTAATAACTTCAATTGGAGTCCATGTCCAGGTATTATAAATGATCCCATGCCATTTTGATTACCATCTATTTCATTAGACACATTGTTTACGCACGGACAATACACGTATATACTAAATTGCCTAGAATTCAAAACATTAGTAAAATATCTAACTTGTTTACAATAATGTTAATGGCTGCAGACTTCAGGGAATACAGGACGACCGGCGTAAAACGTGCAGCGTTCAACGTGTCCATTAAAACGTCAACCCTCCAAACAGTAACGTGGACTTCTCTGAACGTCTTACATGCTGTTTTGTACGTAGATAACCAATGTTGTGCTTTCATATGTTGCAGGCACTAAGATGACCTCTGAACTATGTCACATGATACCGTCGGCCAATCAGCTGCTATACCAACTTTCTGGTATATAAACAGACAAACATTAACACTGTTTGAATCCAGTCTCACTTGATTGAGCCACCACGTGGCCCCGTCAAAGTGAGGCTGGCTGGTCGAGTCTACCTCGCACCAGTCAATAACTGCGTCACTCAAACGTCACTCAACCAAAACGCACAACGTACTAGCGGTGCAGTCATCACACTTGGGGAACTGTTTCGTTATATTAGCAGCAGTGCTGCAGTATTTATTATCATCTGTGTTGTTATTGACTACCTCAGTCTCTACACTATCATCTATCTCACAAGTATTTAAGTTTTTAAAATGCTCATACAGTATTTTTTTAGCTATAGGCACATCTTCATGAGTTTTACTACGTCCTACTATATTCCAGTATACCTTAGGATTAGCTGTACGCATTGCTTTCAAGTTTCTATTAAACTCAATTTTATATAATCTGTTTTCTTTTCAAACATCTCTTGTATTCCTTATTGAGTGTTATCATAACCCTACCGCATTCCTAGGTCTTACTTAGTGCAAAGTTGTTCCTAGCACTGAAGTACAGATTACGTTTAAGTTCACATTCATTATCATACCGAGGCTTATTTACAGACCTTCTTTTCTTATTCCTGTTACCTATTTTCCTGAGAATACCTGTAACTCTGGCACTTTCATTAACACAGGTACCTATATGTTCAACAATATCATCTAAAATATTTTGATTTACATAATTGTTTTTTGTCAGTTTCTGTATTTTTGTGGAGACTTATTTTGAATCACAGAAAAACGGAACTTTGGAATTTCACATTTTATTAAATGGTTCCTACGTTTCAACACAATAGTGTCCTCTTCAGGGAAAATATAATACAATTCAAAATTAAAATTAGAAACCATAAACAACAAATAAACATTAATAAGCATACATAATGTACAGTCTCAGTGATAATAGGTGTTATGATGCGTTATTTAAATAGGTAAGTATTACAAATTTTGTTCTATATTTCTAATAATAGTTACTTATATGCATTAATTATAGTTTAGACATGGTATAACACGGTCTTAAAATTTGTAAAAAAGTATAGAACAAAACACCAGATATTTTGAGAACATCTATATTTTCTGAGCATCTACTGAACAAAATCTAGCATTATTTCTTCTGAGCATTTCATTTTGCCTCTCACTTGTTATGTTGAAGAAAGATTAAAGAAACTTCTTATATTTGTAGCACTTGCTTTTCCTACAACTTGAGTCAATTCCTCTTCAGAAGCTGTTGCTACACTGTGTATACCTTTTAAAGAAAATTTTATTTCTTTTCATTCTGGTTACAGTTATTCATAGAGTCTTGCTTTTCCCTATTTGTATTTATCACCCAATCTGGGCACAGTTTGTAGGGTTGACAATGCCATTGCATCAATTGGAATTGTTTTTCTTTTCTTTCTGAACTGATTGTTAGATGGATTATTTTCCAAATGTACCATTTGAACTAACAGCTTTGCCGCATCTGTTTGATTAAGAACAGGAATCAACATCAATCCCAATTCTAATGCAACAAATTTTTGTAATGCAGAATAATATTGCTTGCTAGTGTCTGTTTTTTCAACAATAACTATTCCTTTGACATGGCTGACCTACAAAGTAAAATACTCAAATATAATTATCAATAGGAACTTCTGACAAAGCAAACATTTAATTGTACATTTTAAAATTTTGAGTCAACAATTGGTGTCTAAATTACATCGCTACTGTATTTCCCCCTACTGTATTTCCGCCCATTAAAGCCCTTGGGCTTATTTCTGAAAAACAGCACATTTTGGCACTTGCCAAAATGAAAAAAGTTCCCACTTATAGATCAAATAATAAGGTTGGTGGTGACTTTTGGCACTTCTTTTACTTACTATTCGTGAGCATTTCGGTATATTTCATTTAAACTGTGGCTGGATAGTTAAGTTAAGAAAAGCATTTTATTAAAATAATTTTCGTGTTAGCGCGCACCTGCTGGAAAACACTCCGTTCGACAACACAAGATCATGTGACCGAATATGACGTAAAACAAGGGAATCTCCCGTGATAAAAACACCAATTTCTTCTTCGATCTGTGGGTATATTAGGAGCTTTGAAGTAATTTTTATTATTCTATTAGTTCAAGAACATCATTCTTCGCGGATTGATAGATCTGATTGAAGATGTCATCATGCTGGTATTTTCATAATCACGCCGGTTGTCAAATTATATCGGGGCCACGTATTTAAGCATTTAAATGTCTACAAAATAAACAGGTGCCGTCTGCTGAGGCGGCTCCGTTCGGTTTCGTTGGGTAAACATTGCTCTAGCACCATTTTCGTTGAATATATTCAGAAATCAATTATACCGACGTAATTTATTCTTTTCACTCTTTCTATTTGTATATAAACCTGTTGGACATTGTGAATCACAAAGAAATTCTCAAATTAATTTGTAATATATACGAACACCATGAACTGGCAGTCAGTATGATATATCGTAATAGCTTATTTGATAAATGTAGATTATGCATTTGTAAACGATTCAGAAAGTTCAAACCCCATTTCTTGATCTTTTAACGCCCAGGGGCATATTTTCGAACATTACGCAATCTACGAGTGCGATTATGAGTGTACTGACTTATGACAGCATGCATGAAGATTTCCTTTAAACATAGTTGGTAATTATTGGTTTCATATCTTTTCTACCAAAATATCTTCCTTTACATCAAATACACAACAATTTTTTCATGGCTTAGTAACATTATACAAACCTGATTTAATATACATTTGAATTTCGGAAGTACCCATTGCAAACCTTTTTCAATCGCTAGAGACATACCGAAAGCATTTAATAATCGAAGACTGTGTCTGTTTTGATTTCTTATGAGTAGTACCCAGGGGGCATATGCAGCACGGCAGCCGGCGGCTTTGTTGGGTGAGGATGGGGTCATTGGCCGGTTGGCGCAAGGTGTTTGGCCTTTTGGCATTCATTGGAGCATGGCAGCGACCCGCTTTGTCTGGTCAACTCTGCGTTGTTAGGCGAGCGTTCCTTAGGTGCGTTTTTTTAACGTGAGATGTTATTGGAGCGCGGTGATAGCCGGGTTTTGGGGGTGTCAGCCTTGTTGGGAGCCAGCGTTCTCTGGGTGTGTGAGAGCAATTGCCCAGCCCTCCATGCTCAGCCGTCTTTTTTTGTGTTGGAGAGCAAATGCTAGTGTTTGATAGGCTGTCTCCCCCACGTGGTATATTGCGAGTACATGTATGTGGAGAGGTGTTGAGAAAAAAAACTTTGTCCCCTACGAGGCCTTCCCAGCAGCGGTGGTCTCCACCCCTCCAGGACTGGGGGCGTAACTGAGTGTTTTGATAAAGGATTTAAGTAAACACCTGAGCCCAAAAAATCTTGATAATCGACGGGTTAGACGCGGTGCTGCGGGTTGTAATGTCGGATTATATTTAGCGTCCCAAGCGAAATACCGACGTAAACCCCACTTAAAACACTATCAGCATCGGTTAAACAAATCATTCAGGAGTGACCACTCCCCTACCGTTTACAGTTATCGCTGGACAACTGTCTCGGCCCGCTGGGGATTGCGCGCCTGGGCTTTGTCTCGCGGAGCAGGTCAGCATGTGGTCGGTATTTGAAGAAATTTGACGAAAGAAAAAGTAAAATTTCAAGCTAGCATTGTTCGTTCGATTGCATCCCGTGTAGCGCATTGCAGTGTAGAGAGGCGTCGAGAAAACCTATATTGAAAAAACTTAACGTTTCAAAGTGGGCACACAGATGCACGCAACCCAATGCGTTACAGATGATCCCATGCTTCGTCACACCTCCGAGCCAGGGGCGAGGACAGCGCACACGCACACGTGGACAAGACCACTCTTGACACCTTGTGCAACTGAAAGTGTTTTGATAAAGGATTTACGCAAACACCGGTTAACATGTCTCGTTTACAGGAGCTCAGAGTTGTAAGCATCTACTTGGTGGCATTCATTAGCGCTGTTTGCATAATGCCGGATTAAAATTTAGTGCCACAGGCCCTCGTAAGGTGTCTTAAGCCAATAAGTGATTTCGTAAATTGAACGTGACGTCACGAGGTCAGAGGTCAATGGTAATTAAAAACGTGTATTACGCATGATTTTCCTATACAGTGTATAGTAAAACTCGGGGACAAAAATAAGGTAAAAACTTTGCTTATCATAATCCGTTAGTTATGAATTTTAGTCACCTCTTGTAGGAAAGGTGTAAGAATGCACAGCTGAAAGAAGAGATTAAATTGGCATTAAATACCACTTGAAAAGCTTGTGTGAAATCCGCTGTGAAAATGTTAACAATGGCAGAGTACTGCATATCACGCTTCGAAAAGTCTATGTTACCAAAACTGCCAAAGCTCTCGCAGGTTTACTAACTATAGCATATGGTTGTTTATAAAGTGCTGGGTTGTTTCTGTGACATATTTGATGCTCAGTATATGTTATTGGTAATTTGATGTTATGATTTAAGATGCTGTAACAGTCTAATGTCACTGCAGCTTATAGATCTAGATTAGATCTACAATATAAACATGAAACTTCTTTTAGTAATTTCATTATACTGCAACTCTAAAATGAAGTTACTTGCAAAATAGCTAAAAGCTTTCTGTTCTTTGTAGTCCGACTATAGTCATTTTGTAAACCAAGTCCTTGATGGGGAATGTGAGTCCAAATACACTGCAATATCCTGAATCATGGGTGGTGGCCATATAGCCATGCTTTGCTCTTCGTCTAGCCAATCAGTTGCCAAATCATCTGTGTGAGGGATTGAACCGTCTGGTGTTTGCAGCAGCTTTCCCATATGATCCTTCTTCTGCCGAATCACCTCAATGGGAGTGACAAAAGAGGCATCTGTAGCTCCCAAGCAACATAGCTAGATAGGCTCTGGCAGAAATTAAGAACTTTCTTTGTTCCCGTCACATTGAGGCCTCTTTTTTTTTAACAAACTCCACAATGTATTAAGAGACAACGTCTCTACTATTGGTAGTGTTAATTGTTCTTCACTATTCTTATCCATTTTATCCGCATATGTTGTAATTGTAGTGTAAATCCTTTGTAAAAGTACACTTTACACCACGACTTCACAATACAAAATGAGTGCAAACCGCGTGTTTGTTTACAATGTTATTACCGTTGACCTTTGACCCATCACGTGACTTTGCTTTTACGAAATGGCTTATTGGCGCACATTATGACGGGCCGAGGAAGCCATGCTCTTAGGCGCTGTTCAAGTCATGAAGAAAAACTTTATATTCTAAAAATAAAGTATATATATATACAACAAGAGATCAACTGCAGCAACTAATAACAAAAAGATTTACTGATAATAGTATACTAACAATAACCTCTAACAATTTTTTTTACTAAAAAAGAATTTATTATTTAGTTATATTCATACTGTAACCCTAAAAAAATTTGCGTGCGATTTTATTTTGCTAAATTCGCGTATTGGGGATGATTCGTGAAATTAAAAAGCCATGAAAATTGAAAGAGTTACAGTACTTCTCTATGACTAGGCCGACATGAGCGATAATGGGGGTATCATGCGTTTTTGGTGTCATTTGGCTTTTGTAAGTGGAAAATAATATTACCTAAACGCTCAAACGCTGCAGACCCCAGCGGCCTCGAGGGGTGTGGTCTATTCGCTGGCTATGTCAACCGTTTCTCAAAATGAAGCAGGAAGCCAGCAGATACCCCGAAGAGGCGACTAGCGCGGAGGCTCGGAGAGCATACGTGGCTTCGTAACTCGATGACGAGGGCATCGCTCTCGACCCCAATCAGCCGTAAACCCGGGGCAGAGATTTCTAACGAAGTTATTCTTAAACTCGCTGTGGGGCTATACGGCTCAACGCTGCGAAAGCTGCTCCATGGAGATGCACACCAGGCGCGCACTGCATGAGTTTCACCGCCGCGTGTCGGATCCTTAAGTGCGCATGAAACGGTTCATGATTCTCTCCGAATCAACCGTCATGACCGAATTCGTCGAGAAGAGCGAATACCAGATAAACCCTCCGAGCAGCAATTTATATGTCGCAGTATTTACGACGGCTCTGGGCCGGGTGCGGCTCTATAACACTTTAGATCGCGCCGGGGAGCAAGCCAGTTACTGTGATACGGACTATAGTTTTCAGCGAGGCGGTGAGATTGAGACCACGCACCCCCACAGCATAAGGCGAGACCTGCAAACGCTCAAGATATATTCGTGCGACGAGGTGAAGCGTTACGCGGCCTGTCTCGATAAGCGCGTTTTTGACGAGCACGATTTCATGACCAGACCCTACAGGTATTGACAGGGAATCGTGCTATGTTCCTCCAGCCAGCGTTGAGAAAAAAATAAAAATAAAATAAACAATATCTTGCGTATATTACCGCCGCCGCATATATGTGTGTATATGTGTGTATACGAGCTGTTGAAAATGTTATCAACTTTTTTTTTCTAAACCCCTAAGCATATTGTGAAAAAAAATGTAATGTACAGTGCTGATTGCGAACGAGGAACATGGAATATTCAGCATTATCGCCTTCCCCAATTTCATTCGTTCTGTGTTTTCATTTTGTAAACGGTGAATTCTGATACCACACTAATGATCCAGTAACAAATTCAGCAAATTCGGCAAAAATGCATAGCCTACCCTCCAAGTTTCCTCTATTCGGGTCCAGTTCGCCAAATTTGCATTGTGCGAGTGATTGACACGAATTTCCCACCCTATTATTGACATTTTGTTTGGTTAGTTCGACAAGTGCGCCAAGTCTCTATATGAAATTTGTTTTCAAATGGATTGTTTGCAAACTTGTCGTGCAGAGTTTGCTTTGTGCGGAAACCACCCCATGTCAATATAAAAAGGTGAGTACGATCCCGTTCTTGTTCATTCGTGCTGTGTAAATAAACGTGGTACATGAAGTGCCCATAATTTGAGTGATGCCCACAATTTAAATGTGTAGTTTATCTGTACGCTCATAAAGTTGTCAAAGTAAGCCAAAGTACACACAATTTATTTTAATCTCTTTATTAGAAAAAATAAAATGTAAAAAATAAAAACATCATATTGTACATGTACATTTACATTTGCAAAACCACAAAACAAGCCACAATATACATGTACATGTACAAATCATTTGAATAAAATAACAAAAATACAAATTTTACAAATTCTAATGAAACGTCAATGCATGACTCTGCCACAACCAGTTTAATAAAAAAAATGTTAAATAGCTCACGTGCGTACATCAAAGGTCTCATTTGAAGCTAGCATATCACAGCACCATTCTACTCTTTTCTCCTTGTTCACATCACGTATCATCTGACAATATTTAGGTGCGGTGCATGTCCAGCCTAACCTTCTTCTAAGTTGCAGTACACAAGCTGCAGAGTATGAGATTTTGAATTTTTCTTGAATTTTTCTTGACAGGGCAGCAGAGCTGATGTCTCGAGTCTCTCTCATCTCGTTTTCAACAAAAATTACATGTTCCTCTTTATCCCCAAACTTTCTTATTTACTAATGATATTCCTGACAGTGATTGGTGAAATTTTAGTATTAAATTGTTTAAATATATATTTACAAATTCTTATACTTCCATATCCTGTTTTGTGGAGTTGAATAATCCTATATTTGATGTCCGCTTTTATTTTAGGCATTGTGATCCAGGATGAAAACAATAAGATTTGATGTTTCTTATTTACTGAACCCCATGCACATGCATTGGATACATTAAAACCTCATCATTTCCTTATCACCTTTTATAGGGGCCAACATGAGAATTTTGTGCAAAACGCGTAAAATATTCGGGAATTTGCAAAATTTGCAGAATTTACTTCGAACGTGATTCACAAAGTTTGCTTAATTCTTTCTTTTTGTCAAAATTTGTGCAAGCTAAGCTCAAGTCAACATATTGATTCGCATTTGCATCACATTCTATGCGTCTTTCGCGAATAAGGTGAATTTTCAGAACTGTACCATTCGTGGCATACTTGTTATTCGCCTAATGCGCTCATTATCGCCCAAATTTGCGAATTTCTAGTAAGCTGAGTACAATCAGAATTTTCCATTCATCTTTTATATATTTCATTCGCTGTGATTGGCTAGTTCGTTTAAAATTCGACAGATTCGGCGAAATTCGATGTCCCTCGTTCGCAATCAGCACTGTATTGTGAGAGCCAATGTTTGCTACTGCTGAATTTGCGTGTATTGTGAAAGAAAATGTGATTTAGTGAGAGCTGATGTTTGCTGCTGTTGAATTTATATAGCCCGTGTATATCATGAAATAAAATGTGATGTATTTGTGAGCCTCCTGCTGTTGAATTTTGCGTGTATTGTGAAACAAAAATGCGACGTATTGAGAGCTGCTTGCTGTTGAATTCGCATACCCCTCGTGAAAACAAATGCAATGTATTGAGAGGTGATGTTTTGCTACTGTTGAAGTCGCGTGCTTCTTAGATACATACATTTTTGAGCCGCAACTTTCAGCCGCGTTGTTGGCAAGTTTTTCTGTACCCGTTTTCGAGATATGTATCGAGGGAGAGTGTTAGGCCATGGTAACTTGATTCTATGGATGACGAAAAAATTGGCAGTAAAATTTTCCACAAGGTGGGTAAGAATAATAAAAATAAAGCGCATGGTCAATAGCGGACAGGAAGGGGGGAAAATAAAAATAAATGAATATCCGAAGGAAAGTTTGGGATGGGGGAATAAAAAAATATTCAGTAGTCACTGTACCAATGGTCATTTTGGTCTTTATTTAGTAGGTATGGGTCAATGTGTATTTCCATGAAAGGTGAAGACACTAGTCAATTCCGTGCACACTCTCTCTCAGCCCGTTAAGGCCTATGGGGTCGATCACCAGGTCATAGCCAAGCATCAAGTATTACTATCAGACCACTGTATAATCCATCTATGGTCCTACCATTTGCCTGGTGCTGACCCATCTTAGGGTAGCCTTGAGGCTTGACTGGCCCATTTGGACTCTCAAAGGCTTTACCCAAGAGCCACTCATGCTGCTAGGGGAGTGCTACATGTGGCTGGCACACAGCATCCTTTGTGTGGAGAGGACATCAGGTACGCAGGTGACTAACCCTAGCCCTACATGTGCAGCTGATTTAATACCCTGTATACCTAGAAAGAGACACCTAGGAACGAATGTACGCTGTACATGTATATACGGCTACCTCGTAGATAGTGAAGTAATTCCTTGTCTGATAGGTGTAGGAGTCCCAGGTTAAGGGCTGAAATAGCTTTACCCCAACCAGTCAAAGTATGATGATGGGTCTTATCATAGGGTATGTCAATATTTACATCTAGGAATATCTGGAAAGCTCAAATTCTGTCACACAACAAAGGAAACTCCCTCATGTGTTAAAATCGGCATTTATTATCGCTCAGCCATCTACATTTTTGACTTAGTTTTACTATGATTCCGGTTGTCAAATCAATTGAACATTACATTTGTCACCTGCCGTTCTCAACTAAACAAATGTGTAAGCCATTAGTAATGTTTTTCATCACATCTATTACGAATGCTTGCCAGAAAATAGAAAAATAAAACTTACTAATTTTAAAAGGAAACATATACACTTCCGTGTGAGTGCGCATGCGCAATATCCCGCGCACCTGCTTTAAAACCGAAACCGAATGCATGGGCGTCCTTGGTAGCTTGACGTCACTAGCAAATATGGCGCCATCGGGCGACCGAAATAATAAAAACATGGAATTTTTAGCGGAATCATCGGCGAATATAAAAGCACACGCCATTTGAAAGATTATTTATCTATCGGGGGTTATTTCAATGCATCGGCGCGCTCGTCATCCATAGAATCAAGTTACCGTGGCCTTACTAAATTTAATTTAGAGAAGGGGTGTGTGCACCCCCAGATATGGAGTAGTATGTATTGACTTCTAACTCGAGCGTTAATAGAGACGACTCTAAAAACCTCATTTGTCTCTGTTCTTACAATAACTCACTCCTCGATTTTATTTAAAATACCCCCGTTTTGTGCCGGCTCAAGGCAGTTTCGTGTAGACTCAGAGCGCTTTCGTGTAGACTCGGTGCATTTTCATGCGGCCTCGCGGTGGTAAATAGCTAAAAAATGGGTTTATCTCAATTGATTTATATATAAATTTTCATGCAGCGTCTGACAATTTAATGAGCCAAAAGCGCGTCCATAAAATGCAATTTTTGTGCAAGCAAATCACGTTTTTGTGGAGGCAGGGGATCCGCAAATTTAATCTAGAGCGTGACGTGCCCGTCTCTCGCCACCGAGGTGAGAGGCGTGAGCCTCGATATGGGGAACCCGAAGACGCCGTTACCGCCCCCTAATTTGTTGTTATCGATGTCGCAGCCCGCATCACGGTCGGCCTGGTTTGTCATTTTGTACAGGTTCACGAAAGTTCGCCGTACTGACCCGACTTGAAATCCAGATTCCACGGTTTGGAGGACGGCATCGATACCCCGTCGACCGACAAGTTCACATACATGGCGTTGTAGTGATGCATGTTGAACAGGTTGAGGGTGTAGTCGCCGTTCATTCCCTCTCTTCGAACCATGAAGCACATGACGCGCTTTGGGATGCTCCCGCCGAATAGATTATCCATCGTGCAAGTCAGATCATTCTTGGCGATGTTGAAGACGCGGTATTCGGACATCTAGAACGGGTAGAGAGCGTCTCTCTTCTCCAGAGCCGCCTTGTGAGCGATAACGAGCTCGGGCGCTATCTCCACCATCTCCACTTTCATTGCACAGTCGACGAATCTCACCAAGTAGCCTCGGGATTCGCCGTCACGAGCCATAAGCCTGAACTGGTCCCTGTTCTGCCACAGCCTGAACCCAATAGACACTGAGCTCAGCATATAGCGTCTACTTTTGAAAAATTCTGCGTTTAGGCGTCCCTCAATCTCGCATATCTTCGATCCGGCCATCTGCCTGTTTCTCCAGCCAAGTGCCACATTGTCCTTCATCTCTGAGAGATCGTTGTCGTAGAGGGTCGTGCCGTCCATCTCGCCCTCAGAGACACTATGGGGTGGTTGGCAAAAGTCACATTCTCCATGGGGCTAAGAAAGGTGCCTTCGCGGGCAACCAGTTGCACCTGCATATAAAGCGATATAGAGTCCAGCCGCTTATATTTAGGGCTCGCGGGTATGTGAAATCCAGGCATGAATTTTGGGAGGTGAGTTGAGACGTCGCACGAGAACTTCTTCGACGCGGTCCACCCCAGAGTTCTTGGGCTGGAGCGTGAAAAGAGCCAGCCGGTCGTCGTGCCCGTCAGGATCTTAAAAAGTTAAAAGATTCTTAAAAAGTTAGTTCACTCATAACCAGTCGTCCGCGTCACGGCTTCTTGAGAGGTCTCGAGCGATGGGGTGTGTCACCGTGCTTCTGGAAGCGATCACTCTCTGAGAGCCAGTCTTCCGCGTACATATCTTTAGCCTGCTTGTGTGCAGCAGCGCTCTCGGTCACATCTTCTATGGGTTTCTGAACCAGCTTGTCCCCACCCGTCATCTTCAGCGTGTACACGGACTTCCACACCATCGACCCGTTGGCTATACCCTCGTTGTGATCGAGCCACTGCTGAGTTGACTGTCTCGGGCTGGCGCTACTCATCGTCCCGGGTGAGGCGAAGAACGCAGCTGACTCTCTTGATGGAATTCAAACCCTGGACCGTCGGGTCGCTCAGGCTGACGCGTGTCCTCAATAGGACTGGCTGGTTCACACGGACAGGGTACGAGTAGTAGTACTTGACTCGGTCTGCCCAGCTTGTCGTGATGCGCGTCGTTCTCAAGATATCGCTGAGCTCGCCGTTTAAAACTGCCGATCCCACGCAGTTGGCGCTTATATGCACTCTGCGGGTGACCTCCCGTATGCTCGATCAATGTCTCCAACACGGCTAAGTACCACCCCCTGTCCTCCAGCTGTAGGGATACCGGTAGGTCTATATCAAACTCGAGCGAAGTACAAACACCGGCGCGGATCGAACAATTGCTGTCCGCGTAAATGAGCATATTTCTTCTTCAGTCACCCAAGTTTGAGATCTAGGATGTGAGGATCCACGAGTTGAACTTCTTCGGGTAATGAAGCCAGGACACGAACGCCTCTTCTCCGCTGCCGCGACAGCGCGTTTTGAGAACTTCAGCCACTTTAAAGCACCCGTCTTTCAGAAGCACCCCCACGGTGAGCTCCTCATGAAACGCGCCCTCTATTGAATCGCTATCGTAATCCACCAACTTGTACACGCGCTTTCCGCCTCTAACGTATCCCTTGCCTATTTTAAACAGCTCGCCGCTGAACATCTGATCGTACTGGCGACCGAACGTTCTCCGCAGGGCTCCGACTCTGACAAGATCGCCGGGTTTGTATCGACTCTTAACCTTCTTAGTGCTGGCGTTAAGCTTTTTTATGCACTTTTGGGGACTCAAGTTTGCGACGTGTATTGAACTGAGCGATCTTCACCAGCCCCTCGTTCACCTTGCTGACGCGGTTCGGAGCGTAGCCAGTCATTCCATGCACGCCGGCGTTGTAAGATCCTACAATGTCCTGGAGCGCGCCAACCCAGCGATACTTCTGCTCCTGCAGGAATACTCTGTATAATCTAGTCCTGATGGTTTTGATGAAACGCTCGGCGTAGAAGGCGTGCACGTCTGAGCTGGCGATGTAGTGCCTGATCACAAGACGCGTCAAGTATCGCTCGAACGGGCCTCTGAACTCGGTGCCGGCGTCCATTTGAATGCTGTATTGGGCTGACGTTCTGCTCTCTATAAAACTGTTGAATACCGTCACCACTTCTTTGGGGGTCTTCGCCTTCTATTCATGCCGCCCACGAAAGCGTAACGACTGAACGTGTCTATGGCGACTAGGATAAATTTGTAAGCATCGTTCTGAGATAACACAGTGGTGAAATCAACGAGGTCGGCCTCCCAGAAATAGTCAAAGCCCGAGGATTGCGCCTGAGGTCGAGCAAAGTTGCGATGCAAAGGCTTGGTCTGGGAATACACCTAATTTTTGACCGCCCACTTTCTCACCCGTCCGTACGAGGCGTCGTACCCCGTGGCGCGCGCCGCATCCCTAAGCTTGCTGACGCCGCCGTATGTTGCGTGGTTGCCGTGGTAAATCTCGTCTAGGAAAACTCCAATCTCTTTTGCCAAATGCGCGCTCTCTTGCGGTTTTTTATGCTAAGTCAGGGAAAGCTCGATCAGTGTGGGCAGCACACTGGTGTGTATGTCGCCAAATCGTCGCACACCCGTGACGATCACGCGCCCGCTCGAAAAAGCGTTATAGTGAGGGTGCTTGGTGCGCAGCATCATAGCATTCTGAATTTCGGGCTCATAGCTTGCGACAGGCGATCCTCGAAAGATAGCGCTCCCCGCCAACATTACACACGAGTGTTATGGTGAGCAGGCTTGTGTCAGTCACCCGTAAATCGGGGTAGCCGGACTTCTGCACTAAGCGAGTGTATCGACGCACGCGCTGACTTGCGTCTGGTATGCTGGTACCCCTCCCGTGGCATATAACATAGCGTTGAGAGCGCTAAATTGATGAGGGTTATAAACAATGTTAGTCAGGGTGTTTGCCAAGCCGCTCAAATCCAGTCTACCGCACGTGGTAAAATTACACTTGATGACCATGTTGGTCACCGAATACTCCACCATGATTATGCACGCATTCTCTCTGGAGCAAAAAGTTTTTTCTCGCCAAGCGCATCCGATGATCGCACAACACGCACTGACCCCCAGGGTGCACTGCGCGTCAACACGCACCCCACACTGACCTCAAAAACACCCCCACGCCACCTAGGTGAACGCGCGCCCAACAAGACTGACACCCCAAACCCCTGGCTATCGCCGCGCTCCAATAACATCATAAAAAAATGCACCTAGAGAAAGCTTGCCTAACAAGGCGGAGTTGACCCGACAAAGCGGGTCGCTGTCATGCTCCGATGAACACCAAAAGCCCAAACACCTTGCGCCAACCGGCCAATGACCCCATCCTCACCCAACAAAGCCGCCGGCTGCCGTGCTCCAATCAAGGGGGCGTGGCACATGCCCCCGCCATATGCCCCCTGGGTACTACTCTTATGCATTATAACGAGGTCGCGTTGTGTAAAGCTCCTACAGAATGGCATATCATTTGCAACAAGAACGCTGCTGGTAAGATTTTTGAGTGTATTCCCTCTGCAGATTAACACAATATATTTTCAACCATTGATTCAAGCTCCCGTCGAAGTTTATATTGATGTTCACTCTAAATCATTGATGGAAAATAGTGAAACATGTCGGAGCTTCTAATATCTCCCAAAGCATTTCATGGTATGGACCTCATTTGCATACATACACCCTCTCAGGCACAGGAGTATAAGCTCAGAGTATTAGCAACATCTAGTACAAAAATATCAAAACTTCACCAAAATTAGGCCTGAGATTGCAGAAATTTTTAGAGTGTCATATCAATGTCTAATCTGCTGCATTGGCTGTGTTTAAGATGAATCATGTAATTGCTATTCCATCCATTAACAACAACCATATTGAAATCATCGAATGTAGGTTAGTGACAGTAGGTAGATTCATAATAATAGTAATAGTTTACCATTCTCTTCTGTTTATATATGTTGAAACTTATGACGTTTCGCCATGGTGTACTACATGGCTTCATCAGATGTTGTTGTGTGAGTATCACAACGAGGCTGGAGTAGCTGGAGCAGCGCGCGCGGTACCTCCCTCCCTCTGTTGTTATTTAGGGCCGGGTTCCTCTGGTGTATCTTGAGGGCTTCGAGTATCTGTCTTCTTGTTTTTCCTTCCTCTTTCCCCAGAATTTTTGTGTTGTCTATGTCGAAAGTGTGGCCTGTCTCTTGGATGTGTTCTGTGATGGCTGAATTTGGGTGTTTCATGTCTGTATGTTCCTTGAACCTGATCTTAAATTGTCTTTTGGTCTCACCTACGTACTGTTCCTACTCCAGCCTCGTTGTGATACTCACACAACAACATCTGATGAAGCCATGTAGTACACCATGGCGAAACGTCATAAGTTTCAACATATATAAACAGTAGAGAATGGTAAACTATTACTATTATTATGAACCATATTGAAATCGTATGAAATATTAAGATCATTTATAAAAATATATATTTACCTTACCCTTCTTAATTTTGCTACTTTTCTTTTGTACAAGTTACCAGTAATCAGTTCTGCTTCATTTATGTACACAACTCCCATTTCATTGGATGGATGAAAATCGACAATTCCTAGGCGGTCTTCATAGAGAACGTTAACACCATCTAAGTAATAAAAATATGTATCTGGTTAAGGAAACTATTTTCTAAACAAGTTTCATATAAATAAGCATTGCCTAAAAAACACATTTGCAAGCTTCTTTTTGGTGATCAGGCCCAGAGTTTCCTCGTCCATGTTAATGTCTTGCACTTACAGAGCACTTGCTGATTGATTGACTAAATCAAAATACATAGACAAAAACCGGGTGAGTTGTTAACATTGATCATTTTATTGGGTGAGTTTGTCGGGCGTACGGGATACGCCCCACAAACGAATCCCAATAAAATAATCAATGTTACACAACGAACCCGTTGTACTTATCAGTCTTTTCTAAACAATTATATTACTGTTTAAAAACAAACTGGCATATGTTTACACATTTAACAAGGTGATTTATTAATAAATTACAAAATGTCATAATGTGCAGGAATACACTGCATAATCATAATAGAACAACACGGAGCAGTCACTCGCTAGACATATAGACGCCTATGGTCGGACTTCTGACTACAATTACGTCAGCCGTATGACTGCTACCCACGCTGTGCTATGCTATCTCTTGATGTTCATTTTGTAGCTTTTCCTAGTAGTTTACTAAAATCAAAGTATTTATTAAACCACGTATGACAAATGTACATATCTTGAAATTGGGACAAAAGTAGCCCGGCTGAGAATTGACCATGTACAGGTTATTGATTCTGTATACGGACAGTCCTAATACAACTTATTTTTACAAGGCAGTTCTGGAGGTCGATATAGAAAGAAAATACATGCTAAAGACTGATAAACAACAATAACAGACATGTTGCTTACTTTCTTTGACAACTTAAATTATCACTGAACATACATTTTACATCACACATTTTATCCTTTTTTTGGATCATGACAAAAATACAAAAAGCTAAGGGAAAGAGGGACTGGCACTGATAAGAGAGCTGGTTGAAGCTGTCTTCTTTGTTAAAGCTTATAATTATTGTGATGTAGTAGTATTTTGTTATTTTTGTGGAGACATTTTATTTGATAAGAAGCCTTGTAGAGCTAGAAAAAGTTTTACGATTATAATATTAATTTTAAAAATTCTCTTTTGTGATTATTGCACAGCCAAAAAGAACACTGTAAAACAAAACTATAATGAGACCAAGTGCTGTGAACCAAGTCTACAAGATTTTAGATATTTACACAGACTGTAACAAGTCTGGTTTGATGAAAGAATTACTGTTTAGATTAACAAGAACAAAGATTGCATTGACCAAAAACCAAATAACAGTAAATTTTCTAGAAAAGCTTCGTCGTTTGAATATTGGGACAAATGATCTAGAATGCAGAGTTGCCAACCTCAAATTTTGAAATTTCTGAATCCCGAGGCCAAAATTTCTGAATTTGGGTCAAAATTTCTGAATCTTATGTTTATTATGTATTTTTAACTTATATTTAAATAAGACTACTTTATAACACTGTTCTGTGTTTAGAAGGGTGAATGGACAGTAAAAATGCACATAAAAGTGCAATTAACTTGGTTTCAACATATTTGATTAAAAAAAATACAACGTAAAAACATTCAAAGTAAGGAAAACTTAATGACGATTTCAACCCATTTTATTTTAACTATGTTACATAGTACACAGTTTTGAAAGTGATGAAATGAATCTTGTTGGACATTTGAAAAAAAAGAGACTATTTTAAGTCTTTCAAGTACCCAATTTTGCTGTAAATTATACACGGGATTGCAGAAGAATGCATCACATTTTTCAAAGAAAAATTTGGGGATATGACCCCCTTTCCCCAAACCCCCTGCCGCAAGAGCACTCTCCCCCCGCCCATAATGTAGTCATGCATGTAGAGTTGGAGCACACGGGATGTGCAAATGCACTTTACCGTAGAAGGTCAGGCGTGTACATCAATAATAATGCATCTTATGTATTGTATGCACCACGAATTTTCACCATATCCATGTGTTCTCTTTTGATTGCTCATGCTCTACAATGACAATGTCGTATCCACCACTATGTTTGATACTAAAATCAAACGATATCGGGCGTGATGCACACTCTTTTCTGTTGCAGTGATATCATTGTATTTTCTTGAATACTTATCCCTGTGTTTTTGCATCATTACGTTACTGTAGAATGCACAAATTCATTAATTTTCAATATTTCTTCTCAGTTTTACTTTCATATACCGTTGACAGGTCGTGTTGGTGCGCATTACGACAATAGAAATCTGAATCGTCGAGGCTGTCTACCGCATAAGTGACAGCACGCACAAACTGGGCTTCGCTGATTGAGACTATCGCTGTTACGGTCATTTAAATCGAGTGCATTTTTGTGCACCGGTAAAAGCCGTGGACGTCGTTAATACGATGCATGGTTCAATCGAGTACATTCGATAATGGCGGCGCCCATGCGAGCAAAATTATTAATATTTTAAGGGAAAAAGTACCATTTTTAAAATATTGGGTCATTTCCCCTGAATTTCAGAATTTCTCGATTCCGGTCGGAATGATCGGAATTGACTTCATATTTCGGAATGATTCCGAAATTTCGGAATACTTGGCAACACTGAGAATGGATGGCAAAAAGGTATCATATTGGTTGTGGTAGGGAGCAAGCATAAAATAGAACAATACAGGCGCAGTTTTGTGAAAAGAGAAATGAAGATAAGGCTGAATGATGCTAGATGCGAACTCCAAAGGAATAAGCAGACCCTACATAGACTGGGCTACGCTTATCAAACAACATAAGCAAGTGTTACATTGGAGCCACCTTAGACGGATAAGAGATTATACAAAATGAGGTTGAAGACATCTGGAATAGAAGCAGAATAAAAATGAAGAAAATACAACACTTGAAAGATAGGTGGCAAAGACTCCCTAAATTAGTAGACTCATGGAATGGTATTGATATAGGCGACACCACCCTAGAGGGCTTTGTGAAATACAAGAAAATTGATACGCATAAATTCACAAAACAGTACCAAGTTTATCGTGATATCAATGTAAGTGAAAACCAAAGAAAGATACTCTCTTTACCCCTGGTTTTACTACTTATGAACCCATTTCTAAGACAACAATATTTTATTCAAAAGTGATACTTTGGAGTAATAATATTGTCATATTTCTGAATAGGTGTTAATATTTTGTATATCGTGGTCTATATAGTAATGTCATGGTAGTGTAAACATCAACAAATTTGAGGAGTCTGTTGACTCGAAACATGTAAATAAATAAAGATATGTCATGTTTTGATCGTTTTTTGGAATAGTTATTGACAGCAAAAGAATGAAAAAAAGACAAAATAACATGGTAATTTCTTTATTTTTCATTTTCTTAGCTGTGAAACAGCATGTAATCCTAGAACTATATTTGAATCATCATGACCCTGGGCGGCAAATTGACCCACCGCCCCCCCAAAAAAAAAGAATTGCAATAAATGATGAATCTTATTAAATAAAACTGTTTCACCAAAACTTGCACATATTTTCTAGATTTAGCTGTGAAACAGCATGTGACCCCAAAACTATATTTGAATCATTGTGCCCTGGGTGGCAAATTGACCCATTCCCCCAAAAAATTGGAATAAGTGCTTCTTCATATATCATTTAACACAACTTATTCACTGTGTCGACGCGAGGCGAGTAACGTGCGTTCAGCGCATTATTTCAGTATTTCAAAATGGCTGACAGTATTCACATACAATTTTGTTTTGGTTGTTTGACCAAGATAAATGGGTTGATGGTTACTGTATTGTCTTTGGATATCAATTTAAGTGTACATCACCTACAGCCGTGGGCACTCAACCTTTCAACACCATTAAATCCATGTTGCCCACTCTGAAGGACAAGTCTCCGGATGACTCGAAATGTGGTATTATATATGATGTACAGTGCCCACGGTGCCGGTACACTTATGTAGGTGAGACCGGAAGAACGTTAAGTACTCATATCAAAGAGCACCTGAAACCCAAGAGAGTGCCCACCGCTGTAGGTGATCATATTAGAGACACGGGCCATACCATCAGCCCTAGAGACTTCAAAATTGTGGCGCCTGAGGACCTAGAAATCCGTAGAAAGATCAGGGAAGCCGTGGAAATCCGTGTACGGCGCCCCGAGATGAATCTAGACACCGGCTACGACCTGCCCCCCGTTTTCCTGCCACTGCTGTCATGTGACTGCCGCCAGCATGGCGATCACATGACCAACTAAGGACTGTCATTCGGCCTGAAGAAGCTCTTGCGATAAGAGCGAAAGTCTCGCCAAAATGTGAGTCCCAATGGTTTCTGTTGGTATCTTTAAATTCATGTCTAATTACATTCTTGTTAAGAAAAGTTTAACTCCTAACACAAACTCATCACCACGAAAAGAATTCTGAAGATGTTATGATGGTACAAATTAATACATACAGTGTACAGGAACTTACTTCGAGTCTACTGGCACAGTCAGAATCCGTAACTGTCAATATTATGCATATGAGAGTGGTCAAAATGTCCAATTTTGTTATTCTAGTTTGTATTTTCATAATTTTCTGACAAGGGCTAGACAACTGCTATACAACTTCAAACACCTCAAACCCTCCCTCAAAAGTGTAATTTCTGTTTGTGTAAATTGTTGTGTTAACGGGACATCGTTGGGGGTAACAGGACATTTGAAATAGATCTGCTATTTTAAATGGCAGGTTTTAAAAATGAACTTTAAAAAGGATTACATTTCTTATTACAGGCTCAATACTTTAAAAAAAACACGTTAGTGTTAAAAACTATTGATATTTCAGAATGTGTAGAAGTGGGAATAACCGAATGTCCAGTTGGTGGGAGTAACTCATGTCCACCAGACATTGGGGGTAACTGGACATTTTATTTTTGTTAAATTGGTCATATGATATCCATGAAACATAATATAGTCGCTTCTAATATAAGGACTAGACCCTTTACGTCACGGGTCGCTTATGTAATTGGTAGATAAAATAAACTTGCTTAGTTCGCTTAATTGGCACCTTGTCGGGTGTATTATTTCAAAATGAAAGACGAAAATAAGAAATGTCTTTGATGACGGTAAGTAATTGCAGAGACCTCCTCTTCTGGAGACCCCAGAAATAAATTAATCAATGACAAAGTGATAAAAATCAAATGTTTGGAAGAAAAAAGATGGCGGCGGAAAATCGTAACATGCATATGGGAGTCGAGTCCCCTAATCAGGAACCGTCTCTGGCAGGCTCTGCCGCGCCTGTATTAAAAGTGAGTAAGCTATCAATCAACACTCAATTACTCACAATAATATAAGAAGATGTTTGGTACATACATTTCAATTCATGTTTGTAATGGATATGTTTAGTTATGTCAATGCTCATGAAATAATATATATGTAATGCCAACAGCAGTGTCAAAAGACGTGATGACAACCAATGTTATGCACAAAATAAAACGGAAATATAGTGTAAACACATGATGTCATTCCTAAAAGTATTCACCTAGTTGCTTGAAAAGGTTTTCTACATACAATTTGATAATTGTACACATTTTTACAGCATGCAAATTCGTGTGAAACAGCATCATAAATGACTCGATTTACATATAAACACTATGCGATCAGTGTGCACGTGGCGGTTGTTTATCACTGGGCTGCACTTTGGCCGACATTCGCACTCCACATGGCAAAGATACTTATTTGGCAAGTGCTAGTTGCCGTTTATCCCGCTAGATGGTGTTACTAAAAACCGTGGGAATTCCCCAAAATGAGCCCATATTAAGGTTTTTGAGAACATCCATGTGGTGCCCTCTAGTGGCAAGCACTGGCAAGCAATAAACCCACTGCCACACAGTCACTGTGCTAAAGCATGGGCAGGTGGTAAGTTTACCACCTGCCCTCACAATCCAAGATGGACGCCTCACTTCAGAAATATTTATTGAAATTCCGGCCAACATACACATGTATAACAACAAATTTTGTGTTGTAATGCTGTAATACTTAGTATTTTCAATAATTCAGTTGAAAACATTTGTCCATTATGTGGTTTTATCTCTGAGTGGCTTACTAAAGGTAATTTTCTGTGGAAGCTTTGTGGTCAGGTGGTAAGTAAACTGTTGATTTTTGAAATTCCAGTGTGGGCAGGTTGTAAGCATAAAGGGGGCAGGTGGTACCTGCCCAGAATCAGTCATGTAAGACCATGTAACCTCTATTACAGCAAGCCTGACACAATTGTATGAATATTTCACACTTAGTGTCCACAGAAATTATAGTAGCTAGTTTACATTACCATGTCGTATTTTCACTCATTAAAGGTTTGTATAAAAAAAAACAGTACTTTTTGGCACTTTCAACAATGAAAAAAGTTCTCACTTTTAGTATTGCATATGTACTTATATTACTCATATGTATTATAACTTGTTATATAATAAGGGTATTTAGAACTCAAATTTTTAAATTATACTTTTGGGCTTATGTTCATAATTTGATACAAATAATAGCGGAGAAGAAAACCTAAGAACAAAAATTTGGGTATATGCAATATGTAGGATTCACAAAATTACTAATATCAAACTAAATATGTAATTCAAACGTCAGGCATATCAAGTGTTTGGTTAATGATTGATTGATATTGTTCAGGAATTAATGTTCCTAGGATAACACATCATACATGAAAGCGTACATATGTATGTAATGCTTATTTCCAATGTGGTCCTGTTTGTTTTGGCACGTTAGGTAACCAACTGAGCCAAGGGTGTGTGAATGGATCACACTAGCTAATGTTTACAAACTAGGTAAGTTCTTTTACGTGCAGAGGGGTGGCTCTCCTCTACACGGGGTACATCTTTTAACGAGGCTTCTGCAGCTGGGAGTGGGCTAACCACTGCTAGCTGCTTAATAAAAAATCTATTTTTCTTATATTCAATATTTGGAGACACATACTGATACATCGCATATGGCGTGTGCTCTGCCTACCGTATAATCGCGCATTAAGGCGCACGGGCCTAACATTGGGAGTGCGCCCTGTGTTCGTTTTTAAGGCCCACGGCCTATAACAGAGACTAAGAGAATGTTTCAAGACAGAATTTACATATTTTTTTAAATCTAAAATCGCCCGAGTAAGATGCGTGATGAGCAAACAATTTATACGCCAGTAGTCGATTTTGGTTTCGTTTTTACGACACAGGACATTAGCCTCGTTCAGCCAGACTTTTGGTGGGTGCATGCCGGCACGAGTCTTATTCATCGAGACGACGCTAGACATTTGAATTTCTGAGCATGCGCACTTAAGACAGAAGCATCATATGAATTTTTTCTTCAGAAATAAGTAGGTTATTTTGATTTTCTGACAAGCATTCGTTATAGATTATTAGGAGTATGTTGCTACCGAATTATATACTCCAATATTTGAGAACGACAAGTGACAAATGCCATGACAAGGTGCTTGACACAAAGAAACTCATCAAAATGCATACAGCTGAGCGATAATGAATGCCGATGTGTCCCATTCGAGTTTGTTGTGTTTGTCGATATACTGTATCTTGTGACATATACACCAAGGAAAGTTACTTTTGGTAAATAATATGTATTGTGTGTTGGAGGTGGTGTGCGCTCCGTGATCGTATTAAGGCTCATGGGCCTATATCAGAGATCAAACATGACCCCAGGGAGACCCCCAAAATAGCGATTTTTCGGTTATAGGCACATGTGCCTTTATGCACGAAGATACGGTTTGATTCTAAAGCAAATTTTACACTTCCAACTTTATTTCAAATCCATTTCACACTTCACAATTAAAGGGCATTAGCACCCTCATCATTGCCAAGTTTTACCATACAAAACTACAAAACTCATTTGCAACTCACTTAACCACTACTGCAAACATAGCTCAGAGCTGCAGCAAAAATATGCAAACACAAAGAATATGATCGAATGTAGGTTAGTGACAGTAGGTAGATTCATAATAATAGTAATACAGTCGAACCCGTTTTACTCGAGCTCGGATAAGTCGACCACCCGCCTAAGTAGAACACATTTTAATTTCCATTCAAACTTATTATTGAGTGCTACTAAAAATAACCCGCTTATTTCGACCCTTATAACTCGAGAAACCCGTGTTATTCGAGCCAAATCTCACTTCCCTTAAAGGCATTAACCCACTTATCTTGACCAAATGAAAATTTAGCATCGAAATATTCGTAGTTTACACGCAACAAACCGGCGCACATACCGACTAAACAATAGATCAAAGAACGCTGCCATACTATGATTTGCCGGTGAACGGTGAACGGGTGGTCAACTTCTCTGATTAATTCTTTGATACTTACTAGTGGTCAACAGCTTTGTTAGTACTTGCGTAATAATGACCAGTCAAGACAAAGGCGTAGTAAACCTCTTACCGCAGTGCTAACACCGAAGTACTAACACCGAAGTGCTATTTAAACCATGTTTGTTGACAGAGCCTTCGTCAGAGGCGGGAGGGAGAAACAGCTAGCGGTTAAGAGCTTTGAATTAGTACTTGCGTAACAATAACCAGTCAAGACAAAGGGCTTTGTACAAGTGTACTATTAACCAATGAAACCGTAGTAGAAATCATGGTTCTTTGTGTATGCAGCCATGTTTGTTTAAGGACAAGGTCAGGTGGGAATACTGTTATAAAAACCCAGAACAGCCACTGTCTAACATCACACGTAGTACGAGTACCATAGCGACCACAACACATATTTCTTGCATTATCACTCATTGGGTTGTTGAAGACATGTTTCTGATAACGCGAGGTTCTGATAACTCGAGGTCATCAATCTACTCCCTTCAAATTCGACTTAACCGGGTCCGACTGTAGTTTACCATTCTCTACTGTTTATATATGTGAAACTTATGACGTTTCGCCATGGTGTACTACATGGCTTCTTCAGATGTAGTTGTGTGAGTATCACAACGAGGCTGGAGTAGCTGGAGACACTTTCACCATTTTACACCAACTATGAATTCACTGACCATATAAACTCCATCAACCCTCACATCAAGTTTACAAGAGAAGAAGAGGACAACCAGATACCCTTCTTGGATGTGATGGTAGTCAAAGAAGATGATGGCTCCCTTAGAACAAAAGTCTACAGGAAATCCACACACACTGACCAATGTCTAAACTGGGACTCGAACCATCTACTTGACCACAAAAGATCAGTGGCCAGGACCCTCCTTCAAAGAGCAGAGGATATCGTCTCAGATCCAAAACAAAAGAAGGAAGAGATTAGACACATCAAAGAAGTCCTAACCATCAATGGTTATAAACCTTGGGCCATTACCATCCCCAAAAAGAATAAAACAGCAAAAAAAGATGAAAAAGAAGGAACAACAAGTAGCAACTCCTTCCCAATAGGAATTCCATCTATTCCAGGTCTGACAGACAAACTTGTCAGAATTTTCAAGAGAAATGGAGTGAACACCTACACCAAGCCCACCAACACCATCAGGCAATACCTTGTACAACCGAAAGATAAGACCCCCAAAGAAGACCAATGCGGAGTAATTTACGAGATAACATGCAATACATGCCAAGAACAGTACGTAGATGAGACCAAAAGACAATTTAAGATCAGGTTCAAGGAACATACAGACATGAAACACCCACATTCAGTCATCACAGAACACATCCAAGAGACAGGCCACACTTTCGATATAAACAACACAAAATTTCCGGGGAAAGAGGAAGGCAAAACAAGAC
This sequence comes from Streblospio benedicti, assembly GCA_019095985.1. Lineage (NCBI taxonomy): Eukaryota > Metazoa > Annelida > Polychaeta > Spionida > Spionidae > Streblospio > Streblospio benedicti. Next base: position 9,196,875 of record CM032661.1, on the reverse strand, counting down.
GACAGATACTTAAGCCCTCAAGATACACCAGAGGAACCCGACCCTAAATAACAACAGAGGGAGGGAGGTACCGCGCACTGCTCCAGCTACTCCAGCCTCGTGATACTCACACAACTACATCTGAAGAAGCCATGTAGTACACCATGATGAAACGTCATAAGTTTCACATATATAAACAGTAGAGAATGGTAAACTATTACTATTATTACAAAGAATATGATTTAATGATGTGACATATGCATCTGTTTTCTAAACCTACTGGCATCCTTTTCTCACTATATCGAGGAGCATACAACATATCGTAACTGCAGCGTAAATAGAGAGAACATTGTGCCCTCCACATATAGGTGTTGTGCATCGGACGAATCTGCTGTGATTTATCACTTTAGATGAGTCCAATGTAAGAACTATTGTGTTGTGTGTTGTGAAAGATGAACTTTGTATATATATTGATGATCTTTGATTTATCATTTATTCATATTCTGATTAAAGTATAGAGTAATTATATACATATGCTGAATCAGAATTAAAATTTATTTTTCTCAATAAAAGTTTAACTAATTGAACCTTAATTAAATTTAAGTAAACAGTCTATTCGTCAACAAAAGCATATATTGGGTTTCTAGCCATTTAGATAATCCGTTGAATATATGGTCAATTGGCTTATCAATCAACATTAGTATTCACCTGACCTGTTCCTATTTAACATGGAGCAGGGTGAGAATCATTAGGGATGAGTTTGTTCAACACTCACCACCAGACCAGACTGGCAAAGTATCGTTTTGAAGACAGCTGCCTCATACATACATACACACACACACACATGGGCACAAGCGCGCATGCACACGCATGCATGCATGCACGTGCACACACACACACTCACACATACATACACACTTCTGATATAAAAAACATATTCTCTTCTCCAATGCAAGTTCATACACCTACTTTGGATTGCAATGATTTATTCGATTCGATTTTTAATGTGCTATGTACTATGCCTTAACTAATTCACGAGAGATAGCTGGCAATTTTATAATCGTTCAGTGGCCCTATACTTTAATTCCAATAACTATCTATATTCCAGCTGAAAAGCATCTCAACTTATCATGATGCATCAAGATAAGTAAGTGACTAAGTCGTTAGGTCACAGGGTGGTAGCATTCACCTGCCCTACACATAGTACAACTGACCACTGGCCACTGAAACTGACCTAAATAGCAGCATTGACAGTCACAATATTGTACTTACCACCTGCCCAGTTGGCTTACCACCTGACCGAAGCTAAGTACCACCTGCCCAAATGGATGGTATGTATTTATCATTATTTTAACCTACCGCAAGATAAATTGAACAAACTAACTTTATTGGAGCATTCTATACACTTTGTTTTATATATGGGCAGTAAAATATTTTTCTTATAGTATATGTATAAGGGTAACAAGTAGTCGTCGGGAACGCCGTAAATCTCCCCTTACCCGATCAGGCCATTTTTGAAAAGTAGGCCAAAGTACTCAAATATCAAATCACATGGGGAGAGTGATACAGTCATACAAAATGTCAAGTTTGGTGATGATAGGTAATAAAGTCTTCCCAGGAGACAGATAAACACAATTACATAATTACACACATAATTACACACAATTACATAATAATTTGTTTTTAAAAACAGATCGTAACTTCATCAAAAGTAGGCCAAAGTACACCAAAATCTAATCAGCTTTGGAGAGTAGTACAACGAAGCTAAATATGAAGTTTGGTGACCATAGGTCAAATACTTCTCCCTGTAGAGTGTTAACAAGGTTTATTACGAAACACTCGTAAGTTCATCAAAAGTAGGCCAAAGTACAAACAAAATATTTTGAGAGGTACTTTTTTCCTCAAACAAGACATATTCAATTTGCACATCAATAGCTCAAGTAGTCTTCGAGTTATCAGCCTGTTTATTTCGGACGCACGCACTGACAGAAGCAAAGCAAGAAATACCCCTTCGGACTTCGTCCGGGGAGATTTAATAATATATTCAAGAAAAACATTTTGAACTGTATCGGCCATTTTGTCTGTGATCCGACATTTGAATTGTTATCAAATATCCGTTTTAGAAGACATAAACCAAACATCTGTCCGTGTGCGCGCGAGCGTCATTGTACAAAAGATGTTGATACTGCAAGAATGTAAACTTCCGAGGCTGGATTTTGCAGCATGTGTTCCTCTGCTGGTATTCTCATAGTGCCTAATATTTTATTAAAATCGCAAATTTTCTGCACATAAACAAGACATATGAGGGGTTTGGGCCTTAAGCAACTGCTTATGTATACATATTAAATTATTATCTATCAGTGAGCAAAGTTTTGTGATGATTCATTAATGCGAATGGACTAATGGTAAATCAATAATTGAAGACCGTTGTGTATACTACTATTTAGTAGTACGCGATAACCACTGTACTAACGAGGACCTTTATCCACCCTGATCGATTGTCATTTGACATACTTTGTAATGCTGATGCCAATGATGTTCCTCTCCATCTTTCACACACCAGTATGTGTCCAGTAGGAATTTTACAGCCCCTTTTAACCGGAGTTTGAGAAAGTTGACTTAACCCACTTTTTAAACAATCTGCCATTTTCACACTACCACTAGCCTCCAACACTCAGGCTGGTGCATTATCTTGGTAGGTCTAGCAACCATACAATATTCTGAATGATCGAGACTACACTACCAGGTGGTTTTTGAGGTCTCCGACCACTACCCTAAAATGCGGATAGTGCAGAAAATGGATAAAATTGTCTTAAATTAGGTTAAAATACAAGGATAAGGCAAAGCCTTGCTTAGGGAAGTGATCGCTCATTTATTATAGGATGATGTGTCGAAAAACTTATAGCTGGTAATGCATGTTATTTGCAGTATATAAACAGCTACTTGCAATGATCTGTGTATATCGTATGTTGACAGTTTTTCTCATAAATGGAAAATTCCTGAGAAGGACGGACTTATTTATGTGCGTTGTTCTTTATGTTAACGATAACGATACATTTATTTCAGATATGCAATCCATATAAATAAAATTATATATACAGTAAATACATAATAGCTAACATTATTCAAAATTCTAAAAATACACATATTACCGTTAATAATTTTTAGGTATTAAAATTATACAGTGTTCTGTTCCACCTGTTTGATTGCCTACAATCAATATAAAATACAGAATGAACAATGGTTCTAATTAACATATTATTACTCTTTTGGATTATATTGTGACTTTAAAAGCCTCACTTCATTCCTATCTATATTAAGAAAGTTTTTTAAAACTCTATTATATTCACTCTTTATCTTTCTAAATACCGAAGAAGTAAAATTCCTCCATTGACTTATACAGTAAAAACTTGCACAATACGCTTTAAATAGTTTACATTTGATTTCATTACTGCTAAATTTGAATCTTTTTATAAGAACATTGCCTCTTGCATAAATACTCCTTATTGGTCTCTTTATATCACAGTCACCTTTCATTGTATTAGTAAGAAACACACCAAGATACTTTTGCTCATGTACAATTTTAAGTTGTTTACCATCTAAATACATTGCAGGTATCCTCAGATTTTTTAACCATCTTGGTTTAACGCACATTAAAACACTTTTTTCACATTATATACTAATTCATGTTCACTGGCAAAAAATGTTCACTGGTTGAAAATGGCAGAGACAAATAATTCAACAGGTTATGGGCCCAGTGCTAGTGTTGGTGGAAGCAGGTATGCAAGACTCGTGTTTAATGTTGAAGAAAAGAAGTTTGAACAGTAGCCAGTAGCCGGCAAAAATGTTTAGCTATATGCGTTTAACGGAAGCTAAACAAGACTCTATTCTACCAGCTTGTGTTGGTGTTTGTATTTTTTTTATATGCTTTTTATCCAAAATATGAAAATATATACAGAATTTATTGAAATAAACGGTTTCAACCTGGATCTTATTCATACAATAACATGAACCAACAACAGCAGAGTACAGAGAGAAAAATAGTGAAGCTTATAATGTTGAACTTATTCAGTTTTTCGATGATAAGGCCAAACAGAATTGATAGTTTGGTTCCTGTTGGCCGAGATTGAGTAATTCAAGGGTAGGGGGGAATAATATTTTATTTTGTCATAATATTTTATCATGAAACCAGGCAGGGTAGGTAGGAAAATGTTAAAAAATTTATGCAAAAATTCTCATAGTCGGGAGGTGTTCCTGTAAACTTTTATGGGCCTTAAAGGAAGTGTAGGGCGAAAATTTATCCGAAAAATTTTACAGAAGATCATATGTAAGGAATATTCAGCAACAGTGTGGGATCCATATACACGGGTTGACATCAACAAACTCCAACAAGTACAGAGGAGGGCAGCCAGATTTGTCACCAATAGATTCCACAATACCAGCAGCCCAACAGCCATGCTGAAGGAGCTAGGATGGGAAGACTTGGAGACAAGGAGGAAGAAGATAAAACTATGTATGTTTTTTAAAATCCATCATCATCTCGTAAACATACAAATGCCCCAACACATTCATCCAGCATCCATAAGATCAAGAAGGACAAACAGCTTGACATATTTTGAAATTCCGACATTGACAGATTACTATAGACACTCGTTCTTTCCAAGCACAGTAATTCTATGTAATAACCTGCCAGCAAAGGTGGTCAGCGTTCCTACACTGGAAGCTTTTAAAAGCCACCTAGGCCACGCCCACTTCTAAATCTTTAATTTCATTCTTGTTTTTGACCTGCACCACTAACAACTGTTTTTATCTTTGACTTCTTCTTACTATCGGCCCTACCCCACTCTTACTAATACTATCTTCTGTTCTCTTTGCGCACAACACAACCTGTTTTGGGTGATACAGCCATCATATCTGATGTTTTCGCGGACACCAACATTCAGATTCCGATTCAGATCAGACCTCGCCTTAGACTCGACCAGCCAGCCTCACTTTGACGGGGCCACATGGTGGTGGCTCGCTGGAGCTCGCTGTACATGTTCGTTGGTCTTTGTTGTGCGAGACTAACCTAGCCTGAGGTCATGAGAACAGTTTGGGGGTGAAGACAGTCAAATGTAACTGTATGCGTAGAAAATGGCATAAAACTTAACGTTTTCACAGAAATCGTCGATCATCTGACCTATTTTAATGAATTTACAGCCTCGATCGTGTATCCAATGTTTCTATATGCAGCAGCTGACTCGCAATCGATACAAGACAATTTGATAAATGCTGGGCGAGCCATGTACTATGAGGCAATAGTTTGTAACTGTTTCGTTTCGCTTTTCATCGAGGATCGGTAAAACATTTCTTGAATTTTTTTTTCAGTTTTGAGGCGGAGTCGTAAGATATAACCATTTTTTTATGACAAAAATATGCTGGGGGGACTTAATTTTATAAAATATTAAGGGTCGGGGGTGTTTTAATAGGGGCGGGCGCCAACCGGAAACAAACTATCAATTCTGTTTGGCCTAATAGCCTATCATTAGTTATATGTGATGCAGCTACTTTCGTGACTAGATATGATAGTGACAGGGATGTCAGCAATATGGTATTGGTTGATATTGGTCATATAGTACACATTGCAAGGCATTTAAAGTGGTTTGTGAAATTTGATTATACATTTGAGCCCAGCAGTCATTTTATTGAGTTGGCTCACGGCACCAAGTCAAATAATGTAGCTCTCGAAAGGGGAGATGCTGTTATACAAATTTGTGATAGTAGCGGTAGAAATTGCCAAATTACTTTAAAGAACGCATTCATCCCAAAATATTCAACTAACATACTTTCTTTGCGTGCAGCTACAGAATATGGCGCAACAGTAATTTTCAAACCATGAAATGCAGAACTGGTAGCTCATGGTGGAACAAAATTTCCTATCATACAGCATGAGAGATTGTACTATTTGCATACCATCAGAAAATACAGTGTGTGACACTCATATTTTTTAACAAAAAACTGGTGTGTGATACATATGTATGAAATTCATTAATGGACATGTAAAAAATTATGTTTCACAGGTCAATAACTATGATGATGAATTTTGTGAGAGTTATGGAAATGTTCAAAATGATAATGCAGATGAAACAGTAAATGATGAACACATAAATGTACAGGATGTTAATGATTTTATATGTCTATGTAGAAATGTAAAATTTCCCAAGCATTATAATGATTATGTAATGGAAGATCCAATTGATACATCTCTAAAAACATGTGTCAGAAGCAATGCTTGGTAATCATTTGAATTTCAGGAAAGCTACAATATTTTCGGAGTCACATAAGTGGCAGAAAGCCATGGATGAGGAAATGGATGCTATGAAATCAAAAAAGTTTGCTATCACTATATTACATGAAGGTGTAAAAACAATTGGGGTGGGGGGGGGGGCGTCTAAATGGATATCGTCTGTAAAGGAAAATGGTGAACAAAAGTTGTACAAAGCTAGATATGCGGCAAAAAGTTACAGCCAAGAATATGGTGTGGGTGAAAAAAACTATTCACAAAGATATGATACGGCATCACATGGACGGAGAGTGTTTACCTGAATGTGGACATAGATTATGCATATATGGAACAATATGGTGTGGGTGAAGAAACCTATGTACAAGGAGATATGATAATACGCCAAATGGAGGAGATCATGAAGAGTGCCTACCTGAGTGTGGACATTGGTTATGATGTGTATATAGAACAAGCTGAAGGGTACAATGTGATAGCAAAGGATGGTACCATGTTCATTATCAATTAAATAAATCACTGTATGGATTGAAATAGAGTGGACGTAGCTGGAATGCTGTCCTCAATAAATTCCTTCATAAAATAGGTTTAATGTTGATCCTTGTGTGACAGAATTGACCTTTCCAATATCCCCACAGGTAAATATTGACATGTGCATGGAAGTGGTCCATATCCACCTTCAGTGTGAAGTCACGTTGACCAGCCCCTGACCATGCTAGGGTTCACCTGACCATACCATAACCCATGTCTACATGCACGTACACAACCTGAGCAGGGCCTATATAAGCCGGCTGCCACTGCACCCAAGGGCCAGTTGCCACCTGTGACTCTGAGACCTCTGACCCGATCTATGATTCTTAGACTGTCCATTGATCTCTGATCTGACCTCGCCGCGGCTTTGACCAGTGATCCGACATTGACGGCAGGCAATGGGTGTCTCAGTATGCTCGTTGGCCTGCATGCCTTGACGTTCAAGCCTGCACCGGCAGCTATGCATGGAGAGATTTTGACTATCTCATTGGATAGTATGGCCAGTCTCCACACTGTGATTGAAGCATTAACACTTCCCCATGATGCTGATGATGAATCTGATGTCACAATGGGCTTGCAAGCCTCATTTACTGAACAGAGACCGACCTGTGACGAGACTGAAGCAATGATGACAGCTGTAACAGAAAACAGACGGGTTGAAGCTCACAGACTACCTGTGGCAACATGTGAAGAAGAATCGATAAGTAACATTAACGCTGCTAATCCCATCTTTGGACACAGTGAATTGGAGGAGCCAGGAAGGATCCAAGGCTTACCTGTCCAACAGCAATACCCTGATGTCACAACCACGACTGCTGCTGTGTCAAAATGTGTGCCTTCGTGGACCCCTCCAGTACAACACAGAGTCTCTACTACCGCAACAAACAGTTAAACCAGTAGCAGACCACAACCACCACTGTACAGTTCTGTTCTATCCCCAAGTGTGAGCCAAGCATCTGTTCTGAATACAGGATGGGAGATCAACGTCGTTCAAAATGTTGACCCATGTACCCATTTGAGACCAACTCTGTGCCTTGGGAACATACTGATTTGCAAGACAACAGTGTACCTGTGGCTGTCTAGCAACACAGAACAAGTAGAACAACAGGACCACCAGGGATGGACCATAGATGCAGCACTGTCTCTTCCACACTTGATAAGTACGTGATTCCATCCATCAGCTGCAATATTCTGACACCGTCTGTACCGCCCACCAACTCAGTGATTGGTACTTGTTCTGTGATAGAGAGGGAAGAAAAGGATATTCGATCTTTTGATGGCCAAGAAGACTTGAACTTCTATCTCACTTATTTAAAGATGATAGTCAAACTGAACTGTTGGGACTATGTAACTTGTGGGCTACAGTTTGCGACCAGTCTCCCTGGGAAGGCAACAGAAGTGGTGACCACCATGCCAGGAGATGAAGTCGCAGATTTCACCTGCCTCATTCGAGCTCTCGTCCGTCAATTCTGACCCAATGGCCAAGACTTGCAGTACTCGGTGGCATCGATGGGCGCATCTGGAATGCTGAGAAGGAATTCATAACCGACTACTGCCATGACCTGGCGAGACAGGCCTATCCAGCACAAGAGGTGTCTGAATGTATCCTTGTTGACTTGTTCCGAAAAGGGCTCAACCACAAGATGCAACAACAACTTAACATTCAACGTCCCCAAGACCTGGACTCTGCAATGACAGTCGCCTTGGCCATAGAACCTTTCCACAAGAGAACCAGAAGCCACATGAAGCCTACCAATCCTGAAACTGTGTCCGTAGTAGTAGTTGGAGCCACAGGAAGTTTTGACTTCGCACTGAGGATGGGGACAAGGAGGCCATTTCTCGGGACCGGGAAGAAGGACCCCAGCTGCATATAAGGAGATGTACAAAAAGTGGAAAGCAAATAGGTGCTTTCACTGTTCGGAGCTGGGCCATAATTACCAGAAGGATTGTCTTAAGAGGCCTGAAGCCATACCAGAGACAGATCCTCCTCCGCGAAATATGGGAGTGATGCAAGAGATGCTTTAAACCAGAACCGGCTGAGCCTGTGACCCCAGTCTAATGGTCTTGTGCTTTGTGTAAATGTCTTGTGCCATAAATGTGATAGGGTGGCGTTGGTATATCCAAGGCGACATTGGTAGAAAGTGAGTTTGTTGGATGACACTTCCACCACTGCAACAATTGATCCATTATATACCATCTTTGCAACTCACGGTCTACAAGCTACACCAGTATCATACAATGCAACATCATTTACTAGTGATGAATTCCAAAAGTGTTGCATGTTGCATGCATTAAACATATGAGATCAAAACCATGGCACCCTTCAACTAATGGACGTGCAGAATTAGCTGTGCAGATATTCAAAGCTAGTATGAAGAAAATGCGAGAGTATCTGCTTTGGAAGTTGTGCATCAACAAGTTCTAGTTTAAGTACCGCACAGCACCTCAGAGCACAACAGGAGAGACTCCAGTGCAACTGCTGATGAACAGATGTCTGTGAACACCCATATCAAAACTGCGGGCTGATATATGAACAAGAGTGGAGAGAAAGCTAGCTGCTCAATGGATGTCACATGAGCCAAGACACATTATTTCAGCCCTGGTGAGAAAGTGCTGATGCATTTTGGAGGTTCAAAGCTTGAGTGGATACCAGGAATGATTGAATTGGTGACTGGTACGCTGTCATATATCAAGCTGGATGATGGACGCATTGTTAAGAGACATGTAGACCATGCCGATACCATAAAACCTCATGATATTGATGTAGATCTGGACAATGTAACTCCATCACTACCTGTGCCTCACCTCGTAGCACAGAGACCACTTGAGAGAAGTGAACTGAAAAAGCGCCTAACCGTTATGGTTCATGGACTGCTTAAGACTTACAAGGGAAGGAATGTAGTGTCTGATGTAGAACATTATGCACCCCGACTGTGAGCATTGTGTTTTGTATACTAGACTCTTGTTTACCTAATTAGCATATTGTCACTTCATGTAATTCAAGATGGCTAGTAAATTCTTGAAGCAAATTCACGTTTTATCTAATAATTCACAAATACCCTACATAAACACTACACCCACTTTTACAGAGCGCACATTCATGCTTACCGGACTTCTATTATTTAGTTAGTTATTTGTTTATTAAAGTGTCGTAAAGATATTCAAACATAGTATAATTGTACAATTGATCATATTAAAAGAATATCTTCCAGCCATGTAATGATTATTTTGACACATTGTTCTAAAATCTGACTAGTATATTAGATTTTAAAATATCAGTTCATATTAGTATGCTGATCTATTTCATGAAGGTCTTCGTCCTTCCTGGTATGAGGGTGTAGAAACCGGCAATGCTTCGCATAGCTAAAAGTCACTTATCTAGTTATATACAATTTTCTACGGCTAAACATTTTATGTACACATCTGATAGCTTGTGGTGCAATCTGTGTATAGCTTGAAATAAAACACATCTTACTTATTTTATCAAACTCTAAAAAGTTGGCATCTATGTCCACTGCACTATTGAAATCATTTGATCCTTTTCTTCCATTCAACATAGCAATATTTGTAGATATAAGGAAATCGGTAAGGTGATCACCATGGCTATTTTCAACAAAGTCAATTATTTCCCGCATACAGATGTCGTCTGAACCTTCAATATAATCTTCCTGCTGACCACATCTTGCGTTAAAGTCTTCACCAATGGTGATAAAACCCTCATTTTGGAATTTATAAATCTGGGAAGTTAATGTGTTGAAGAACGTATCTGCATTTGCCCATACAGATTTTTCAGGTGGCAAGTAGCATACTGCTATAATCAGAACCAGGTCGGTCTTGGGCACTCAATTTGTCACAGAGCCCTTGATAGGAAGCATCAACTATTTGGAAGTTGAAATCATTTAGCATATCAGACTTTACCAGGAATCCCACCCCTCCTGACACTATACGTGCTCTGGCATTAATTCCATCTCTATTTTGACCAAACCATTGGTATCCATCTATTTCTAAAGACTCATTTCCTTGTAGATATGTCTCACATAATCCAATAACATCAGCCTTTATGACATTTAAGATGTCCAACTTTGTGTTTAAAATATTCAATTCATTTGCTTTATATGAAATACAATTTATGTTCCAGTATGCAACCAAAATCTCATTTGCATCCCGGTATGTTCCCTATTTGTCATTGACAGCTCAACCATCAGCAACTTGATCAGTCCTCCTAGCTGTTTTCTTCACTACGTTATTCCCTACAACAGTTAGATCATCAGTTAGATCATTTTCCAGGTTCATGGCTTTGATGAATGTCTTCATATTGTAGCCATTTACTCTCTGCAGATAGTGGATTTCCTCATGGATGAACACGTGCCTATGTGCATGGTCTTGTGCATGCAGTATTTTCTTGTGTTCAAGTACCCTATTCTTTTGCTCTTTGCATACATTTCGCCAAACACCTGTTGGCATCATGGTCTGCTGTTTAGACCCATCATCTATCAGGTTGACAATGACTCCTCTCTGTAAATATGGTGGCATGCGTGGATGTGCTCGAGGATTCTTGGAAAGTATGTTAGGTTCATGGTTGGCATTAAAGTAGCTATGTTGATCGCTTATGAGGGTTTCATCAGATATAGAATTGATCTGGAAAAGCCTATATTGATCTCGCCTGAACAACATTTCTCTTGCAGATAATTCCTGAGAGCAAATCTTAGAATTCATGGTAGCTGTTGCTAGTGCTAATTGAGTGGGAGTCACACATGTCCCATTTAAGCCTACTGATTCTGGTTTGGCAAGGACCCCTTGCTCTTCAAGAATATCAAGATGCTCCTGAAGTGCCTGCATATTCTTTGCTGGATATAGGGGTAGGGGGCCTTGTTTTTGCTGTGGTGGATTGGGTTCCATACTACTGCCTGTATAGAGCTGAATGATTCATTGTATCCAGATGTAACAGGACTAAAACATTATCAAAATCTGAACTAATATTTACACGTTGATCTTCAGTCAATACATTTGATGGGTCAACTGCTATAGATTGTGACAATTGCTCTAATCGCTTTTTTGGTCAGATTCTGTATTTTTGTGGAAACTTATTTTGAATCGCAGAAAAACGGAATTTTGAAATTTCACAATATTTTATTTAATAGTTCCTTATTAAATAGTTCCTACGTTTCAACACAATAGTGTCCTCTTCAGGGAAAATATAATACAATTCAAAATTAATATTAAAATACAGAATCTGACAAAAAACGATTTTGAGACCATATGTAATGTCCAAAATAAAAAAAACTTGCATATGAAAATAGCAGTAGCTGAGACACGTCAGTATGCGTATTGGTTTTCTGTATTTGAGGTGGTGATGGAGATTGAACATCAATATCATCTGCTGAAATAATTGGTCTCACACGGTAGAGATGATCATGCCTTTTCACAGCTTGGATGGAATTGATATTATTGTGTACTGTAACATTGTTGCCCACGACGTCATGTATTCCATGGTCAATCGAAGTGGTGACTGATTCCACAGCAACTTCTCTAGCTCCATTAAATGTTGACGGTAGGCTAATTTCCAAAACATCATCTGGGAGTACAGAGATGTGGCCGTCAGATTGTACGGTATCAAAAGAACACAGTCAACTTGTGGCACACTCTCATAGCATATTGAGTAAGGGTAAGCAGTCTCTTTAACGTATACAATTTTACGGTTTGGTCTTGCATATACATCATTAACAGATTGGAAAGGTGTTCCGGCAAGTATTGGAACATCTAGGGTTCTACTTGCCAAGCCATGAAAAATTAGCTCATGTGAGTCTCTTTGGAGCTTAACCCGTACCTCTCCCACTACGTCAAGTGGAGTAGCCCCATCAGCCAGGACAGCACGTTGTTTTGTTCATTTAATGGGAATATTAAGTTTTCTTGCAATGTCAAGGGGAATAACGTTTCCAGTGGAGCCAGTAACTAAAGTTATTCTTGCAGAACTAGATTTATAAAACACTTCTAAGTGAGGGCAAGATTCCACCTCTATTTTTGAAATTTGGACGGTGAGAACTGACCGTGGCTCCTCTTCTGCTACCGAATCATCATATGTGATGGCATCTTCCCCCTCAAGTGCCAGTAGGGCTCTGGCCCTCATCAAATATTTCCGGTCTGCATCTGGCCATAAATCACATTTTGATAGATGATATGCTGGTCAGTGTACGATCATATTCTCCAAAGTAGGTGATAGTTGCTCATCCTCCCCACATGCCTCATCATGTTGGGCTATGCCAGCCTCCTTAGTTAGTAGGTCATTCTTCACAAATGTATGTGGATGCTGGTATAGATCCGCTGGGCACCCATCAGGGAGTTGCCGTATAGCGCAAAAAGTCTAGAAATTGTGATCCAGCTGATTGGAAATGGTAATGTTGTTTGATCATTGACCATACGCTGGTTAGAGAAGTAGTCTGCTTTATTATTGTATTTCGGCTTATTATAGGGGCATAGTTAGCAATCATACCCAACATTACTCTAGCTGTACCTTTTTCTGAGTGGCGGTCCTGCCATTCTCACCTGCATCGTCTTGAAAACCTCTGGTAGGGTTATCGTTTGACTTAGTCCACGTGGTTTCCAGAAATGGCGCAAATTTACTGTCCAGAGAAAGGATGTATATCAAATTTGATTTCCAGGCTTCGAAGGAAGTAAGTGTTTCAGTTGTATTCAACACACGTTGCTTAGGTGCTCTTGATGTGGCCATTTGGAGTTCTTTTCAAAGCTGAAAAAGGTGCAGGAAATTCAGTTGTATCCTCTTTATGTGGCACTGGTATCTATAGTTTATAGGGTCGAAAACGTTGCCACCACGCCTATATGGAGGAAGAACACGATCCTGCTTTATAGCTTTATATCAGAACATACATGACACACAACCTTGAGGACACAACCCAGAATACAGAATGACTTCTTACAAGAAAAACGACATAATACAACAGTACAAGTAACATTACATATAAGGAATACTATATACAATAAACAGTTTGGTTTATACACAGCAAATACCATGGAGCAGACCTGAGCAGTGCAAAGTAGGTTCTTTCCCTCACCTCTTTGGGGCAGCAGCAGAGGTTCCTCCACAGGAATCCAATCTTTAAATTGGCCTTGCTTATAGCTATAGCTTATCTCTTTTATGTTAGGTACCTGCTTTTGCTCTGCTGTAGTCTTGTGTTGCTTAGTTGTTTTTTCCTTCTCACACCTTGGCAATTTTCCATAGGTAGATAGGTGGGGGGGTGGGTGGGTGGGCGGGCGGGCGGGCGGGTGGCAGGCAGGCAGGCAGACAGGCAGGCAGGCAGGTAGGTATTCTTCGGGCGGGCGGGCGGGCGGGCGGGCGGGCGGGCGGGTGGTAGGTAGGTAGGTAGGTATTCTTCGGGTGGGTGGGCGGGCGGGTGGGTGGGTGGGTGGGTGGGTGGGTGGGTGGGTGGGTGGGTTGGTAGGTAGTTTTCAAACTAGGTGAGTTCTTTTTACGTGCAGAGGGATGACTGTCCTATACATGGGACATGCCTTTTAACGAGGCTTCCAAACCTCGGGCTTGGTGTTGTCACCGTCTTGTATGATATACTTGACAGCAGCAACACGCTGTGTGGAAATGGGCAGTACAGTGGCAGACACACAACATAACTCTTTGGCGCAACGAAGTCTGTCGAGGCGGGGGCACAAACTTACAACGCAGGAAACTCCTGTTTGTTGGTCGTACGAGCTAACCACTATACTAAGGAGGACCATGTGGCAACTCTAGATCTACTGCTAGTTCTGGCTTTTGTTGTATTCATACAGTCATCTTGGCTTTTTCACCTGCTTTGGGTTCATAATGTTCCACAGTGTCCATCTTTTGCTCCGGATTCACATAGTCGTGCCTAATATTGTTTCTTCTTTTGGTCCATTAGCTCATCATCATATCTCACGACAAAATACGCAGTACAAGGACTTTAAGGCAGTGTCAGTCATCAAGCCGTGAAAACCGACGATGGCATGAGCTCTGCTGGTGGTGTTTTTGCAGCTGACACTTGTTGACCGTTTGATTTAAATAATTTCTTAATATGTAAAAGTGGAGAAATGCAGGATTCCTTGTAACTGACCTCAATGACGCGTGTGTGCTTTCCTGGTGTGAGTTTTATCTCACTTGTAATCTTTTTACCGGTTTCAACTTTGTCTTCACTTATAATCCTTCAGATCTTTTTATTACCTTTACATATAAAACGTATAATCTTTAAGGAAAACCTGTACATTTTAAAAAAAATCTTTTGGACGCCTAACATTTTAGTTGTCGCCTCATGGTTTTGACGTCAGTATGTAGTAAAACAAAATTTTGTCATTCAAATTATCTAGTTTCTATTTTGGAACAGGTAACTTTTATTCTGATAAATGGTTAGATTCAAAACGGTTCGACATGTCACGGATGGATCCATCGGCATTTGTATAAAACGAAATTGAAAGATGCTACTAGTATTCTACAGTATTCTACGTGCTTTAAATAATGCCAGATATTATTTAAACGTTCAGTAAAGTATGTCTATGGCTTGTCATTTAAGGGGTAAGGGTAGCCGCAGCCGATATACATCATAGATGTAAAGCTTCGCAGCTCTCGACCTCTGTACAGGGTATTAACTCAGCTCTACATGTAGGGCTAAGTATATGTAAGGGTAACCTCCGTCACGGCCACTAAGGGGCGGACCATTACATAGTTGCGGGGGTGGGGGGTGGGGTGGGGAAGGGGCGCGAGTATTTTTTTTCGAACAAACAATTTTTTTCACTTGGCCATATGCAAACACACAGATGACGCTGACAAACATGTTTTTTCAATCAGTACTTTAATGTCAAAATTTTTTTGCATACAAAATTGATGACGACTTCTCAAATTTTAATTAATTTGTATTTATTACTAGTGTATTAAAACAGTATGGAATGCATTGAAAATACTACTAATATTTATATGTCATTGGTGAAAATGAATCAAAATAAACTAACGCTATCACATGTGAAGCTTCAAAGAGCCATATACATAGACAAAACCGGGTGAGTTGTTAACATTGATTATTTTTGGGCTCTCGTTCTTGGGGCGCATCACGGCGAGCCCGAAGGCCAAGCCGTGATACGCCCCAAGAACTTGCCCAATAAAATAATCAATGTTACACAACGAGCCCGTTTTTGTATTTATCAGTCTTTTCTAAACAATTACGATACTGTTTAAAAGTAAACTGGCATATATTCGGACACATTTAACAAGATAATTTATTAATAAATTACAAAATGCAAAAATGTGTAGTAATACACTGCATAATCATAACAGATGCAGTCACTCATTAGACATGTAGAGAACTTCTGCACTACAGTTACGTTGGTCGCAGTTACGTTGTTCTGTGTGATCTCTTTGATCACAGTGCCGACACTGATAACTGTAATGTACATTACGGTTATCCTGATGACGTTGTGGACATTTTGTGCAGTTTCTAATATTGCATTATCAATCGTTCGTTTTGCCATTTTTCAATGGATATTTACTACACTCCTGTTGTTAAAATGATAAAAATAAAGATATACCATGTCATGGTCGAGTTTCTATTGGATTAAAAAGCCAAAATGCTCATATAACAAAAAAGCCTGATGACCGTAATGACCCAGCAAGGAGAAATATTGATAAGCGTAATGACAAAAACTGATACCCGTAATGATTATGTTTGCATTGCGTACATAAATAATAAAATTTTTATATTCAGATTTTGAAATGAAAAAATCTATATATATAAAGGAAGAGGTGATTTTTTGTGTCACAAAAGACTTTTTAACCACAAGACGTACACACTCCAAATTGTGTATGTACAATCAGGACAAATTGGTGGTCATTAAAATGTCACATTTCAAATCAAATGAATTGGTTTTAATGATAAAAACAAGAAAAAAATAATTTTTAGAAAAGCTGCTTACATGTGCAGGGCCATGTTTGGTAAGGGTACGTAATACGTTAAACGTTTGTATATGTCAAACGGGTACGTTGCACGTCACATGTGCAGTCATACGAGGGAGCTGGGGAGGGTGATGATGTGATGGAGGTGCATTTTATCTGCTCCAGACCTGTTTTGAGGAGAGGGGGGGTGTTGGCAGAAAGGGTGTGTGTCCATATGGCAAGGGGTGGGGGGGGGGGGGGGCATGGCTGGTGTCCATATGAGGTGGGTTGGTGAGGCAGGGAGGAGCATTTAATCTGTTCCAGATCTCATCAATTTCAACCCGAGAAGCAGCAGAAAGGGGGTGGTTGAGATGCACATTTAATGGTCTGCACGTGTTTACCAGGGGTAGGAGTAGCTGGAGGGAGGGATAATAGAGGGATCAAGCATTGCCACATACATGTAGTGTGTGTATGGCTGTCACATATGACTGTGGGAGGAAGGTGATGGAGGTGTATGTAATCTTTCACAGACCTGTATAGTGACGGGAGCTGGTGTGAGGGATGTGTGACAGGGGAAAGAATGGAAAGGGAAGAGCATTTAATATGTTCCAGATCTCATCCGTTTCAACCAGAGCAGCAACAGGAAGGGGGTGCATTAATTATGGACCTGTTTAGATGGGGATGGGGTAGAGAGGGATGGTGAGAGAAGAGGGGGGTTGGAAGGAAGGGTAGGGGATGAGTGGGACGTTTAATCTGCTCCGCACGTGTTTACCATGGGTAGCAGTAGCTGGGGAGGGATATTAGAGAGATCAATCGTTGCTATATTTAGTACATTTAGTGTGTAAATGGCTGACATATGACGATGGGAGGATGATGATGGAGGTGTATTTAATCTGTCACAGACCTGTATACTGACGAGAACTGGTTCGAGGGATGTGGGACAGGAGGAAGGATGGGTAGGGAGGAGCATTTAATGTGTTCTGGATCTCATCTGTTTCAACCCGAGCAACGCCGGCTAAACAGCTAGTAATTATATATGTATGGAATTATATTTTTCTTACATACATGTTATATTTCATATTGATAACATAAATATACAATCGATTCGATAAATCAATAAATATCAAGGTTATAAAAAAGCTAGATACATCGTAGATACTGTCACCTGCACTTTGCAATGATCACCTGAGATCAAAACAGTCAAACATGGTAAGTTTTTTTTATTATTAATAATGATTATTGTATTAATCACGATTATGAATCACAGTGACGTTTAATGGTTATGGGGCGAAGAGCTATTAATATAATATATAAGTTTCATTGAAATTGGAATGTATCAATTACTATTTTAAAACAAAGAACTACTAAATTAACTTGTATTTACATACTTCTGTTAAATTAAATTTACAGTGATAGCAATGTAATGTATTATCTGAAAAAAGTATTCAAGGTAAGCTTTAAGTGCTTATAACAAAACACAATTAGATATAAATGTATTTAGGGAGTTTAGATACTTAAAAAAGTATTAATTTAAACAATACTAGCATCATATTGGATGTCAAGTACAATCATTACAGTTATCTTTAAAATCAATCTGATCGGCATTACGGTTATCGATAAAGAATTATTACGCGGATCAGCGCCGAAATTATTTTGTCAAATATCATCTAAACTAAACACCATTGTACGTTCACAATGATTCCTAAGGTTCCCAATGTGATAATACGCTGCACTACCCCATAATTACTGTTAAGCACTTCTTAGAATCTTCAATATTGTAGAAAATTCAAAGTGATGAAACCTACCTTCCGCCATCTTGGATAATCGTAATGTACATTACGGTTATCAGTGTCGGCACTGTGTTGATGTTCATTGATTATTTTCTATTTTCATCAAATTTTTACATGGTGTATTTGTCTATATGATCATCATTCCATAGTTGAATCATGCCCCTGGGGTCTATCAAAATTTGTAAGTATAAACCATAGCTGGGTTATTTTTCGTTCGATTTTCTCCAAATTTGCACACAATATGTATTATGCCTATGTGAAAAAAATGGTACAATATGCAAATACGCGGCCTAGATACATAACTGTGACAAGTGAACCTAATTATATTTGGTAATCCGCAGCTCATAAGCAGCGATATACTTTAACTTTTTGATTGAGTAGACCAAACTATTTATTTTGTCTACTTAAAATTTTGTAAAAGTGGTCATAGCTATATTAGACTAGACCAAAATTGACCAGTCAAAAGTTACAAGAAAGCGGTCAAATTCGCTGTATGAAACAATGTTATTTAGTGACAACACATTTTTTAAATTCAATGTTAGATACCTTCATGGGTAATAAATGAAATGCCATAATATACATTCTATGTATTTGGTATGCAGCATATGGTTTCATATGTTTTTTTGTTGCTACTTGTCATGCCGTTATAAAGTGCGTATATAGTTTCATTTTTGAGGAGATAGCTTTTACAAATTCAATGTGTTCATGGGTGAAATGTGGTGCCGATCTGCACCTTTGTCGGAAGAGCACTAGGCAATCAGCAATACATCATACCACCCTCTTGGCAGTAATTGCTTTGTAGCCTCTATCAACAGCCTCCTGCTGACTCAGTTCAATCTACTCAAGCGTCTCCTGGCCATCTTGGATATTTTCTAAATACAGAATAGTGGACATGCTGCATATTTTCTGATTTTTCTACTTTTAAGACAGAATAAATCATTTCATGATTGATGCCGGTGTGACCATGATTGAATAGGGGGAGAAGCAAGGAGGAGTTTTGAAGATGCATGTGTATTTAGAAGGCCTGTTAGTGTGATCGTGACAGTGATAAAGGCAGCTATTCCATCATCTGGAAATTTTTGTACAGCTTTGAATTCTTCAATATAACTCACACTGACTGGAATTCACACAACAACAGCAAGGAACCCAGGATCAAACACCCAAACTATACAGGGCTTTATTAAATCTCCACGGACAAAGTCCAGAGGGAGATTTTTAGCTTTGCTTCTGTCCGTGCGTGCTTGTGTGTGTGGGTGCTGCCGTCAGTCCTTCCGTCAACGATTCCTATTTTTCTAAATAACTTCTTCATTTTTCATTTGTTTTCACCTAACTTGCACACAACTTATTTGCCTATCTCAATATGATATCATATTTGAATCATGCTCCTGGGTGTAAAATTGGATCCCCAGGTGTCCATATAAAAAAAATCTGATTAAATGAAACCGTTTCACCAAACTTGCACATATTTTCTAAATAATTTCTTTATATTTCATTTGCTTAGCTGTGAAACAGCATGTTATCCCAGAACTATATTTGAATCATCATGCCCCTGGGTGACAAATTGACACCCCCCCAAAAAAAATTGCAATAAATGATGCATCTGATTAAATAAAATCGTTGGTAGAAATATACTTGCTAAAAAGACGTGTGAGAGAGAGAGAAGTATAAAAATAAAATAAAACTGTTTCACCAAAACTTGCACATATTTTCTAGTTTGTATATGTGCATTGAGTGGACATGGTGAAATGATGGAAGTGATGTGCGTAGCTGTTTAGACTAATGGCCGTACTCAACTAGACACGCGAGAATCTCACTAAAAATTTGGTCCAGTAAATGAACATAAAAAATAGCAGATCATCCCTACCCTTCCTTCCACTGCCACCCCCACCCCTTCTTCTCTCCCAACCCGCTCATCCCCATCCTCATCTAAACGTTCCATAATTAATGCACGCCCTTCCTGCTGCTGCTCTGGTTGAAACGAATGAGATCTGGAACATATTAAATGCTCCTCCCTTCCCATTCTTTCCCCCGTTCCACATCCCTCACACCAGCTCCCTCCACTATACAGCTCTGGGAAAGATTAAATACATGTCCATGACCTTCCTCCCACAGTCATATGCGACAGCCATACACACACTGCATGTATGTGGCTATGCTTTATCCCTCTAATAACCCTCCCTCCAGCTACTCCTACCCCTGGTAAACATGTGCAGATCATTCAATTTGCATCTCAATCACCCCCTTTCTGCTGTTTCTCGGGTTGAAATTGATGCGATTTGGAACATATAAAATGCTCCTCCCTGCCTCAACACCAGCCATGCTTGCCCCCGCCAACCCCCCCCCCCATATGGACACACACACACCCTTTCTGCCAACACTCCTCAAAACAGGTCAGGAGCAGATAAAATGCACCTCCATCACCAACATCATCAGCCCCTCGTTGTATGACTATGTGTGACGTCGTACGTTTGACATATACAAACATTTAACGTATTACGTACCTTTAACAAACATGGCCCTGTAAGCAACCTTTCTAAAAAATATTTTTCTTGTTTTTTATCATTAAAACCAATTTATTTGGTTTGTATATAACGACCACCAAGCTGTCCTGATTGCATATACATAATTTGGAGTGTGTACATCTTGTGGTTAAAAAGCCTTTTGTGATACAAAAAATCGCCTCTTCATTTATATATATAGATATATGTATGTATGTGTGTGTGTGACTGTGTGTGTATGTATGTATCCGGACAAGCTAGAGCTTTTACCGTTACACCGATTTCGTTCAAACTTTACACAACTATGAGGTATGAGGCCACACCGCAGTGATTCGATTTTGGGCACTCTGCAAATTAAATTGTGCTTTCTAGAAGGCTATTCATGACATTTTACTGATATTCAATGCACTTAGCCAGCAAGAAAAAAAATCAATATTTAACCCAAGCAGCAAAGTCAAAGCCAGCATGATAAAATCAGTATACATGCATGCTGCAAATTAATTAAAATCAATGCTGCGCACACATACACAGTACAATCACACTGTGATATTATTTGTGGCTGATTTAATATTATTGTGTACTTTTAATCAAGATATCCATAACGTTTTAGTCAACTTTTAACCGTTGAACTTGAATTAGTCAAAGTTGTTCTAGCGACGCCGTCTTCTTTGAACACTTCTAATCTAGTTTGTATATGTGCATTGAGTGGACATGGTGAAATGATGGAAGTAGATGTGCGTAGCTGTTTAGACTAATGGCCGTACTCAACTAGACACGCGAGAATCTCACTAAAAATTTAGTCCAGTAAATGAACATAAAAAATAGCAGAGGTTGGACAAATTTGTTGGCAAAGGTTTAATGATTGAAATGCAATCCGTGATATATGTACTTTCAAAAAAAGTTTACTCAAGTTTGCCTTGCAGAAAGCTTTCAAAATGGCAGACATCATGATTTTTCTATCAAAAAACCTTTACAATTCTTCATATGATATTGTAAAATGCATCAGTTTTAACTACATTTGACATGCTGAACTCATTTATGACATTAAATTTATGTTTGGACATAATCCACGATCGCTGCCAAGATGGTGGATATTGGCATGATGGATTGACTCATCGGTCCGATGAATGTCTTGTCTCCTACACCTATGTGTCTAATGTTTGTGTCTGCGATGACTGATCAGGCTAATGCGTGAAGCGCAGGTCTGATGACAGTCTCCGCAGACAAATGGTGAACCTCCAACTTGTGGAACACTTGAAGCAGCAGCATGGGGGAGCCTTCGTCTTTCAATTTAACTTGCAGTTCTTTTTCTTCCTCAAACAGTCTGCAACCCTCACTGCATCTACTATGCCAGAGTGTGCGGTCCATGGCAGTGGTCTCAAAGGATTGAAGGGCGATGTCATAACTTTTTAGGTTTGCATGAAGCACATCTTTGTATCTTTTCCGCTGTCCTCCTCGTGATCTTTTTCTTGATGACAGCTCGCCGAACATAAGGGCATTCGGAATTCTTTCTGGGCCCATGCGGGTTACATGCCCAGCCCAGCGTAATTGAGCACCCGTAATCATGGCTTTAACACTGGATATACCACAGAGATCTAACACATCAGTATTTGCTATTCTGTCAGTCCAAGACACCTTGCATATTTTTCTAAGGCAACGTTGATGGAATTGCTCTAGAAGTTTGATGTGACGTCGGTATGGAGTCCATGTCTCACAGCCATAAAGATGTGTTCTTAAATCCACAGCTTCGTACACCTGGATTTTCGTACTGAATCGTATGCCATGATCTGACCATAGCCTGTGCTGTAACCGACCATAAGACGAACTGGCCTTGCTAATGCGTACTGTGATTTCATCATCAATCTTGGCTTTCTGTGCAAGGATACCTCCAAGATACCTGAATTGATCTACACATTTCAGCTCCTCTCCATTTATCTTTGTGGGTTCTGTGCTTGGAGGTTGCCCCGGTTTTGGCTGGTGTAGAACTTCTATCTTCTTGATGCTGATGGTCAGGCTGTACCTGCGACAGGCTCTTGAAAATTGGTCCACAATGTGCTGGGCATCCTCAAATGAATGTGCAACTAGGGCACAAATCATCGGCATACAGAAGGTCTCGGATCAGCATTGAGGATGTTTTGATACGGGCCTGAAGATGCCTTAGATTGAATATGCTCTCATCACTTCTGAACTTGATCATCATCCCTTTGTCGCAGTCCTTGAAGGCATCATGGAGCATGACAGAAAAAACGATTGTAAACAGCAATAGAGCCATAACACACCCTTGCTTTGTTCCACTACTAACCTTAAACGGTGTTGAAAATGAGCCCTGATCAACAACACGACAAACCATTCCATCATGAAAGGATGGTATTATGTTCACCAAACGAAGGGGTCATCCAACTTTGAGGAGTATTTTCCATAGACCTTCACGACCCACTGAGTCAGAAGCCTTTGTGAGGTCAATGAACACCATGAAGAGGTCCATATTCTGCTCTATGCATTTTTCTTGCACTTGCCATGCAGAAAACAGCATATCTACAGTACCACGACACATGCGGAACCCACATTGACTTTCAGGGTATACCTCATTCATAACACTGGTTACAAGGCGGTTAATTATGATCTTGCCAAGTATTTTGCCTGCTATTACCAGGAGCGAGATGCCGCGATGGTTGTCACAAACTTACTTATTGCCCTTGTTTTTGAAGAGGTGGACAAGCAGGGCATCCTTAAAATCTTGTAGAACAGCTTCAACATCCCAAATTGCAATGAACAACTGTGTAAGTTCAATGGCTACTTGATCACCACCATGCTTGAATATTTCAGCAGGTAAGCCATCTGATCCAGCTGCTTTTCCTGACAAGAGTTGCTTAAGGTTGATGAGAATGTCTAGTAAAAAAAAGGTTTTGTGAATCATCACAAAACTTTGCTCACTGATAGATAATAATTTATAATAATGGAAAAAAATAATATTAACACACATCTTCAGGCTAGAGTTTATTATAAAAAAATATTTGTGTCAATATTTTTGTGATATATTACAATGCGAATGAAAGGAATGGCTGACCTGTCGCAATTCAATCTGCAATTTCTAAAAACCTTTCGTGTGAATTGCTGTAAAACTAATTTTCCCTTAAAGCTTAAACTATATACTATCAAAAAATAGCAAAATAATGATACCTCTTCAGGTCAGTTTTTGAGATATAATTATTTAAAGAAAGGTATCTAATATCCTCAACATGTGATATTACAGTAAATAAGTATATGCACTTAGATTTACACACAATATATTGTTATAATGCCAGAATAAATATTGGTTATGGTTATTTGAACATTAAATCAGTGACTTTAGTAAGATAATAAAACTATAATTAGGTATCAAATGCATAATTAAAGTGCTATAGAATAAAATTACTAACAAAGGGCATCAATCCAAGTGTTATCCATAGATGTGTTTCTAGTAAAAAAAAAAAAGTTTTGTGAATCATCACAAAACTTTGCTCACTGATAGGGGGGGGGTCAGAAGTTTGAATTTGAACGTTGTGGGGGGGTCAGAAGTTTCAAAATGGAAGTTGTGGGAGGGTCAGAAGTTTAAAATGGAAGAATATGGGGGGTCAAATATTCTGATTCTTGAAATTTTACTGGGGTGGGGGTGGGGTGTCAAATGTGCAAATTTTGTAAATTTACTGAAAGCGGCCGTGGCAAGCGTTTATATTTCTTAATAAATGTTGGTAGAATGTCCTGATCTTTTTCTTTGGTATGTGATCAATCATTTGGTTGTATAAAATATCTTGTAATTTTGTACCTAGTTTCATATGTCAACTCAACACATGCAATTGTATTGCTCATATTTGCCAAAAATGCTTTTGACAGAGGATTTATATGCATCAACAGCAAATTTTAATGCTACACGATCGATTACGAGTTTCATTTGTTGGCCCTTTAAATGTATTTAAGTCATTAGACTTATGACTCCAAGTCAGGTAAGGACTATATCCCATAGTCTGGTGGGATCCGACGAGAGACTATGTGATATAGTCCTTATCTGACTTGGAGTCATGTCTAATGACTTAATTACATATAATAATATATACCCAGTCAATAATCATTTCACTTTTGATCTAGTTGTGTTTTTTGAATACCTCATTTAATTGGAAAGATTCCTACTACATGTAAATTGCATTGTTTTATTATTGCAAGTAAGAACTTTTTGGAACTTCATGAAACTGTGTTTATACAATCCTTTTAGGTTGCAGGAAAAAGCTGTTTAAAAGAGAGAGAAGAGTTGTTTATTCAATAAAATTATGCAAGGAAATATTGTACAAAATCAAGATTCTTCTAGATTTAATCATGATCTGCCAATGTATTCCCCACATAAACTGAACTTAAGACAGCATAGAAAATTTCCTAGTTCTAGTTGTAACAGTGATTCATTATGGAGCCCAAAAAGGAAAGTATTGCAAAGGGGACAAGATAAATCATTTTTGAGCAAGAATTCAGTAAGTCTTCATTGGCCACAAATGTTGAAAATGTGCAGTTGTAATGCGCAGTTTCCTGCTAAAATGAGCGGTTTAATGGCAAAGTCTGATACATGCACTAATACTGTTGATTGGAAGAGAAATGTTGAGAGTAGGAATGCATATGTTTTTGTGCCATCACAAGCTTCAAATAATGTATATCAGAATCAAGTGGAATGCACCTCCAATAGCAATAGTTTGCTAGTTTGGAAAATTAACCATGACGGTACAAAAACAAATGTTAGTGTAAATACACCATTTGACTGGTTTGTACGAGCAAGCATGCTAAAAAGGCAGTATAAAAGCAACATGAAAACATATGGAAATTCAGAAGTATGCATGAGTGGAAAGGTACAGGACTGTAGACTTCCATCTGTTGACACACACTTGCTTTCTGAATGTCTAAAACGAAACAAGTCCAAAGCATTGTACTCTGAGGGTCAAAGCCATATCACACAACCGTCATCATGTTATAATGCCTTTAAAATATCACTTGATGAAAAATTTCATATACAGAAGGATATTATACCATTCAAAAATGGCACAATAGATAATAGAAGTTGTCAAAGAAAGTATGATGAAACTTGCCAGTCTAGTGAAGATAAAACCGTTGACACTAAGATTGAATTTTCATGTTCTGAAAAAGAATCTGGTATGAAAAAGATTATTGAGATTAAAACTGATTCCATGGCAGAAGTATATGGTCTTGATAAGATGAACATTCTACCAGGAAACTCTGAAGATAGCTTTTACACTAAAAATGAAATTGTTGCAGTTTCGATGTCACCGTGTTCCATAACATATTCTTATGGTAAGACAATGTTTTATTTTTGACCCATATGGTCTGTGTGAGAGTGTCACCTTTCTCATAGTCTTTTCACTGGTGGAGAGCTCAAGGTCATGAAGGTCAAATTCCGTTCCTTTTTTTATGTTAATCTAGGTCAAACTCAGGTTGTCTGTCTAGATCGCCTAGAGTAGCACCTCAAGGTTGCTTTGCATAGCCCCTATTGGGTCATGAGTCATGAGTCTGTAGTCTGCATGAGTCTATTATTTTTCATTTTATTGTGTGTTGAATTTCTTGCGTTCTCGGCAGTAAATAAAACATGCCATCTATGTATAAAATTTGCCATCTATGCACCAAAGAAAAACTATACATAATTTGTAAATCATAGCTCGCCACATTGAACAGTAGGAATGAATTGGCCTCCTCATGCAGACATAGCCATAGTTACCTCCTCGGTAACAGTTAATATCTCCGACAATAAAGTATACAGATGCAGCACATAATATTGCAATATACTTTGAGAAACATATTTTTACTATTTTTACTAAGGCCTTACTTTCATAAAATCAATAGCTTGTATGTAGTAGGGACGACGAACGTTTCATGACGTTTCATGTCATTTCCAAGAATATACTGTAAATGTAATACCTCATGTTTTTATCAATAGTATCTTAACATTTTGAAAAGGTCCTGAAGAATGGTGAGCTGTGTCTCACCAAGAAACAAATTTGTAGACCTAAAAATGAACTAAGTTGTTGTTATTATCGTTAATGTAAAGCTCTCATACTGATAGAGCACTTTCACATATGCGGTAACAACTAAAACCATTGATATATATATATATATATATATATACTAATTTTCTTAAACAATTGCTTTTCTCACAGTGCTCAACAATACGATTGGAGCTTGTATATTTATTTATTGTTGAAGAAAAATTCTCTTACAGGACTTTTTCATCCATTAAGGAATCATCAGAGAGAATAAAACAGAAGGCTACTATAAACATTGATTACTTCAGCTCAAAGTCATATATGACCATACGTCATATAGTATGTCATACGTCATATAGTGCAGAAAACATTATAAACATTGATTACTTCAGCTCAAAGGGTATTGAACTACATAGCCATTACAGTCTGCAACAGGTTGCAATAATAGCCTGTCACAGATGAACAACCAATCAATCCTCCACCACACCAACGCCAACCAGTTCAAATCCTAAAGTTATTATTGCATTGTTACAAGCCCTATACTATACATTCCAGAAGATACTTTTTCCTATGCCTACATGGACTTATCACTTCAGACGCCATCTCATTATGGTATATTATGTAGAGTTTTTCTAAGGTACAAAGGTTGCACTTTTTTGTCCTGTTATTATACGGTTTGGCCCTTCCCACTATTGACCAGGTTTGTAAGGTAGATTTTTGAGTTTCAATTTCCATACACACTTGTTAAGTTCGGTGGTGTTCTTGAGAGATTCCTTCTGAAAAGACTTTACGGTTGGAAAATCTTGTTTTGAATGAGTTCTCAGTGAGCAATGATAACCTTAGGATTTGAACTGGTTGGTGTTGGTGTGGTGGAGGATTGATTGGTTGTTCATCTGTGACAGGCTATTATTGGAACCTGTATGACTGTATCTATCTGTATCTGTAAGTTAATCTGCAGGGCTTTATCAGCATATGGGCAGATGGATGGGAGGACGCAACGCTACTCAGTCGCTCCTGTGCAAGGCTTATAGCCTGGCACGGAAAGTGTCTACAGAACTGCAGTTAGCAGTGTCTGAGTCAATCCTGTTCCATTCTGGAATTGTCTTTGGAAAGAAGGAGTTTCTGAATGTGTCGGTATTTGCTGTTAAATGTCTAAATTTGTGATGATGTGATGACCGTGTACGCTGGTCAGCTGGTAGGAGGATGTCATCAGCAGGAATGGCCACTTTCTTGTTCACTATTTGATACATAAGTGCTAGACAGTGATTTTTCCGGCGGGCGGATAGTCTCCCATTGTAGCTGTCTAAACATGGCGGTAACACTGCTGTAGGTAGAGTAGTCGCTCATGGCAAATCGTGCTGCTCTATGTTGGACTTGCTCTAGTTTTGCAATGTTCTTCTTGGTGTGAGGGTCCCATTCTTGGCAAGCGTACTCTAGCACAGAACGGGCCAGTGAAAAGTATGCTAGTTGTTTCAGATCTCTTGAGCATTGAGACAGATTGCGTCTGAGAAAGCCGATGGTTTGGTTACATCTTGCAGCTACCTTGTCAATGTGTGAGTCCCACTTCAGTTGGTTATTGATGAGCACACCAAGATATTTTGAAGCTGGTACCTGTTCTAAGATCTGATTACCAATCGTTTAAAAACTTTCCAGCAGTGACTTATGACCTGTTGCAGACTGTAATGGCGATGTAGTTCAATACCCTTTGAGCTGAAGTAATCAATAGACAAAACGGGGTGAGTTGTTAACATTGATTATTTTATTGGGCAAGTTCTTGTGGCGTATCACGGTGAGCCCGAAGGACGAGCCTTGATAAGCCACAAGAACTTGCCCAATAAAATAATCAGTGATACTCAACAAACCCGTTTTTGTATTTATCAGTCTTCTAAACAATTACAATATTGTTTAAAAATAAACTGGCATATATTCAACACATTTAACAAGCACTGTGTCGATGCGAGGCGCTTATCGCGCGTTCAGCGCATCTTTTCAGTCTTTCAAGATGGCGGAATGTACTCACACACGATTTTGTTTGGGCTATTTGACCAATGTAAATGCTTCATTCGTTACTGTGTTGTCTTTGTATATCATTTTTAGTGTACAGACTATGTTCCAACGCAATCATACGGGTGATATATAGTTTAATTTAGCTACTTGAGCACTCCTATTTTTCAGCCCGATGCGAGTAACTCCCGTATGTGATGCGCGTAACGGGTATAGCTAACTCTTACTCGAGGAGGGTAACACCAAAATATTCCTAGCATTTTCTGTTGAAATAAAATGGAAAATAAAAAAAATTACTAAAATAATACTTAAACTAAAAATGTAGAATTTTATAAGAACTCTTTCATTTTAAGATAAACTATATGAATCAATACTTAGCCGTTAGAAAAATAACAGACATAATGACAATGCTTAATTTCAACAAACACGAACTATAAGTTCTTTGATAGATATAGCTCACCATCCATTGAATTGTGCTGTGAAAAAAGTTTAACAGTTCACATTAACGATAGTATATATATAATATATTCTACATTTTAATCAGTAATAGTAGTAATATTCGCATGCGTAAGCTGGACATTTACATTACCATAAATTTGTGAAGGTTCACATTTATGTATGACAATTACATTCTTGTTAAGAAAAGTTGTGAAAATTTAAATCCAAACACAAACTGATAACAATGCCAAAGCAATTCTTAAGATGTTATTATATCGTATAAACTAATACATATAGCAGGAACTTACTTCACATTTAAAGGCACTGCTAGAATCCGTAACTGCATATCTATATATAGAAAGGAAGAGGCGGTACTCCAAATTATGTATGTACAATCAGGAGAACTTGGTGGTCGTTATAATGTCACATTTCAAACCAAATAAATTGGTTTTAATGATAAAAACAAGAAAAAAAAAGAATTTTTTAGAAGTGTTGCCATGCTGCTTAAAGCGCCATGTTTTTAAACGTACGTAATACGTTAAAAGTTTGTGTAAGTCAAACGTACGTAGCACGTCACAGTACATTCACCTATATATTGTGGAGGGGTGCAGAAAGTCTGTGTGTGTTCATGTTGGGCTGAGGTGGTGGTGGTTGGGGGGTGAGGGGTTATGGTTGGTTGTGATGAAATGAGGTGAAAGGGGGAGCATTTACTCTGCTCCAGATCTAATCAGTTGCAACCCGAGCAGTAGCTGGGGGGAGGGGGTATTAGACGGATCAATCATTGCCATATACATGTAGTGTGTATATGTCTGTCACATATGACGATTGAATGATGGTGATGGAGGTGTATTTACTATTCAATCTGTCCCAGACCTGTATACTGACGGGAGCTGTTGTGAGGGATGGGGGACCGATCGATGTTTGTTCCAGCCCAGATTTGTTGAGGGGTGGTGGCAGATGATATGTTGGTGAGGAAGGGAGGAGCATTTAATCTGTTCCAGATTTCATGTTTCAAACCTGAGCAGTTAAGGAAGGGGGTGATTGAGATGCATTTAGATTGATCTGGACCTGTTTATATGGGGTTGGCATAAAGAGGGTTGGGGAGAGAAGAGGGGGCTGTCGGCCGAATGAAGGGTAGAGGAGGGTGGAACATTTAATCTGTTCCACACATGTTTACCAGGGGTAGCAGAAGCTCATGGGAGGGATATTATAGGGTTCAATCATAGCCATATACATGTAGTGTGTATGTAGTGGCTATGACTTATGCCGATGGGAGGAAGGTGATGGAGGTGTATTCTATCCATCACAGACCTGTATTCTGACGGGAGCTGGTGTGAGAGAAGGGGTACAGAGGGAAGGATGGGGAGGGAGGAGGATTTAATGCGTTCCGGATCTCCTCTGTTTCAACCCGAGCAGCGCCGGGTATACACCTAGTATGAAATAAATTAATTATGAATTCAATGCACACTATAATTAATTGATTTTCATTACTTGTATATGCTGTTTTGGTAGATATAGAAGATGGCACAGTTGTTGCACAAAGCAGCGTTACCCGCCTCAAAAAATCGCGTTACCCTCCTCGCCTATTGACAGCTGCTTTGCGTTACTCGTATCAGTGGTGAAAAGAGAGACTCTTAAAACAAAGCAATCGAGCAATAAATCACGTAATAAATTGCACCCAGGTGTAGTGTATCCACTTAATAAACATAAAATCATACTTAAGAGATCTACACTACTATCTAAGCTGATAAATCAGTGAAAGAAAAATTATATGTGAGTACCTTCCGCCATCTTGAAATACTGAAAAGATGCGCTGAACGCGCGATTAGCGCCTCGCGTCGACACAGTGACAAGGTAATTTATTAATAAAGTACAAAATGCAATAATATGTAGGAATACACTGCATAATCATGATAGAACATGGCTCAGTCACTTGCTAGACATATAGACGCCTATGGTCGGATTTCTGCACTACAATTAATGATTTCTGCACTACAGTTACGTCGGCCGTATGACTGCTACGCACGCTGTTCTGTGCGATCTCTTTGATGTTCATTGATTTTGGAGCTTTTCTTAGTAGTTTAATAAAATCAATGGAGGTTTTCCTAGAAGTAGCAGGTGTGCTAGATTCATGAACATATTTGAAGTGGGGCAAAAGTAGTCCGGTTAGCAACTAACCATATACGGAATCCTATATGGACAGTCCTGATACAACATATTTTTGCAAGGCAGTTCTGGAGGTCGATATCGACTGAAAATAAAATGCAAAAGACTGATAAATGTTTATAATATCCTTCTGTAATATATGACGTATGACGTATTATGACGAACAGTCATATATGACTTTGAGCTGAAGTAATCAATGTTTATAGTATCCTTCTGTACTATATTTTATTCTCTCTGATGATTCCTTAATGGATGAAACAGTCCTGTAAAAGAATTTTTTCATCAATAATATATATATATATATATATATATATATATATATATATATATATATATATATATATATATATATATATATATATATATATATATATATATATATATATATATATATATATATCCTTCTGTGTTTAAGAACACACAAATTAGAGTGCTCTACCTGTGTGGAAGCATTTACAATGAACAGAAAACAAACAAACTGTTATGGCTTAAGTATACATCGATGTTTCATGCATTTTCATACAATTTTCAATACAAATAATATATGATTAGCATAATAATTATATAATGTTTCATTAGAAAAATTGTTGGGTTACAAATAATCACATTTCGTATATATCTTATATATCATTTATAGGATAGTAGTTTGCTATATTGCGTTAATTTTAAATATTCTTTGTTACTTGCATATACTGATGTAGTATACCATAGCCATGGATGAACATTATTTCCATTATATTTATAATAAAACATATAATCATAATGCACTCTTGTATTTTAGTTTCTATATTTATTACGGGGGGGGTTTTAAGTATTTTCTAAGAGGTGTTTTTTTCTGTGTCTGCATTCCGTGGCTAGTTCATTCCTATTGTTGAGAGATGACAAATTTGGGTGGCAGATTATAAAATATTTTTCCCTAATACATAAGTTACATTTCTTTGAATTCGTTGAGTATGGTTTGCACTGTGACAGGATTTTCCAATTGATAGTGTATGGTACATTGCTGTCTTTTAGGGTCCAAATGTATTGGCTGAGTCTAGTGGAATTACTCTTATTTCTATTGTTAAATGATGCTTTGTGTTGTGTGTATCTAGTTTTGAAAGTGTTCTCAGATAGACCTATGTATGTTTCTTCCTTGCCAGTATTATTGTTTGTAACTGTAGCCTGGTATACTATGGATTTGGTTAGGGTATTTGTTTTCTATTCGGCATTGCTCTGGCAGTTGCAGCCGGCGTTTGTGGAAGCGTTTGTATTGTCTCTGTTGCCCTATTGTGGTTTCATGCAGCTGTAGCTGATTTTTGGTAGTGTTTCTATTGAATACTTTGTGGATATTATTTTCATAAACTGTTGCCCAATGTTTGTTTTTACATGATTGCTAAGGGTTTTATTTTGTTTTCGCTGTAGCTATTTCTATTTACAATTTGTTGGTTTTTTTACATGGCTATAGGGAGGGTTGTATTTTTTTGTTTTCGTCTATTAGATGTGCTTGTATCCGCTATTGTTTAACGCTTGTTGGTATGGGTCTTTTGTGTTATTAAACATAGTTTCATTTGATGATATGCTTACTAGTCTTCTATTGATGCTTTCGGTATATTTTTATAATACTGGGGGTGGTTGCTGTTTTTTATGTACGTATCTGGGGGTATTGTTGTCTTTCATGTATGGTTTGTATGTGCCGTCATTGAGATTCAGTGTTACATCTAGAAAGTTTGTGGATTTAAAATTTGCATTTATAGTTATTTTGAGTTTATGGTCTTTGAAAAAATTTGACATATTTTTCTTTTTTATGTTTTCGCTTGTTGTGGTGTTTTTTCACAGACTGCGAGACCGTGCCCAGATTCTGCATCTGGGATAACATGTATAGTCCAACTAGCTCATCCTAGCTTCCCATGGCAATGTCAAATTCTGGATTGTCTTTTTTGTACCATGGTCTACCTTCGTTGTACAGCAGGGACTTTTTTGTATGCAATATAATGTCTTTTTCTTCATCGGTGATGCTCCCGAACGTTTCTGCATATGCCAGCGATTTTTGCAGCAGTTCCTTTGTTATAGATGGGTAGAAGTTTACTACGTCGAATATCATAAAAGATTTTCTGTTCTTGTTTTCTATTTTTTTGTACCATTCTATTACCTCTGATGTGTTCCTCCATTGGTTGTACTTGGTTTTTTGCCTGATTCTGGTGTTTATTTTTTCTAGAATTTGCTTACTAATTTTTCCAATTTCCGATTTCGTAGGGTTGATTAGTCGACACGCGGCTATGGTATACTACATCAGTATATGCAAGTAACAAAGAATATTTAAAATTAACGCAATATAGCAAACTACTATCCTATAAATGATATATAAGATATATACGAAATGTGATTATTTGTAACCCAACAATTTTTCTAATGAAACATTATATAATTATTATGCTAATCATATATTATTTGTATTGAAAATTGTATGAAAATGCATGAAACATCGATGTATACTTAAGCCATAACAGTTTGTTTGTTTTCTGTTCATTTTATATATATATATATATATATATATATACTAGCTGTTTACCCGGCGTTGCTCGGGTTGCAACAGATGAGATCCGGAACACATTAAATGCTCCTCCCTCCCCATCCTTCCTCCTGTCCCACATCCCTCGTTCTCATCAGTATACAGGTCTGTGACAGATTAAATACACCTCCATCACCGTCCTCCCATCTTCATATGTTACTGCCATTAACACACTAAATGTACTAAATATGGCAATGATTTCTCTCTCTAATATCCCTCCCCCAGCTACTGCTATCCATGTTTAACACGTGTGGAGCAGGTCCTACTCATACCTACCATTCCTTCCACCACCCCCTCTTCTCTCGCCAACCCTCACTACCTCATCCCCATCTAAACAGGTCCATAATTAATGCACCTCCTTCCTGCTGCTGCTCTGGTTGAAACAGATTAGATCTGGAATATATTAAATGCTCCTCCCTTCCCATTATTTCCCATGTCCCACATCCTTCACACCAGCTCCCGTCACTATACAGGTGTGGGAAAGATTACATACACTTCCATCACCTTCCTCCCACATTCATATTTGACAGCCATACACACACTACATGTATGTGGCAATGCTTGATCCCTCTAATATCCCTCCCTCCAGCTACTCCAAACCCCTTGTAAACACGTGCAGACCATTAATTGTGCATCTCAATCACCCCCTTTCTGGTGCTGCTTGGGTTGAAATTGATGAGATCTGGAACAGATTAAATGCTCCTCCCTGCCTCACTACCAGCCATACCCCCACCCCATATGGACACCAGCCGTGTCCCCCATTGCCATATGGACACACACACCCTTTCTGCCAACACCCCTCCTCAAAACAGGTCCGGAGCAGATAAAATGCACCTCAATCACCATCACCATCCTCCCCAGCTCCCTCGTTGTATGACTGTACGTGTGACGTGCAACGTACCCGTTTGACATATACAAACGTTTATAGAGAGAACGTGGTTCCCTCCCCATATGATTGTTGTGTATCGGACGAATCTGCGGGCGTATCAGACGAGCCTTTAGGCGAGTCTGATGCGCCCGCAGATGAGTCCGATACACAACAGTCATATGGGGAGGGAACTGCGTTCTTTATTTATCAACCAATGTCACAAATACTCAATGTTTCTAATATATAATGCAGTTGATGAACAGATAATCACAAATAAGCCAAGTTTCAAAACGCAAATGAATACACTAATAGTCTACAGGCAGACTGCCGATTCGAATCTTCTCGTCCTGATAACGTCAATTGTGTTGCATATCCAGGTGATTTGAATGGTCCCATGACATTTTTATAACCATCTATTTTGTTAGACACATTATATACATACTAACAGTACATATATATACTTAAATGACCAGAATATTCAGACCGTCAATGAAATATCTGGCTTGTTCTGGCTTGTGTTTACAATAGGTTTCCTAGAATACAGAGTGACCAGCGTAAATCACAAAGCCCTTGACGTGTTCTTTCAAACGTCAACCGTTCAAACAATAACGCACACGCATTTCTCTGAACGCCCTTGCACCCATTACGTGATCCTTTGTAGTTCGTGGTTTATTGTGTTAGTACATTGTATACTTTCACATAGAAGTGTCATTGACTTAGTGTTTGTAATAAAAGCATAGATTCTTTTTTAACATTTGTATTCTTATATTTATTATTGCTGTTATTATTTTTATTGTATTATGTTGGGGAAAACATGACAATGAACAGTGACCAATTGGCAATTACCAAGTACCCCCTCCCTGAATAAATGATTGTTTGTGAAATAGGAAAAAAGTAGTCCGGTCAAAAAGCTGTATCGGGTCTCTGTATTGGGTTCCCAGCTAATCCGATAACCCAATGAATATATAGTCATTGGTTGATAAAACGTATTACGTACATTTAGCAAACATGACCCTGTAAGCAACCTTTCTGAAAATTCTTTTTTCTTGTTTTTATCATTAAAACCAATTTGTTTGGTTTGAAATGTGACATTATAACGACCACCAAGTTGTCCTGATTGTACATACATAATTTGGACTGTGTACGTCTTGTGGTTAAAAAGCCTTTTGTGACGCAAAAAATCGCCTCTTCCTTTATATATATATATATATATATATATATATATATATATATATATATATATATATATATATAGAATATTGTTTAATTCTCTACCCAGATATGATATAGAATAAAGCGATTGACTGGCTTTCCTGGTTAAAGCCGAGCTTCGCAGAAGACTCGAGCTTTATAGTCGCCGTAGGCGTTTCATTGTGTTCCCGGTCCGCTGCCACTACGTATACTATAAGCACATCCGCGCTGAAATTAGTGCCCAATTTGTCAATGAAACTGATCAGCCGATGTTAATGAGCTGGGGCCGATCTCAAAATTAATACGCCGCTACAACCGTGATGCATTGTGACTTGAGGAATTGATCCATCGGGATAGTCATTTGCTTATGCATAAATAAAGTCACAATGCATCCACGAATCAGATAAAACTGACTGTATTAAAATATTATTAGATTTAACTAATCTCTTACCAAAGAGGCAGCACTTTTTCGTCTAATGATAGTAAAGGAATCTACATTGGCATTTAGTGTACAAAGTGTTTGTTGCAACTGCGCAGTTACTTTTTTAAGATCCAGACGTACATTGTTGATCTGAAGGAAATATCAGTCACTAAACAATTGAAGAAAACGAAAGCAAAAGTGACAGAAATGAAGAAAATTTTACTATGCACTCCCAGCCAATATTGCTGCATAAAGTTCTGAAGCTCGGCTTTTCAGGAGTCTCACTCCTTTGATTTTATTTTCCTAATGTACATTTTTCAACTTCAGTCTTTTCAAGGAAAAGAAATATATTACAGTGATCATTCCAGTGTTTTATTCCAGTGTTTTATACACTGGCTTGTACCCAATTAATTGCGTCCGTCCATCCGTCCGTCCGTCCATCCATCCGTCCGTCCATCCGTCCGGTTCGTTACCCCTCTACAGGTCGCATCGTTTGAGCTAGGATGCTCAAATTTGGCATGTCGGTTGGAAATGGTGACCACAAGAACCCTATTTCACATGGGCCCAAATGGTCCATATTTGGGCCCATTTGGGCCCATTATTAGGTCCATTTTACTAGTATTCAATATGCTTTAGCCAGCATATGGAAAAATCAATATCACAAGGCAGCAACATTAGTCTAGCCTGGTGCTGTTAGCTGCTGAAATATGAATATTGATTTTTTGACAATATATAGACAGTGGCATTCCAGTGATTTTCCAGGTATAAAACACTGGTTTGCCCTCACCGGGGGCGCTTTTCATACCCTGGCTTGTACCCAATTAATTGCGTCCGTCCTTCCGTCCGTCCTTCCTTCCGCCCGCCTGTCCTTCCTTCCGTCCGGTTTGTTACCCCTCTACAGGTCGCATCGTTTGAGCTAGGATGCTCAAATTTGGCATGTCAGTTGGAAATGGTGACCACAAGAGCCCTATTTCACATGGGCCCAAACGGTCCATATTTGGGCCCATTTGGGCCCATTATTAGGTCCATTTTACTAGTATTCAATACGCTTTAGCCAGTATGGAAAAATCAATATCATAAGGCAGCAAAATTAGTCTAGCCTGGTGCTGTTAGCTGCTGAAATATGAATATTGATTTTTTGCCAATATATAGACAGTGGCATTCCAGTGTTTTTTCAGGTATAAAACACTGGTTTGCCCTCACTGGGGGTGCTTTTCATATATAAAATGTAAAGTTAATTTTCAAATAACATATAGGAAGTTAAAATAATAATATATACACTTGATGGTGAACTAGGTTTGTAAACAATGATACACTACTTTAAATATAGTGGATATTAAATACCTAATCATTTTAAAACATAGTGTTATCTTTATCACACATAAGTATAAAGACATAATGTAATCCAGTATTTCATGAATATCTAAGATATATATAGTAAACATAGCATGTATCACATATAAATATAAAGACATAATGTAATCCACAACTACTATATACATATAAAGACATAATGTAATCCACTACTAAGTAAATGAGGTTTACATATGATAACATATTTTTCCTTGAGACACAAATTACATGATTTTGCAGACAGTGCATATGGGCTACCTTTGCCAACACCCTCCATTTTATGCTATATGCGATTCCTTGGTCTTTGAGTGTCCAGACATATTGACTGAGTGTTGTGCTGTGTCTTTTATTGCGTCGCTTCAGCTCATGCTGATTGTTTGTTTTTTCGTTTGTAACTATGTTTGTCTTTGAGTGTCCAGACATATTGACTGAGTGTTGTTTTGCTGTTAAATGTTACTTTTATTTTGTTGTCTGAAGGAGTTATTCAACTAACAGCAAAATAGATATGAGCATTATATCTAGTTTTAAAACTATTTTTTTTGGTGGATATATTGATTCATTCAGGCCCTCAAATTGATAAATTTCTTGATTGTAAAGTATTTAAATATATCTTAATTGCCCATAAGACGTCGTTCTAGTCCGAAGGGGGATTTATGAGCTTGCTTTTCAGGCCTTCTGTCCGTCCCGTCCAAAAATAAACAGGCTCATAACTCGAACACTACTTGAGCTATTGATTTGCAAATTGAATATGTCTTGTTTGAGAAAAAAGTACCTCTCAAAAAATTTTGTTTGTACTTTGGCCTACTTTTGATGAACTTATGTAATAAACCTTGTTAACACTCTACAGGGAGAAGTATTTGACCTATGGTCACCAAACTTCATATTTAGCTTCGTTGTACTACTCTCCAGTGATGATTAGATTTTGGTGTACTTTGGCCTACTTGTGATGAAGTTACGATGTGTTTTTAAAAACAAATTATTACGTAATTGTGTTTTTCTGTCTCCTGGGAACAGTTTATGACTTATCACCACCAAACTTGACATTTGGTATAGTATGTCTATATCAGAGTCCTGCACGGGTAGGAAAT
Source organism: Streblospio benedicti (assembly GCA_019095985.1). NCBI lineage: Eukaryota > Metazoa > Annelida > Polychaeta > Spionida > Spionidae > Streblospio > Streblospio benedicti. Next base: position 9,157,802 of record CM032661.1, on the reverse strand, counting down.
TATCAAACCGCACCGAACCGTACCGTGGTGCGTCTACCAGTACCCAACCCATACCCGTGTAACTTTCTAAAATACTACCTGTACTCAACCCGTACCCGCAACCATTCAACCCGTACCCAAACCGTACCCGTGGTTTCAAAAACCATACCCGGACCGTACCCGTACATCTACCCGTGTTTTACCCATGAGACAAGTAAATCATAAAATAATAGAATTAAATCATATATATCAACAGGCAAGTATGGAAAAACAAAATTATTTTACTATTTTATTTAGATCTATTAAAATGAGTACAAAATTTCATATGACAACATTTTTACAGAATATATGTTAATAGAGAACATGTATCATCACTCATGGTTGATGTACCAGTCTTGCCTTTTTTGTAACACAGAACATGGTTGCATTGCTTGCATGCAACATAGTCTAGATCTTGATTTCCATCACAAACTATTCCAAATGATTGCCAAACATTTGACTTTGCACTGGCATTTGATTTTAAGTGTAGTTCTTTATTAATAATCTTTATAAATAATCTTTTGCTTAATAGTTTGGATATCCATTTCAACTATATTCTGTATTTTAACTACTGCTATCCAATACCATAGGAGATATGATGAACTAAATTTTGGCTTGGTCATATTAAAGGAAATTTTTGCAACAAAATAGTAAGTTAAATTCTGGGATGCTTCCTCCCTAAATGAACAAGATATAAAACTTACCTGCACACAATGACTTCAAAGACAAAATAGCTGATAGTGAAATAGCATCTTTTCTGTTGTTAAAATTTGCTATTTACTTTCATTTAACCCAACAACCATATCACTACCCTATCACTGTACTAATGACTGACCTAAAAGTTAGTGTTTATTTGAACAAAAGGTGCTTAATCAGCAAGGCTTACTACAAAGGGTTTGAAGGATGGTTCTGTAACTTATGCAAATACACAATGACCAGTTACATTTAAGGCTAAGCTGGTATTGTCTTATTATGTATCAGCTGTTATGTATCAATGCTTTACAAAGTCCACAAGGCATCTTATTCAAAATTATTTGAGTCTATATAAATCAATCAAGTTATTGCAAATATAGATATTTTCATATGTTGTGAACATCAAGGTGAATTGTTTGGTATTTGTATTTGTATAAATATTAATTATCTATTGCAATAATGCTGTATGTTGGATCGCTTTTATTCATCTCAAATTGAAATAATTACCCTACTTGTGCTTAAATTCAATTACTATTAGTACTTGACAAAACATGCCAGATGAAATTGTAAATTTTAATATTATGCATTACACAATTTTGTAAGGTAAAAGAGTTTCAGTCAAAAATAGTCAAAAGATAACACAATTAGCCTATGTTGATATTCTTTTTCTGAAGCAAACATTAGATTCAGCCTTGAAGTATTTTTAAAGGAAAGTATCTCTATGAGTGTGGATTTTTATTGAGCATTGGCAATCTAACCAGGCAGAACTAACTTACTACCTACTTAGTAAAATGACAAAAATGACCAGACAATTGTGACACAATTAACAATTGTGGCACAAGCTGTTAAATGAAGTTCTGTTCTAAAAAAGGATATAGCCTGACATTATGATTAATGATATCCATGTATAATGAGAAATGCTACCATTATAAGAAAATCCAACCATGGGTATATCACGGTTCAACACGGGTAGGGCCCATAAATCCTAGGACCGTGACCAAACCGTGCCCGGTGGAACGATACCCGTAACCGAACCGTACCCGTATACTCTTTGGAAAATGCTACCCGTACCCAACCCATACCCGTAGACTTTTGCGTTTGGGTACCTGTACCCGCACCGCGGACAGGGGTAGGCCTACCCGAACTGAACCGAACCGACCCCTTGCAGGGCTCTGGTCTATATCACTCTCCTCACGTGATTTGATATTGGTGTACTTTGGCCTACTTTTGATTTTTTTGGGGAATATTTGAGTAAAACTACGGTTACCACTGCACTGGGAAAAGTATTTCACCTATGGTCATTAAACCTTTCAGTTAAGTTCACTATACTAGTCTCCACAGTTGAATTGACGTTGGTGTACTTTGGCCTATTTTTGATGAACTTATGAGCATTACACAATAAAGTTTGTTACCACGCTACAGGGAGGAGTATTTGACCTATGGTCAGCAAACTTCATATCTTGCTTCGTTGTACTATCCAGATCTGATTAGATTTTGGTGTACTTTGGCCTATAGCAGCAAACTTCATATCTTGCTTCGTTGTACTATCCAGAGCTGATTAGATTTATATTTACTACTCTTGATGAAGTTACTATGTGTTTTTAAAAACAAATTATTACGAATTTGTGTTTATCTGTCTCCTGGGAACAGTTTATGACTTATCATCACCAAACTTGACATTTGGTATGTCTATATCACTCTCCTCACGTGATTTGATATTGGTGTTCTTTGGCCTACTTTTAAAAGATTTACGAAATATTCGAATAAAACTATTGTTACCACTGCCCTGGGATAAATATTTCACCTATGGTCATTAAACTTTACAGTTAAGTTTACTATACTAGTCTCCACAGTTGAATTGACGTTGGTGTACTTTTGCCTACTTTTTACGAACTTATGAGCGTTACGTAATAAACCTTGTTACCACTCAATAGGGAGAAGTATTTGACCTATCGTCACCAAACTTCATATCTGGCTTCGTTGTACCACTCTCCAGAGCTGATTACATTTTGGTGTATTTTGGCCTAACTTTTGATGAAATTACGATGTATTTTAAAAACTAATTATTACGAATTTGTGTTTATCTGTCTCCTGGGAAGACTTTATGGCCTATCATCACCAAACTTGACATTTTGTAGGACTATATCACTCTCCTCACGTGATTTGATATTTGAGTACTTTGGGCTACTTTTCGAAAATGGCCTGATCGGGGACGACTACTTGTCCTTTTTGTTGTTGTCACCCTATGAATGGTGAGCAAGTCAGTTCATGTACTTAGGAACACTTAAGTTGCAAGCAAAGATTGAAGACAAACTATTTATGATGTTCTACATATCAGCAATAGGCTGACCACGTTCTTCTTCAGTCTGTACACAAACTGATTTGCTCAACACACATTGCGTATGAAGTTACTATAAGTTGAAGTGTAGTAGATATTTTACAGTTACGAGGGTAACGGCAATGAAATTATGGTCTTTTATCCATTTTTGTATAGATCTTAAACATATAAGCCAATTGTGTTAAACACTGGTGGGGGCGATAATAAAATATTAAAAAATGTATAATTCCGGTTTTATTAACATTCATAATAGGAAAAACACAGTATCCAAATTGGTATTCTATTTGATTTAACTTTAATCCTAATACATATCAATGGTTAGTAGTTTGGACACTCCAAAAGGCACAATATTCAGCGGTTTGATAGAAAGAGCTTGGAAATGGGAACAAGATTTGGATAGAATTAATATACACATGCCAAGATATCTTGACTGGGTTCTTGATATCTGAAAATCATAAGCAGATGATTAGTGTAAGCTATAATTATAACACTTGAAGAATTTGCACTTTCGTTGCTAAATATACAAACAAAAAAGGTGTAAAACAATACCTAACCTCTGCAGCTTATTTTATTTTTTATTGCAAAACCCCACCTAACCTTGAAAAAATTCCTGTCTAGGAATTAAAAAAAAAAAAATCCAAGGTGGTTTCTGAGCATATAAGGAGGGTGTTATATAGGTACGATGTCCAGGCATTCTTTTAGCCAGTCAACACCCTTAGACAGTTGTTAGTGAGACCAAAGGATCCCTTGGATAAGGAGAGAGTGATTGAACCAGTGTAGAAGATTAAATGTAACGATTGTGATGCATCATACAATGTATGTTGGTGAGACAGAACTATACCTGAAAGCAAGGTTCATGGAACATAGACGCCCAAGCTCCACGGGGTTGGAAGTATCTTGTCATCTACACACTGACCAACAGGGACATGGCATCTCCATAGAGGATACAAAAGTTTTATGTGTTGAACCAAAGTATTTTGAACGTGGAGTGAAGGAAGCGATCCAGATAAGGAGACTGAGACCTTCTCTCAAAAGGGATTGATGCAGACACACCCTTCCCACCATATGGAACAACGTGTTGACCCCTCGAGGGGCGGGGGGTGGGAGGCGCAGCTGGGGATTCTCCCGTGTCAATAGTGACGACCTATGACGTCATCATTTGTTGTGAAGAAGGCAAGAGCAATTGCTGAAAGCTCAAAATGTATATTGAACTTTTATTGTCTTGTTTAAAGTATAAATAAACATATGACTATCAGATCCAAGATAAATGAACTTCTACCATACTAGTCTGCAATCTGTCTATTTTTCACTCATTGTTTTCGATTTCTTAAAATATTTGACTCACCTTCTTTGAATGATGTAAGAAGCAATTATGTGTGAACAGAACAGCAAATAACAAGGCATTCTGAGCAAAAAGCTGAATTTTTTGTATTTCAAATTTTAGTGTGAAATATTGTGGAATCTAGGTTCTGACAGAACATTGTATGATCTCTGTATGATTTCTTAACTCAAATCTTATGATGTTTTTATCTATAAATTTTCTTTTCAGAACAAATGAGTAACATTAAAGAGTCAGTGAGCACCAGTGAATATAAAATCTCTCAAAGTAAGGAAGATCAAACCTATGGACTAACAGATGCCATGGTGGAATTAAAAAGGTAAATACTGCTAAAACGTAAAGCAGAAATAGTATAAAATGTAAATACTATATAGATGCATTGTGTGGACAGTTGTCATCCGTTGCATTTGAATGCTCGACAATGGAAATTTAAAATAATGACTACTCCCTGCCCACTTAATAGGCATGAAATAAGGATTACCCCGCCGGAAGCGGGCGGTTTTATTCAGTTTGTGTATCGCTACATGACTATGAACATGTCGAATAAAGTTTGTGAATATTACTGAGTTTTACAATCCAACAGACATTAAATTGGCGACGAGGATGGCCAAATATCTTGACGTGACATCAATACAACAAATTAGCATTAATGAAGAAACGACACTGGGGCAAAGATGGGAAAAGTGGAAGAAAAGTCTGGAGTACTGTTTAGTTGCAAATACAGTTGAAAAAACGAAAATTTCTTTTTCATATCAACAAGTCACTAATTTTGAAAATCGATAAAAACTTACTACAAGCGAATTTTTCGCATTTTCAATGCTACTGAGACACCTGGGCGGCCCCGAAGTACAGTGTTTGTTGTTGGGGGTGGAGACATCTTCACGTGCTGAGACATTAGAGAAAAGGACGAGCGTTGCTGCTACACCTGGGGACAAGTATGAGAATACAGGGGAAGCATTAAAAGCATTAGATGCTTATTTTTGTCCTAAAAAGAACGTAACGTTTCAACGATATGTGTTTAGACAGACTGCACAAGACCCAGGAGAAACGGTCGATGCCTATGTGACTAGACTAAAGACAGTTGTTAAAACGTGCAATTTTGATACGTACACGGATGATGATGCCATAAGGGACCAGCTGTTAGATAAGTGTGTTTCAAAAAAACTAAGACGGCGGTTACTAAGAGAAAACGAACTGACATTGGCAAAGGCCCGGGAGATAGCTAGGGCTATGGAGACGGCAGAAGCGCAGGCAGTGCAAATGGAGAATGTGGTGGATACAGCTAACTGTGTCAGCAATATTAAACCCGAGGAAGATGATCATGATGAACAGAGACAAACCATTGCATTTGCAAGCAACAACAGTAGGCGTCAATATGCATCTAAAAGTAACAGAGGAAGCCGGCATCCACAACAACCACATGTAAGCTTTAATAAATCTACAAACTGTCTAGGATGTGGACGTCAAGGTCATGTTCATGGGGAAAAAACGTGTCCCGCTATGGGCCAATCATGTTTAACCTGTGGAAAGATGAATCACTTTTCACGTGTGTGCATGAGCAATAAGAGAGGACAAACCTCAGCAAATACAGCAAAGAGAATGAAAAGCCAATATGCAAATAACATTGAAGAAAATTCTGACGATGAATTTGAGTACGCTTTCGCTGTCTCAGGTAAAGGTGACATTACCGTGTATGTAGACAATGAACCAATAAAAATACTTGTGGACTCTGGTGCAACTGTCAACATAATTGACAAAAATACATATTCAAAATTAAAGAGAAGAAACCTTTTTAATGCAACCACAAAAGTGTACACATATGGTGCAAGACACCCATTATCACTTCTTGGAGCCTTCAATGCCATAGTGAGTCACAAAGGAACTAAGACACCAACCAAAATACTTGTTGTAAATTCCGATGACGCGGGATGCTTACTCAGTCGAGATTCTGCAATAAAGCTGAATTTATTACGAGTGGCACAGACATCAACACGAGAGAATGATGAAGTACAAAAGGCGCAAGCAAAATTCCCAAATGTCTTCAAGGAAGTGGGGAAGCTGAAAGGCATAGAACTTCAAATACCAATAGACAGCCACATAAAACCAGTGATACAACCAGAGAGACGGATACCATATGCATTGAGGAAGAAAGTAGATGAAAAACTGAACAAACTATTGGAGAAAGGCATTATTGAGCCGTCAAAAGGCTTATTGATATGGATTAAACCATTAGTGGTTGTTCCAAAGCCTGGTGGAGATGTCAGAGTATGCGTAGATATGAGAAAAGCAAATCAAGTGATACGAAGGGCTCGTTTCCCTATACCCACAGTAGAAGATGCAATAATAAAACTAAATGGGTCTAAAGTCTTCTCGAAAATTGACCTAATATGGGGCTACCATCAAATACAGTTAGCAGAAGAATCCAGGGACTTAACAACATTTCAATGCCATATGGGGACGTTCAGATATAAAAGACTGCTTTTTGGGGTATCATGTGCCTCAGAAATGTATCAGTACGCCATACAACAAGCACTGGAAGGTTGCAAAAATGTGGTCAACATAGCCGATGACATTATCGTATTTGGCACAAATGAGGCAGAACATGACTCATGCTTGGAGAGTGTCCTAAGAAGACTAGAAGAAAAGGGCTTAACCGTGAATCCAAGTAAATGCAAATTTAAAGCGTTAGAGATATCATTCTTTGGATTTAAAGTATCTGAGGCTGGCATAAGAGCAGAAGAAAGCAAAATAAAGGCAGTAAGTGAGTTCAAAGAACCTACAAATGTGAGTGAAATAAGAAGCTTTCTAGGCCTTATCAACTTCCTATCAAAATTTATACTCGACCTAGCAACAATAGCTGAACCACTAAGACGACTGACGCGACATGGATGTGCATGGAAGTGGGAGTCTGAGCAGGCAAGAGCTTTTCAGCAGCTCAAAAAAGCCATATGTAGTCGCAGAGTAATGTCACATTTCAACCCTAATTTAAGGACTATACTCACAGTTGACGCTAGTCCAGTGGGCCTGGGTGCAATGATCGCGCAAGAAACAGAAGAAGGAATTAAGGTAGTGGCTTATGCTATAGAGGTCGGACGGTTAGGCAGTTAACCGGCGTCGGATAGGTTTTGGCTGACAGCCGGTTACAAAATCACTAGTTGGTTAACCGAATTGACGTACGTCTTAAGGCATTACCTAATTTACACTCACCTGTGTCGAGTCGACACAGGCGAGTGTAAATTCCCGCTAGCGTGTATAACTTCAAAACTACTCGCCAGAACTAGCGAGTGTAATTTTTGTCCTTGTTATGAGTTTTATCACACAAAATTACGCGATATTGATTGATTGAGGTCGCGTTATTATTTGCACACGGGGGCGGCCATTTTTAAATGTACTTTGGTACAAAGCGCCTCTACCGGCGTTGTGTCAAACTACATGGCTTCCGTTTTTTATAGACTGACTGTATACGTAGAACGCTGTACGCAATTTTGTCCTTTGATAACGTGTTCTTGTTCCCCAAATCAATAACACTGTACTGGTAGTCTAGATGTCTAGATCTAAATTTCCAGTAATGACTTCAATATTTGAAGTACTACTTTTCCATTCATTTCACAATGTTGCGTTACAGACTATATGAGACTATATGAGACTATATGAATAAATCAGGAGCAGTATAAAGGGCATGGGCCTATATCAGAGATCAAACATGACCCCCAAGACCCCTTAAATTGCGATTTTTCGGTTATAGGCACATGTGCCTATGCACGATTATACAGTAGTTGTGGATTGTGCATAGATCTAATGACTGATGATGGATGAATGGTAGAAACATTGATGTATTGAATCTCCCCCGTTCCGGAGTGAGAATTCTAGCTTTGCTTCTGTCTGTGTCCGTCAGCATGTCTGCCTGAGAATAAACCGCTGTGCATGGTTGGTTTAACAACGCACACCCAAAAAAAGAGCACCCTCTGGGAGCTTTGTTCTTATGAACTCTTTCTTTGTAATCAAACTGTTTGGCCTTTTCCAAATTATACATATGCTTGTCTACCTCATCCTCAAATTAATCTTTAGTCTCTGGACAAGAATGGTTGCAAAGAGGTTGTAAATATTTATGGAGATCTTCCCAGAAAACATCCTTCCTTCTAAGGGAATGATCATAAATAATGATACCATGGGGGTTGTCCAAAAAGGTGGGGGGGTCGTCCAACATTTCTGAATCCTTTTGTGGGGGTCGCTGAACTGTTTTTACCTCGCTACGGTATATTTTTTCAAATAGTTTCCTTTAGCAATGTAATGACTATATAGAGGTTGCTTCAAAGTAAATATATATGTTTCTATTAGAAGGGATTTTCGAGATTTTTGTTTTTGATGGAAATCGTATTCAATTACAATACATCTCCGAAAATTTGGCAGTTCTTTAATTTTAAACCATTTAATCTTTATCATCACTAAGAAATCAATATGTCCAATATAGTAATGTCGTTGTTGTGATATATATATTTTATTCTTAATTAGTTCGTGGCCAAACTAACTTTGTGGGAGAAAATGACCTCATGTTGCGATACAATGAACGCTCAATTTTCACTCGTAATAAAGCAACGTACTGCGTTTTACCCGGAAATCAGAGGAACCAGCAGGATATAAATTCCACATAAAAAAATAAAAATATATTGTTACTTGTACCAGCCGGTTGCACCTAAAAGTTTCTAGTATTCAAAGTATAGATGCTGATTCTTATTATCATACTTTGAGCCCATAATAGTCTACATATTTTAAGAAATCCATCGAAACTCCCCAGATCAAGATAATTATATTGCTCTTTATTATCGTCATGCCACCTGTCTGCTAACATATCATCATCGAAAGCGCTGTTACGAATCTGCAACAACGAGGCGCGCTTGACTAAGGCTGATTCTTTGCAGCATACATATGCATAAATTATGATAATGAGCTTGTGTGGCACTACTCTTAATCGCATCGCGGTATGGTCGTTGTTGACATGTTACGGTCTGTAATAAAGGCTAATTATTGATTACTTGCGTAATATGTCATCATTTCTCGTGTAAGCCCGTTTTCGATGACGAAATGCACCTCGCTATGGCGGATGTGACAAATTATCGTAGTTATTTTTACATTTTTCTTAAATTACATCGTTATTTAAACGTGTTAGTATTTAATCGTGTTGGATAAATTTTATTTGTTCGATTAGGTGGCAATAACATTCTTTTACAAGCTGGATTTGCCGAGATAATCTTGTTTTTGCACATTTCATGTGCTGTGGCAAGTCAATCTGTACTGAAATTGTCAAATGTAATAAACTAGGCGAAGCTGAGATAGCGGCGCCGCGGGCGGTGGGTGCGGGAGGGGGGACACCCCCGCTCCTGCGCGGGGGGGGGGCTAGGGGGATCTCCCCCCGAAATTTTTTTAAAATTTGATGCATTTTTCTGCAATCTAGACTAGAGCTACTATTTGGCATATACTGAATCTGAATCTGAGTGAATACTCCGCAGCCATCAGTTTTGATGATTATAGCAGAGAGAGGCCACGTGATGTTGGTACATGGACCTGCAGAGGCAGGCTAGGTAGCCAACTGAGCCTCGGGGTTGTGGAGGGATCACACTAGCTATAGTTTTCAAACTAGGTGAGTTCTTTTACGTGCAGAGGGGTGGCTCTCCTCTACACGGAACACGCCTTTTAACGAGGCTTCTGAACCTCGGGCTTGGTGTCGCCACCGTCTTGTATGATATACTCGACAGCAGCGACACACTGTGTGGAAATCGGCAGTACAGTGGCAGACGCACAACGTAACTCTTTGGCGCCACGAAGTCTGCCGAGGCCGGGGCGCGCACTTACGACGCAGGAACTCCTGTTTGTCAGTCGTACGAGCTAACCACTGTACTAACGAAGACTGATATCTACATAGTGTTTCGCGATATTCATTCAAATATTACTTATATATGGCATAAGATAATGCTTATTATATATCAGGAATGTAAATCATGTAATGTAATCATAATATTAATGAATGTGTGAAATCTGTTGTGTATCCTTTTAATGGCATAATTAAATAGAAAATAGTAGAATTCTGGTATGAAAAGTTTTAGCGCGTGCGATGAAATATCAGACCCACAAAAAAAGTTGTGTATCCAAAACTTGACTGAAACCCCCCCTCGCTCGAAATGGAACATTGTTCCATTTTTGCGGAGGGTGACAAAATATACATCATCCCTTACTTATATTTTTGTAAGATAAATATTACTTATGAGTCATAAAAATTATATGATCTATGGTGCATTTCGTTATGTAAACATATTCACACACAACCAGTAGGTGGCGATAATATGCGATTTGAACATGTTTATTTACGTTTATTCTTACTAGAAATTTTCTTTTTACACTTTGGCACCGAGGGGTGGGGGGGTGGGGGTGGGGGCTAGGACAATTGTTCTGTCTGTCTGCACGCTTTCTAAAAGTGATATCATGTGTAATAAAGTGAACAATTGATAGTTTAGGTGGCTTGTAAACATTGATTATTGTCATATTCATATTTGGGATTTTGATGCCAATGCACTCGATATCTTTAGGTTTTGTTTCTAGCATTTCATAGTTTATATCTTGATGGATAAACATACATACTCCTCCCTTGGCCTTGGTATTATTTTTTATTTCTTGTGGTAGTCTGGATACTGGGCTATAGGATTCTGTTGTACTTTGTATAGTTAAATTGTATTTTCCTAGTGGTGAACGTAGACCAGTAGGATTATGGATTTATTTGTCTAGAAATTTTGTTATGGCTGATGAAGTTTCTTTCACCTTATGGAAAATGTCCTCTACATATAATCCTAAGAAGTTGAGAGTCTTAATTAAGGGAACTGAGGGCGGGAATAAATGTTCGTTGCTAAATTTGGAAGGCCGGGGGGGGCCTCTATCTAGTTTATGATCATTCCCTAATATTTATAGAGTTATTTGTCACCGTTAACATCTGCAAACCTTCTAACAGTTCCACTGCTAAATTGTTTACTTTTGCCTGTGTCAATCTCTTCTTAGTTTGCTACATCTTGTCAATTACACTTATTAATGGTACTTTTCCTGACACTAACATTTTTTGTACCTGCTGGAATCACACATCAGCTTTTTACCTGCGTCGCCAACGGCAGTGCAGGTCTAGGAGTTGGGTCACGCCGTCCGTCCGTCCGTCCCAAAAGCTTGTCTCAGCTACTCCTCAACAACTCAACATACAGCAATAAAACTTGGTATATAGCAAGAACATCATATGTAGATGTGCATATTAACAGGGATTCTTTATTCTACAATTTGTATGGGAGTTATGCCTCTTTGAACTTAGAAATTGTGTGGCTCTTATACTAATAGCTTGTCTCCGCTACTCCTCCTAAGCAACTCAACATACAGCAATGAAACTTGGTATATAGCAAGAACATCATATGTAGATGTGCATATTCACATGGATTTTATATTTTATAATTTTTATGGTAGTTATGCCCGTTTGGACTTAGAAATGTTTGCTTCTTATTAACCGGGAATTTATATTCTACAATTTTTATAGAACTGAGGAATGTTTTGCCTCCTATACTAATAGCTTCTGTCTGCTCCTCCTCTTAAACTACTCCACATACAGCAATGAAACTTGGTTTATAACAAGAACTTCATATGTAGATGTGCATATTAACAGGAATGTTATATTCATATAACATTCTTGTTACAAGCGACGCAGGTCCAGACATCATTAGGTCTCAAACATTGGAAGCCATTGTCTCTTTTACAAAGCTTGTAAACTGTCCACAAAAAGTCTAATTTCTCGAAATAGGAGAAGGTTTCATCATTGATTATTCTCTCCAAATGTTCTATAACCAAAGAGGAATAGTTCTAACTAAAACACAACACTGTTGAAACTCCACTCAATGAATACTATGAACTTTTCCCTGCAATACCAAATGTTCATCTGCACTGTTTCCGAACAACTTTCATAATGCCAACAAACGACTTCCGTGTTTCTCATCGACCACTGATGGCCCTATACAGTAGAATCTCTCTATTAGTACCACCTTTGGGACCAGTGTTAGGTGGTCTAAATAGAAAGTTGGTATCTATACAGAGGTTCATTTTAATAGGTTATGAAGGTTCGTGACAGTGAAAAGTGTTTTTATTATAGAGGTGGTATATAGTAGTACAGAGGTGGTCTTAATTGGAGGTTTTACTGTATTTGGTTGTTATTTGATGTTAGGGTAGACACTGGTTTGTCACATTGGGTGATGCTTTTGATCTTAAGAATAGAAAGTTTCATGTCTATTAAAACAACTTAAACTTTTAATTTTTGTTTTGCCTTTATATGTTACTTATGCTGTGTGCACTACAATTTACTTAGGAAGAAGGGCCTATATAATCCTCATGTCAAGAGAAAGATTGGCTTTGCTGAAGATAACAATGGTTGCAGGAATTCTAGGGATTCTGATCAAATCTCTTATTTGCAAGATAACAACTTAGATGATAGTGATCTTAGTTTGGATCATGATAATCAAAATACTGAAACTCCGAATGCTGATGAAACATTAAAAGTAAAGATCACAGGAAACTGCAAGAGAGTTGAAAATAGTCATTTTACATCGAATTTTTCACCACAAGGTATGAAAGGTAATAAAGCTCACTTTGATACATACATGTGGAAACACAATGGTGGACAAATGTAATTGTGTACATTTTATTAAATGCCAGTTATTGTAGGAGGAGACGGGGTGGGGGGGGGTGGGCAATTAAGGAACCCTACCGTTTTTAGCTCACCTGTCAGAGACAGAGTGACCTCTTGTGATCACCTTTCTCCCATTGTCCAGTCCTCACAATTGATATTTCCCCAATAGTTTCTTTATTTTTCATTCAATTTTGATGAAACATGCACATATTGTATGCAATGTATATGATAATCATGCCCCTGGAATGAAAATTGACCTCTCCCAAGGTGCCCATTTGTCTGTTCACAGTCGTCCACTATGGGTCCGTCTTTACGGCACAACTAAGCGAAACCCCCATCTCTTTGGCGAAACCATCGTCATTGTTATATTTGGTGAACCTCACTTTCCCATTTGAGAAACCCCACCGATGTGTTTGGCGAACCCACCGACTTTTTGGTGAACTTAACCAATATTTTAGCGATACATACAATATGACATAATACTAGAGAATCGAACTCATGACCTTTAGATATTTAACCGAATGACCTGTAACATTGCTAGGCCCCATGTATTCAATTAGTATGCTATTTTTCTATTCATGCGAAACTGAAACGGTGAGATCATGTGGTAAAAATGATATTGTAACAAAATCAGATAGTGTAGGCAGCTAGTCGGGAGGGTTTTTAGCAACTAGCGCAAGAAATAGGTGAAAGGTGTGTGCACTTTTGGAAGAAATCACCAAATTTTGCATATGTATGCAGAAGGATATGTTGAAAAAATCAATTCATGGACTCAGCAAATTATTTTTATTTTTGGGGGTAAAAATGCAAAAAATATATAAAAAAATATCACTTTTTCAACAAAAACACATTAATTCTTAATCTATCTTGTCAAAACAAAGTGAAAAAAACACTCAAACAAATGTTTGAAAATATTTGAAAATGACGAATTTTGGAAAAAAAATCAGTGTCGCATACTTATCCCTTGGCAAAATGTATTGATTTTGTCATCATTTGCGTATAAATTGATGGTAGCAAACAAAAATTCAAACCAAAAAAGGAGATTTGATTGATTGAATAAAACTAAAATAAGATAACTAATATTTAGAACCTTTACTGAGAATAATTTTGGCTTTGAAATGCCAGTTAAAACAATGTTTTCCCTTTTACATGCAAAATTCATTGATTTTGGCATGAACAACTTTGCGTATATATTGATGGTAAGTTTTGACATAAATTCAATTGAAAAGTTGATGGTTTGATTGATAACTGAAAAACAAAATAAGATAACTAATATGTTAGAACCTTTACTGAGAATAATGCTATTGGCTTTGAAATGCCAGTTAAAACAATGTTTTTTATTTTAAAATGTATGAGCATTCACATTGCAGATATCGGCATGAACTGAACTATTGCTTAAACACTACTATGTACAATATCATAAAAGCGAAAGTTTTGATGATAAATTAATTATTGATTAACTTGTTGATGGTAATTGTAATTATTGGTAGCACTGCAAACACACAAGTGGGTGCACTGTAGGTTTGACTTTTTGCATTTACAGTTACCAGTACACATCTTTTGGCATTTGCATCTTACAAGTTCTCTGCAAACTTTGCTTGCCTCTGGTAGATTGGTCCAGTGTGGGAACCAATTTCCATTGACCCTAATCCCGTCCCATTCAGAAGGTGGAGGAAGTGTTGGTCTAATCACTAACGACTGGCCCCATAAGCTGCTCTTTTTACATGCTGCAATAATGCTGCTTCAGTTGGTGGAATGTTGTCGATGGGATGGTTGCCATTGGAAAAAAGTTGTCGTCTAGCTTCATTTATTTTACTCAGAGATGAAGTTCTTTTATATAACAGAACAACAAATCTTTCCAATTCTACCATATCTGCTTCTGTTACTTGTGCTGGAGCACATGAAAGCTGTTGGAAAATAGGCCATGTTGCAGGTGAAGCTACCCAAATATTCCAAGCAGTTTTTTACCAACATGTGAAAATGATAATACCGTGTCACAACCTATAAATGCATGAAAAAATGGTAAACCTTGAGAAACATCACTACCTAGTTTATGCGCAATGTCATGAGCCAAAATGTAGCGAAAATGGTTCCCATGACCAAAAACAAGCCATACTTCTATTGTTGATAATTTGCTTGCCACGGCTGTAGCTAAAACTAGCACGTCTGTATCTGTAGCATGAATGCATATTTTTGGAGACCTCTTGCAAACATATGTGATGCATGAAGAAGCATGCGTGTGTCAGCTTCCTCATGAGAACATGGATCCATGATATCGACAGATGTAAGTTGGTCACATGGAGCACAAACAATACCTTCTTCCAAGGTGGACACTAGTAGCTTCCCTTCAGGGATATTACTGTTTTTGATAGCTTGTCCAAGAAAGAGAAAGAGGCCCATCTTATTTTCATCAACTCTCAAAAAGCCTTTCCAGTTGGTTGGTATTTTTGTTGTGTTTGAAACATGAATCGGTGTACCAGACCCTCTTGCTGCCCTTGTTTGAGATTTTAAGCTATCACTCTTGTAAATGTCCCACACAACATCAACTCTTTCTACAGATCGCAGATGTTTGGTCAGATATGGAATCACAACTTGTTTGGCATAATCGTCAAATGTTTTCATTTCTTTGGTAGAATCCTTTGGGTCAAGAGAATGAACTAATGCAGCACCATCAAATATTTTACCATTTACTAACGGGCAATCTGAAGGTCTTGTTACTATCTGCTCAAGGCAATCCAGGAGGTCTGCTTTGTTGCCTTGGTGCATGCTATTATGATTTGCCAGTGCAGGAGGCCATGCATGATTTTCATGAGAAAAGAAAGAATCAAGGTCTGCTCCTCTCAATTGCGTAGAAATGTACAGCCGAGAAAACAATGCCGAGTCTTCTTTCAATATGCTTAGTGCTTGCAACAATTTTGAGTTCACAGCTTTTGGAACTTCATTAAAAACAAAGTTTATTATGTATAAATTGTGTTGTAAAAATCGTCAGCATTTTTAGCTTGGAGTGCATAGATCTTGCTTGTACTACACCGAGCTAGTATGCACCCTTCATGGATGATAGACTGTCTTCAGAAACAATTTTCTTTGTGCTAATACTGTAGAGGGACTTAGCATCATCTTTAAAAGGATTTCCGAATTGGTCGAAACTGTGAACAAAGTTCAATGTTGTTTTGTAAAAACTTGCTTGAATATGTGCACATTGCTCATGGTGATTTTCACGGGGAATCTTATTTACTAATTTGTAATTATACTCGGACACCTGGGAAGCAATTTATACCATCCATCGCCTGAGTGCAGTTGCAATTTCAGTTCAGTAGCCACCATCACCTTTGACCATCCATTCAATTGCCATGAATTTGATGCAGGTTGGGTTTTGCTGCCTACTAGTTACGAAATTCCAGACATAAATTCTTCATGAATGTTTGGGCAAGTAGATCATTGTGAAAGGTCATGCATATGCACTGTAAGGTTCTTATCATTTCCCAACTTAATCAATATTGTTCATAATGTTCTCTTAAATACACTTGATCATTTTACTATAACTACCGATAATTTGAATTTCATGATTTCATATACCCCCCCCAAAGTCATGAAAGTGAAATTTTGGTTTATAAAATTCATAATTTTG
>CM032661.1:9127846-9140985 GCA_019095985.1 Streblospio benedicti | reverse complement strand
CACACAACATCAACTCTTTTCTACAGACGCAGATGTCAGATATGGAATCACAACTTGTTTGGCATAATCGTCAAATGTTTTCATTTCTTTTTGGTAGAATCCTTTGGGTCAAGAGAATGAACTGATGCAGCACCATCAAATATTTTACCATTTACTAATGGGCAATCTGAAGGTCTTTTTACTATCTGCTCAAGGCAATCCAGGAGGTCTGTTTTTGTTGCCTTGGTGCATGCTATTATGATTTGCCAGTGCAGGGAGGCCATGCATGATTTTCATGAGAAAAGAAAGAATTAAGGTCTGCTCCTCCTCAATTGGCGTGAGAAATGTACAGCTGAGAAAACAATGCTGAGTCTTCTTTCAATGTGCTTAGTGCTTGCGACAATTTTGAGTTCACAGCTTTTGGAACTTCATTAAAAAAACAAAGTTTATTATGTGAAAGTGTGTTGTAAAAATTGTCAGCATTCTTTAGATTGGAATGCATAGATCTTGCTTGTATTAGGATCAACTGTCTTTATAGCAGTTTACCTCAGTTGTCTCAAAGTTGACCTTAGGACCCTAAAACCCAGGTATAGTACTTAAGTCAACTCAGAGGAGTTGACCTCAGTGAACTCTAAGTTGACGTTAGGGTCAAGTTAATACTGAAGTCACATTTAGGAACTTGTAACCGAAGGATCAACATATATTATAGCGTGTGTGCAATTTTTGGTTAAACACGTGGCCTAGTGTATTTGGTGTTTTTTCTTATTTGCAAAGCAGGATTACTTTGTAGTTCACTTAGAGACAAACCAGGCGACGATTTAGGAACCTCTAGGAACAGTTGCAGTGTTTATTCTATCCTGCAAGTAAGTTCTTTGTGTTTTTTTTTTCTGCTAGTACGGCGACCACGTGGTCGGTCTCACTTTTCAAGCTCTGTTTGATACTAAAAGTATGTACCGTCATCATTTTCGATTATTCATGTTTGTTATTACGTCGTACAGCTACCAGCTTATTTAGTAAGTCAATTAATAAGCTAGTTTAATTCTTTATAATTGTTGTAAGCCACTCAAACATAGTAAAATTGTACATTTTATCTTATTAAAAGAATATATTCCAGCCTTTAATGGCTTATTGTGACACATTGTTCTCATATTACTAACATTTAGATTTAACAATATCAGTTCATATTATCATCCTTTTTGTGAAGGTCTTCATCTACGGCTAAACATTTCTTGTACACATCTTTAGCTTGTGGTACGGTCTGTGCATTGCATAAGTTAAAACACATCTTGTTTATTGTAGCAAACTCTACAAAGTTGGCATTTATGACCACTGTCTATTAAAAAGTTGTGGTTCTTATGTCAACATAGAGAGTATAGTCTAAGAATTCGTCATTCAGATTCGGCTACGTTCTAAGTACACGTTTTACAAGTTCTTTTTCATATAGCAACCCTTTGTTTCGTCCAGTCTCAATTTCAAGGGGAAGTACATCTCATTTTAATATAAGCT
Organism: Streblospio benedicti; assembly: GCA_019095985.1. Lineage (NCBI taxonomy): Eukaryota > Metazoa > Annelida > Polychaeta > Spionida > Spionidae > Streblospio > Streblospio benedicti. The sequence continues at coordinate 9,139,500 of CM032661.1, read as the reverse complement.
GTTCGTTCGTAACGTGGTTTTTGTAGTCAGGATAGGCTTCAAACTCCAGGGTAGTTTAAACGTCTGTTCTTAGTTTTTTCCCGTTGTCTTGTCCTTTCTCTTTCCACAAAGCCTGTTGCCTTGAATTGCTCTCAAGGTATAGTAATAGGGGTTCACATATCACCAAGCATAGCTGTTATCCATTGTTTTTCTTATTTTTCTCACGGGTTATATTTCAACAAGAATCTCTTATCTTGTAAGCCTAGTTTTTACCGTTTTTTATAGGGAGATGGCAGTTTATAGTCTAATAGCTTGACAAAAATTTTGGTAATAACCCCTGTGTTGTTAGGTTAAACTTGGTTATTACTTTACCTAGAGCACGTGTTGCTGTTTTGGATATCTCTTTAACAGTTACTCCAGGGTCCTAATGTTCTTAAGCCTTACTCCTAAATACTTTTATTTGTTAGTGTATTGCAAGTTTATTTCTCTTCATTTAAATTGGAAAGATTTTGACTTGTGACGATAATGGATAATTTCAGTTTCAGTGCCCAGTCCTGGTGTAAGCCATTAGTTTAGTAATAATTATGTGTTAAGTAGTATTCTGGTCTTTTTTAGCAGTTGTCTGAGTGTCACTAAGTCTACAACCGTGTTAAAGTGGGCCTTGTTTATGCTCACACCTGTAGTCCATGGTTATTACTTGTCGTGTTGACACATTCATTTATAAGTTTTGTCTGTTTTGTATCCGTTTGTAACCACCATGGTAGGTGGTGTTCCGACCTTTTTGGTGCTTCCTACAGTACCTTTTTTCGTCAGTTGCAATGGACACTTAGTATTTTGGCTTCGTTACGTATACCACTGTAGCCTCACTCGAAACGGTGGTCCGGGGGTACTTCCTTTAACCTTATGCATACTTCTTACTGTAGCCTCAGTGAGGCGGTGAGCCGGAGTGTTTTTTATAGTTACGTATACCACTGTAGTCTCACTCGAGGCGGTGGTCCGGCGGTACTTTATGTAACCATATATATGCATCCTGCTGTAGTCTCACTTGTGAGGCGGTGAGCCGGAGTGCTTTTTCATAGTTTCGTATACCACTGTAGTCTCACTCGAGGCGGTGGTCCGGGGGTACATTCTGTAACCTTGTGCATACATCCTGCTGTAGGTGGGCCGGAGTGCATTTTTTATAGTTTCGTATACCACTGTAGTCTCACTCGAGGCGGTGGTCCATTCTGTAACCTTGTGCATCATCCTGCTGTAGTCTCACGTACGAGGCGGTGGGCCGGAGTGCTTTTTTTTATAGTTTCGTATACCACTGTAGTCTCACTCGAGGCGGTGGTCCGGGGGTACATTCTGTAACCTTGTGCATGCATCCTGCTGTAGTCTCACGTACGAGGCGGTGGGCCGGAGTGCTTTTTTATAGTTTCGTATACCACTGTAGTCTCACTCGAGGCGGTGGTCCGGGGGTACATTCTGTAACCTTGTGCATGCATCCTGCTGTAGTCTCACGTACGAGGCGGTGGGCCGGAGTGCTTTTTTTTATAGTTTCGTATACCACTGTAGTCTCACTCGAGGCGGTGGTCCGGGGGTACATTCTGTAACCTTGTGCATGCATCCTGCTGTAGTCTCACGTACGAGGCGGTGGGCCGGAGTGTTTTTTTTATAGTTTCGTATACCACTGTAGTCTCACTCGAGGCGGTGGTCCGGGGGTACATTCTGTAACCTTGTGCATGCATCCTGCTGTAGTCTCACGTACGAGGCGGTGGGCCGGAGTGCTTTTTTATAGTTTCGTATACCACTGTAGTCTCACTCGAGGCGGTGGTCCGGGGGTACATTCTGTAACCTTGTGCATACATCCTGCTGTAGTCTCACGTACGAGGCGGTGGGCCGGAGTGCTTTTTTTATAGTTTCGTATACCACTGTAGTCTCACTCGAGGCGGTGGTCCGGGGGTACATTCTGTAACCTTGTGCTTACATCCTGCTGTAGTCTCACGTACGAGGCGGTGGGTCGGAGTGCTTTTTTATAGTTTCGTATACCACTGTAGTCTCAGTCTCACTCGAGGCGGTGGTCCACATTCTGTAAGTGTTTTTATAGTTACATTGAGGTGGTGGTCCGGGGTACATGTTGTAACCTTATGCATACATCTACTGTAGTCTCACCTACGAGGGCGGTGGCCCAGAGTGTTTTGTTGTTTTTTTTGTAGCATGCGCATACCACTGTAGTCTCACTCGAGGCGGTGGTCCAGAGTGTTTTTTTGTAGCTGCGTATACCACTGTAGTTTCACGCGAGGCGGTGGTCCGGGGGTACTTCATGTAACCATATGTATGCATACTGCTGTAGTCGCACTTGTGAGGCGGTAGGCCGGAGTTTATCATGGTTTTGTATACCACTGTAACCTCAGTAAGTCGTCAGCTGGTGGGCTTGTGATCTACAATGTAGTAAAGTCCATTCATCAGTGTTGTTAGTCCCACGTTGTATTTTTTTGTTGTTATAAAGGGCGTAATTGTTTCAGCTTCCACCTACAGTGTACCATATTTTTTCCTAGACATGCCACCCAAAGTCTTACTCTGTGCATATTTGCTGCTGTCGTATAATTTGTATTTCCAGAATCCTACCGCAAGCTAAAATTGAGGGGTGCGATCAAGGAGTCGAGAAGTGCGGTCCCCACAAGACCTGCTAAAGTCAAGCAGACCCGCGCAGCTTGTTCTAGGCTCCCGAAAGGCAGTCTCCAAGTGAGGAGCCTGACGGCAACCCTCGTTTTTTTTTTTTTTCATGCACAGCTGGTCGCCACTCAACAACAGGTCGCGATTGTGACACAGATTATGGTTCTGTAAAAGATCGACTCTGTAAAGGAAGCTATATCCACACAAAGTCAACATCTTACATCAGGGACAGTTCTGGATTCTAATAGCACATCTAAAATCCAAGCGGGTTTATGTATTGAACTTATCTCCCTCTCCAATGACCAAAACACAGTGCCAAGTGATTACAATCCGGTCACCAGGCAACTCACAGTAGGAAGGAAGACACCAATGAAAATTACTAGTATTTTCGAGTGGCTTAGGCTCTTCACAACGTATGCATTGGGGTAACTAACTGGAATCTCCAGGAAGAGCCGGGCATCATGACTTACATGGTGAGATGGTGGACGTGTCAGTACAGTATCAAGGGAAGGCGTACAAGAAGTGTGGCACTTCCCTGGCACCAAGTTGCCTAATCCATACTGATGGATTGTATTCAAGGACGGCGCCACTCGCTGTATAACTGCTATTAAGGCGCACTGTCTACGTTATCCAGCATGGAATCCCTGCTATGACTACAATATAAGAAAGAATGTTCACAGACGAAATTTATACGGATTTGTCCACAAGTGCCAATTTGTAATAAACAGGGCACCGGATGCAATTGCCACTCAATTGCATTTCATTCTAACTTTACTAATAGTCAAATTCAGCACATGGGCAGGGAAGTCTACTGCCATATATAATTCGAGTACATGTCATAGTTATAATTTGTGTTAGGGATATTAATTGGGTGGTTGCAATCAGGTTACTTATTTTTTCATATCACTATTACCTTTATATATGTAATCATTCATTAGGAGATTTTCCTTATAGTTGTCAGTTGTATCAAGTTTAGAAGCTGTTGTGAATGGTTCTTGGGTGGGGTTGTTTGTCGTCTTTGTTTCCCCACCTGTTTTCAAAATAAACGTCAACTTCAGCCAGTGTAAATATACATATCAGCTGAGTTGACACTAACAACAACCTACAAGTGTTTATTTTTCAAAAACAAGCTCGTCCCGTTCACAACAGCCTTATCATCTCTGGGTGAAAACTAGGTCCACATTGGTAATGAAGCACAAACTAAAAATAATAATTTTTATCACATTAAAAATTACTTTTTCGTTTTGCGTAATGGGATCAACTGTCTTTATAGCAGTTTACCTCACTTGTCTCAAAGTTGACCTTAGGACCCTAAAACCCAGGTATAGTACTTAAGTCAACTCAGAGCAGTTGACCTCAGTGAACTCTAAGTTGACGTTAGGGTCAAGTTAATACTGAAGTCACATTTAGGAACTTGTAACCGAAGGATCAACATATATTATAGCGTGTGTGCAATTTTTGGTTAACCACCTCAACCCCTCCACCACCCTTTTTAGGTTATGCAGCAGTTTTGTTCACCTTTATGTGTATACTTTTATCTTTGTTTTAACCTACATTGTTCAAATATGTAAAGTTTGTAGTTGTTTTCTCAGTGTGGGGCGACATGAGTTGGTGTACTAATAGTATACAAGGTTTGCACGTAGGTCATTTAAACCATTTGTATGTATTTCGTATTTTATTATTTGCTTGTAAATCACTTGGTTATAACATCATTTAGTAGTTCGATTGTTGCATTAATGTTTAATTATGTATTTTACCACCTGTTTTGTTTAGCATTTGTATACATATTTGCATATGCATAGTATTCCAAAGTTATGATAACTGTCTTCTGGTATGTCATGCTTTTTCCTCAATTTTCAGTTAGCGTAAAGGTTTTTCTTTCAACATACATGTAATTTGTGACATCACTTATGATATGGGTACTAGTAGTCTACAAGATTTGCATTAGTTCAATTCAACCATTTGTGTGTATTTCGTATATGAATATTTGTTTGTAAAGCGCTTGGGTACTATTGTCATTGTAACATCATTTGGTAGATTGTTTATTGTATATATTTTAATTGTTGTCGTTTTTGTTTTGACATATGTTTTGTTTAGCAATTTGTATACATATTATCATGTGCATTGTTTCACAAAGTTTTACTTTTGTTTTCTGTTATGTCATGCTTTTCCTCCCCCTTTTTGCCCAAGTCAGGTTTTAAGGGAGGTTTTTAAGGCAGACTTCATTTAGCACAATGTGTCGTCTTTGTTTCCCCACCTGTTTTCAAAATAAACGTCAACTTCAGCCAGTGTAAATATACATATCAGCTGAGTTGACACTAACAACAACCTACAAGTGTTTATTTTTCAAAAACAAGCTCGTCCCGTTCACAACAGCCTTATCATCTCTGGGTGAAAACTAGGTCCACATTGGTAATGAAGCACACTGAAATTACCAGACATACCGTATTACACGGCGCATTAAAGCCCATGGGCTTATAACCGAAAAATAGCACTTTTTGGACCTTTTAAAAATGGAAAAAGTTCCCACTTACAAGCGTAGGGGCGTATATTCGTATACTACGCCCACCCCCTATTTGGCGATAAATAAGAATTGGATTTAGACTATATAGAGCCACCAAGTTTCTTAACCATGGGTTCTTACGTGTTACTATACGGTACTAGTCTACCTACGCGAGCGATGATGAGTGTACTGACTTTTGACAACGTGCACAATGTTTTCCTTTAATCATCAATGGTAATTATTAGTTTCATATCTTTTCTAGCAATGCTGTCTTCATATTCGTCATTGTCACAAGAATTTTCATAGCATGGTAACATTGTACAAACCTAATTTAATAAATATTTGAACTCCGGAAGTTCGCCATTATAAATCATACTCACGCACTGGAAATATACCGAAAGCATTTAACAGTTGAAGTCCGAGTCCGCTATTGATTTCTAATGCATTAAAATGAGGTTGCGTTGTGGAAAGCTCCTAGAGAATCACGTTTCGTTTGCAACAAGAACTATGCCGGTAAAGTGTTTTGAAAAAATATATTATTTGTTAATTCTCACTTTAGGTGTATTCTAGATGCAGATTAACACAAATATATATCTTCAAACATTGATTCAAGCTCCCGCCGAAGGTTTATATCGATGTTCATTCTGAACCATTGATGGAAAATAGTGAAACGTGTCGGAGCTTCTAATATCGCCCAAAGCATGATCATGGTATGACCGTATGTGTATGCATACGAGCACAGGATTTCTTTAGGTGTGTTACGTTGTTTTCACGTGTCTTTTGTCACTCATCTGGGTTCAGGGTACACATAACTATCAATGTTCATCGAATTTTTTGGCAGGGAAAAATATTTTTATTCTCACTTATTGGCCCATGGGCTTATATTCGAACATTAAGGCCATCTTCGACATTAAGCCCATGGGCTTTTATGCATGGGAATACGGTAAATTCTTCATGAATGTTAGGGCAAGTAGATCCAAGGCATGAAAGGTCATGGATATGCACTGTAAGCCATGTGGCATAATTGTGATGATCAGTGATAAAAAACCAAAGAAGAAATTGTTCTAGAGACAACCTATAAAGTGTATAATCACCTTGGCGCTCTGCTTTTAAGAACTGAAGAAATAGATTTTCCATATCCATAGTTTTGCTCCAGAAATAAAAATTAGGATACACACTTTCCATTTTCAATCCCCATTCATCAAAACAAAGAAAGTCTGTGGTATCATGTGTATCTTTATCTGCAATATATGCATCTTTCATCATATGATAAAGTCCAGCTACAGAAATTTGGTGTGCCCATTCTGAACGAGAAGTATTTCCACCTTTAATGACATTGTCAGCTCTACCTTCGGTTGTAACATTTGCATTGTTCAGAATCCATGCCCATCCACTACCAAATAATCATTTACCCATGGCATTAAGCATAGCCATTTCAATGTGCAACCCTCCCATAAGAATTACATACTTTACTTCGCCATAAATATCAGGCCATGACCACTGAATTTTTTTGGCAATAGTGTACAAAGGCTGATCGACTGTTAACACTGGAGTTTGACCAGGGTTTACTTGTTGTGTAGCTAGTTTGATCACGTCTATCCCATGCTTAACCATTGCTAAAGCATGGGCATTATCACGAAACATTGGGAGCAATGTGATATTGCAGGTGGTTTTACATAAGCTGTGTTTGATGCAAAATGTCCCCCCAAAGTCATGAAAGTGAAATTTTGGTTTATAAAATTCATAATTTTGGAACCTAAACATTTCTTAAATTGAAAAGGGTTCTTACTTAAATTGGTATCGAATACATGCACATGTACTAAAGTTAATATATTCCAAATTTTAACTCCTTAGCAGAACTATTGGCCAAGTAAGCACAATTTAAAGACAAAAATGGGTTATATCTTCTATTTTGGGGGCCCCAAAAATGGTTAAGATCATTGGGGTTCATACTAAGTTTGGTATCAAATAAAGTTACACAGTTCAAAGATAATATATTCCAAATTTCAACTCATTAGCAAAACTATTGGCCAAGAAAACGTTCGAATCTCGTAGAAGCCAGTTTGGGTAATATGACAGGTGATTTTGGTAAAACGATACCTGTGTTCTGTAAAACGACATCCAGTTTTGCTTGGTTTCGATAAAACGGTACACGGTTTCAGTCGGTTTTGCCAAAATGGCAGGGGTTTTGCTTGGTTTCGCTGAACCAACGTACCGGTCCACAATTCATATTTGCACAATAGTTTCTTTTTTTTTATTTGATTTTGATTAAGCATGCTCACAAATTGTATGCCTATATGATCGTCGTTCCATATTTGAATCATGCCCCGTGGGGAAAAATTGACCCATCCCAAGAAGCTCTTCAACAAAATTTTGCAAGTATAGATGCTACATTTTTCATTCTATCATTCAGTGCAAAAATCACCGCCAATAACCCATTCTGATTGGTTGAGAGGCATGCTAAATTATGCGATTGACCCGTTGCTAATGATTGACTGCACGTTGCTAAGGACTTACCATGATTTATACACGCGCGGAGACTACTAGTCTAATTAAAAGTCGGTCCATAACCAAAGAGCATCATATGCACTCTTTGACCCCCCCCCCCGTCTTGTTCTTAGTTTATTATTACAACGACAGGCGGATGGTTACGGTTCAGTGATTATTGAATTTGTAGTAGTACATGTATTAGTTTAATTTCAGTATGGTACGTGGTTTACTGTTTAAACCAATCACCGCCCAAGGTTACGTTTAGAGTAGTGACAGCACATGGTTTATATCAAGATAAGAAAGTTTGCATGTATATTTAGCACGTTTTTAGTCATTAATGGATACTGTAATCATATTTTCTTCATGATAGAATGGTAATCGTCCTCTCGATTGTCGTGTCAATCATGAAATTGAGGTGAAATATAATAGGTGATTTGATGTTTATGTACTTTGGGCATCTTTAAAAGAATTATGGAACATTCAAATAAAACAATAGATATCACAGTACTGGGATAAGTATTTCACCTATGGTCATTCAACTATACCATTTGTTTCACTATTTTAGTTTCCATGGCAATATTGATTTTGGCGTACTTTGGACTACCTTTGATGATCTTATGAGCGTTTCATGTTAGTACCTTGTTTCCAATCTACAGGGAGAAGTATTTGACCTACTGTCACCAATCTTCATATTTAGCTTCATTGTACTACTCTCCAGGGTCCGTATTCTCGTACGTTTCGGTATGCCGAATCGGCCATTTTTCGCTGACACCTACATAGGTCTCGCACGATAAAAGAAATTGGCTAACATATAAAATTCCAGCAGTGATGTCAGATCAATTTATATAGGTTTTCAATAAATGAACAAGTCTTTCAAAATGAAATGATTAGGGTACATAGAAGTAAATTTAAGTACTTTTCTAATTAAGGACAAAATTTTATTCACCAGGGAAAATACTCTTCTTTCAAGTAGCTGCAGTAACTAGCTACAACGGTCTCAATAAACCGGATAGGTCGATGATGTCAGTATAGCCAATATATCGTACCTTAAGCTTAGGGATTATTCTAACTACTCTTGCAAGTTACATGCTTGAAAAGTCTTACGATTCATTTTTTGTATTTTAATGATATATAGTTAATTTACCTTATCGGAAAAAGCACCATTTAGCTCCTCCATATTTCCCCTCATGCAATCCATTAAAAACAGTTTTTCTCTCTCGGTCCAAGATGGACTTCTAACAGTTTTTGTTTTGGTTTGTTGCTCTTGACATGCCATTGTTTACAAATAAAGCAGACGATACAGCTGTCAAAACAATAACGTTTTTCTCCAGAAAACGAAAATTAACAATAAGCCTTGTCGCACGAACTGTGCGAAATTCGTTGGGGTGATAAAAAGATATTGCTGTACGAGAATACAATTTTCTAACGAATCGGCCCAACGATAATAATTGAATTCAGGCGAATCCATTCGGCGATACATACGAGAATACAGACCCATAGCTGATTAGATTTGGTGTACTTTGGCCTACTTTTGATGAAGTTATGATGTGGTTTTAAAACCAAATTAGTACGAATTTTCTTAAGTAAGATATTAATTTTCTTAGGTAGTTTGATGTTTGTGTACTTTGGCCTACTTTTGAAAAATTTATGGAACATTCGAATAAAATAATTTTTACCACTGGTACTGGGAAAAATATTTGACCTCTGGTCATTAAACTTTATAATTTTCCTCAATATATTAGTCTTCACAGCTGAATTGATTTTGGTGTACTTTGGCCTACGTTTGATGAATTTATAGTAGATACGGTGTTTCCACTCTACAGGGAGAAGTAAACCCATACTGATGCATTGGTATCAAACAGAGCCTTACGGTGTGCGATTTGCTTGATAGAGTTTTTTATTGGGTAAAACGAATACTGACGCATAGGTATTAAACTGGTATCAAATAGGTATCAAACAGAGGCTTTGAAAAGGACATATTGAACTTACACTCGCCGTATGGTAGATTTGCTGTATGGCGGCCCTCCGTTGCTATGGGTTTTCCACCTAACCTGCACTCAGTTTTCCCTGTCAAAGAATTACCAACATACTATTATAAACCTTGCATATTCTTTTTCATTTAGGAATAGAAGCAACGGCTACTAAATTGAGCCCGTTGAAGCCCGAAAATATTTGGATGTGTTCTTTTATGGCAAGAGGATGGGATAAGTCAGAGGGAGAAGTGAATATCCAAAAGGAAATTAATAAAAGTATAGCATGTTAGATTATCACCTCATTTCATTAAATGAATAATATAGTCAGATGAAATATTAAAGTACAGTAAGTAACTGAACAAAAACCTACGAGGTTGAAGACAGATATACATATTTTTGAGGGGGTCTGACTAATATGCTAATATGTTAGTTATAAAAGCATAGAATTTTTTAATAAGTCATACCATATATATATATATATATATATATATATATATATATATATATATATATATATATATATATATATATATATATATATATATATATATATATATATATATATAAATTGTTGACAGATTAAATTAACATTTATTTACTGAACAGTTTCATGCTAACTGCACTCATCAGAATAAAGCGAATAGATTTACATGGCAGTACTGCAAAGAACTCATCAGTGCAGAGCAGAGTAATGAGGTTGGGACTGGTAGCAACAAAGAGCCAAGCTCGGCTATATTTAAGCCAGACCCCTGCATGCTTGCCATATATATATATATATATATATATAATTTTAAATTGTTCACAATAATCATAGCTTCATAGTTTTTTGTTTGTTTTTATTGGCATACAAATTTGTTTCATGCCTACAGTTTGACATTCATCAGAGCTATTGAAGGTTTAACAGTCTATTGTAAAGGTACTACTATTTTATGCTATTTAATATTGTGGGGTTCTGTTTATAGTCATGAATTTATGGTTGTATTGGTTTCACGAGGAACCTAGGAAGCTATGATTTTTGAACAATTTAAAAAATTTTACCAATCTCAATTTTTAGGGTCATAAAATTAAGGATAAACACTTTAATTTAAAAAATAAAATATATATATATATATATATATATATATATAAAAATATATATATATATATATATATATATATATATATATATATATAAATTTTTATGTTTACTACAGACTCCGTTTGTCCCATTAGGACTCATCAGTGTAGCTAGAAAAACGGGTTGGGAATGGTAGCAACGTTTTTTTTTTTTTTTTTTTTATATATATATATATATATATAAATATATATAATTTTTATATATATATATATATACACCACAAAATATTTTTCATTGCAGGCTTCATGTCAAACGTCAAAATTTACAAACCTTCTTTATTCAAAAAATAGTATTTTTTAAATACATCGAAGCACATAATGAACTAATTCCAAGTAAATCCTCCCCTCCCATTCAGCACTCCCAAACCTTTAAAAACAAAACTGCAGCCATTAGATGAGAGGAGTCACTCATGTGCTGAACCAGAATTATCAGAATTGATGATAGTCATCTTGAAGACCTGTAGGATTTGATGTAAGTTTCTAAACCAAATATCAGCATATGTGAAGAAGTTCCACAAGTTGGGTTGAATGTTTCAATGAATGTCTTCTAAATGACAGCATTCCTTCCTTGAGCTCGCCCCAGTAGAAGCAAATTACATGACTCCTCTATTAAAACATAGAAAGAGAGAGGCGTCCCAAAAAATTTAAAAAAAGTGTTTTCATCAATAAGAAAAATGATGAAAAAAGTAACATAACAAATGCTGAAATAACCCATCAAAGAAAAGAAAAAAGAGGCCGTCCCAAGAAATACCGTGAATCAACTAAAATCAAATTGGACCAAGGTCTGGGAATGTCTAAAGATTGTTTAAGAGAAATGTTTTGAAAAAACCAGATGGTAAAAATATAATACAAGGTTTTAATATTATCTCAGTAACACTGATAATGTTATGTGAAAGAAAAATAAAATTTAAAAAAATTTAAAGAAAAAACATTCC
>CM032661.1:9110738-9127746 GCA_019095985.1 Streblospio benedicti | reverse complement strand
TTCCGCTGATTAGTGATCCAAACATAATATTCTCGTGCACCATCGGCATCCATTATCGCCCAATGCGGAACGTTATTAATGAATTCTGCTTGTCAAAATGAATGCACTGTCGGTTTGTCAGTAGCAATTCTCTTATAAATACATGGCTATTCCGTTGGCAGTTTATTACAAACATCATCTTTAGCATGATATATATGTGTTTCCCAGTGCTTGCGGATATATTTTTATACTTCTCTCTCTCACACAAGTCGCTCGCTGCTTGGGATGATGGTATCATTCTGGTCTCACAACCTTGGGGTCGTGAGTTCGAGTCCCGCCAGGGCCACTCGATATAGTCAAATGGAAGCTTAGGGTTGTAAAACCTGTCTTCAGCTATATCTATCGTTGGTAGAAATATGCTTGCTAAAAAGATGTGTGTGAGAGAGAGAAGTCTAAAAATATATCTTTAGCATGTTGTCCATAAATTAAAAAATACTGTAAAATTTTCTGATTGTTATTTTTTTCAACATGGCGCTTCCGTTCTACAGCGCATGCGCATAATCTTTGCATCTTTGTTAGCCTTAATCAATCAGCATATCGGTGAACACACGCCAACACAGGCTCTGGATGATCGAGACTACGTCTTTGTTTGTTATGATATAACGAAACCACGTGCGATAGCAGGAATAATTGGCTTGAACAAAGAAATACGATAACAAAGGAAGCAAAATAAGGTTTTATTCTGTTGTTTGTCACCCCAAATGCCTTCCGTTGTTCGTTGCTAAGGACATTCCGTTGATTACTCCAAGTTTTACTTATCTATGTAGAGGAAAATGTTAATGCACGGCAATTCCTTCCATTATCCATTTTTTCCGTTGAACACTGCTCCGTTGTTCAGGACTTTTACTGTACCTGCTTTTGGTAAGAGTGACAAACTTGGAACATTTTGAAGAAGAATTATCATATTATTCGTCATTCATGCCCCATCTTATTGTATCTTGGATACCGGATCACAAATAAACCGTTTGGCAAACTACCCAATAAGTGTGGACGTTGGAGATCTAGTATTTCTATCAAAACGGATGATGTTTTTGTCAAGTTGTCGAGTGGTGCCAGTCAAACTCACGCCGAATCAGAAATCAAGGTTTGAACATGTGGGGTAATCTACCAGATTCAGTGCCCCCAGTGCCAGTACTCCTATGTAGGAGAAACTGGTAGGACCTTGGCAACACGCATCAAGGAACACTTGAACCCCAAACGGACCCCAACCGCCATCGGAGAACACATGAGAGACACAGGACACACAATTTGTGATAAGGACTTCAAGGTTGTGGCAAGGGAGGAAGAGGAGTTTCGCAGGAAAGTGAGGGAGGCCATTGAAATCCGCACGCGCCTACCCGAGCTGAACCGTGACACCGGCTACAACTTGCCCCCCGTGTACTCAACATTGCTGTCACATGACTGCCGCCACCATGGTGGTCATGTGACCCTCTGAGATTTTGCACTCGGCCCGATGAAGTTGTTGCGATAACAACGAAAGTCTCGCCAAAAATGGTTAACTTTGGTTTCTATTGGTATCCAATAAATTCTTTAAATGAGTAGTTTTGTTTTTCCTCCAAATGATATATATATATATATATATATATATATATATATATATATATATATATATATATATATATATATATATATATATATATATATATATATATATATATATATATATATATATATCACTTTTTGGTTCCTCAAAGTTACTACTCAAATAGTGCTCAACAATGACAACATGATTGGAGCTTTACATTTAATTTATTTATTGACAATTATTATTTCATTTCCCTACACGGTGTTTCATGTGTGCTACCACACACAATCCTCAGGAGAATATGACATTTAAAAATAAAAAAAGTATAATTACCCAGTACTTTGTAGATCCAAACAGTACATTATAAACGTGCTTTAGCTAACAATATTACAATGTATCAATGCATCTATTGATTTATACTCAGCGTTATTTATTGTTTAATATGAATAGGCAATGCCTAAGACAGGCGCAGCATGTTTATAGTGTAGAGATTAGGAAAAAAAAACTAAATTTGTATACATGTGACAATGACATGGTATTAAAACAAATTAACTAATCAAACATTATTTGGGGTATTTTTATAACAAAATGTATGATTTCTTTTACTTGTTGGTAAAATAGTCCATAAAAATCATAATATTCAACATCAACTTGCATTGTTGCTGTGTACATTTAGATAAAATATGATTGTAACGTATTTGATGGACTAGTTCATGCTAAGTGTGAAACAAAATTTTAAGTATTACAACACATTGGCAAATCAGTAGACGATTACTGTAAAGATAAAATATTTTGTGGCTATTAACTTATTTTGTGACCATTTAATTTTGTGATTTTTTTATCCTAGACATACTTTACACAGGCTATTAATGTTTGCTGACTATTTAAGTTTGCGTTTTTGCAAACTAAACTCGCAAATTACGACATGCACAAACATTTCTAGTTTTACAGTGTATCAATTGTGCCACTTTATGACCTAATTATTCAAATTACTGTTCTTTAATGAAAATCATTTACATGTATGACACACTGGATAGTTATACATAAGATAACATAGTATTAATTGTTTTAAAAACTTGAAAGCATCTGTGATGTTATAATTTTGCGGACACCAACTTTATTCCACAAATTGGGGCTTCTTACAATATTTTTCCTTTGGACACTTATTCTGTAAATAATTGGAACTGATTCACACCTTGTGCTTCTTCATAACTTGAAAGGATGTACGCACTTACAGAAAATTTAAACATTCCAGGCTTTTAACCATGCAAAATAGCCATATTGTTAAGAGGCAAATGGGCAATGACTGGAACAGCTGTGTTTATATGCTTTTAGAAACATATAAATAATCCCTATATTAGGTCAAGATTTCACATCTAATGTTTGCTTAATCGTTAATGACGTTGTATAATCTCCTGAGCATTTGGACATTATTGACCAACAGAAGTTATGCTATCCTTCACTGGTTTAAGTCAGTGGCAGTCCCAACTATGCAAATTGCTCTTATATTTTAATTGGGCTTTACCTCTTCAAAGTGTGTAAATTTGCAAATTTACAGTTTGAAAATGATGGAATGATCAGATTTCTGTAAGCGTGCATATCTAGGTTACTTAGAAGCATGAAACTTTGCAATGGTGCAGTATTTTAGTTTAAATCATGTCTAATAATTTTTTAGAATAATAAGTGTCTTCGTAATCTGGCAAAAAAAGCAGAACAGAATTGGTGTCAGTATAATTGGCTGATTTTGATAGAGATTCCACTCAGATTGTGCGGTTGTGAGCAGGATCCGATATACCTCCATCTCTCTGATCATGTCAGATTTCAAGTCTAATGTTAGAATGCCCACCCTCAATGGGCATTTGAACTGCTAATGTAACTTGTTCCACATCAAGCATCTTAACTTAGGGGTGTACAATAGCTAATGTAAACGATTGTCCGTGACAAGCCTGCTGCATTTGAGGTGGAGATTTGGTATCCGTGGGAGGCTGGGTCAAGCAATGCACTGTTGCAGTCACATTCTGGTTCATTAATCAACAATTTGGCACAAATAAGCCAGCTCCAGTTTTTTATACTGGCCTCCTCTGTCATAAGCAATATTTTGAACAGCGTGAATAATCTATTTATATCGATTTGTATTGCACACATATGTCCTTGGTATATATAAGCCGTCTCTTACAGTAATACTATCAACTGATATGACAACTGCTGACTATAGACTATGATAAGTTTATAACTAAGCGTGTACACAAATCACAAACTCTGGCATCTTATACTACTTTAGCCTAGACACTGTCATTACTGACACTTGACTATTCACAATATTGTCTTATTATTATATTGACACGAATGGCCAACATAAATCCTTCAATGACAATTAGTACAGTGAAGAAAAAATGACGTCAAAGTAATTGCAACATAATGTTTTAATGTTTTAATGGATAGATGCATAGCACAGCTACTCATTTCTAAAGTCTCCAAAAATCACCCCTCAGATAGATGAGCTACAGTAATTCAAAGAAATATGATATTTGTACATAATGCACACAGCATACAGTTGCCTCAATGGTCTCCAGTGGCAAAAAACGTTATGTATAAAACAAATATATTGTTTTATGTATTCATTTATTCAGTATGTATAGTTTGATTGTTACAAATTAAATTTGTATCTACATTTTATTTTCATTATGGTATTTTAACCAATTAAATAAGAAATGATGTAATAAAGATATAGAAACAACATAAAATATAATGGATTCCACTGTCAGACAGATGTAAAGATAATTGATGTTCTCACAGTGGTATTTTGAAGCAAAACGAAACTGTATGCATATCTATTAGAAGTTTATTTAACGTGACAAGACTCGATGCAATATGCATCACAAACGTATAAGCATCTCTAGCTTTCTTTGGTATTCTCTCACTGTGGCATTTGTTCGCTGTTTCTTTGGTTCATCTCACAATCTTAAGCATATATCTGGTATATAATACATTGCCCAAATGGAAGAGCTATGTCTAGACTCTGGGATTAAATGTAAGCTGAAAATTAAGCCATTGTTTTTTAATGATGAGTGTCTGTAAAACACATTTGTATAATTAACTATTTCCTTATATTAATAAGGGACATATTCTATATCACTGTGAAGAGTCTAATCTATCCTTTTTAAATGGTATATTACTTGCATATATCATCAAACATCTTGTATATGGGGGTCCCAAACACTCAAGAATAAAACCAAAACCATGGGGGAGCTTACTGTCACAGTCTGGAAGCCTATTGGGCTCATCATCATAGGTGTCTATGGCGTCACTTGCGGGTGGCAGGACTTAAATCCTTCCATGTCTCCAAATATGCTGCATACAGCACAACCTCGCAGCTATGTGCAGTAGAACAACTGTGTTGAAGGTCAACCTTATGTGTCTTAAGCTCTTCTAGCATGAGTTGTTGTACAGTGTGCACTGACAACACTCACGCCCGAGGGCAATGGTGTCCAACCTAGACACATGACAGCTCATCCAAGGTACCAGGTTCAACCCTGCTATATTGCAAGGTAGCGCATAGTGGGGGAGTGAAGAAACCTTTTGGCCTATGTGTCATGCTCAGCCCACTGCAAAAAATCCCACATCTCCATCACCAGTGGTAATTGGGTGAATAATCTAAATGTAAATGTGGTGGTTTTAGTCTGATAAGCATTCCTGATCAGCAGCAGATCAGCACATTGAATAGGTACCAGGTGTGGCTGGACGGTGGGGGTCTGGGTGACATCGAGTGCCATACAACCTTCAACATCTAGAACATGCGTAGCAGGGTTGGACATGAGGACTGTTAAAGGCAGTAGACATAGGTCTACCAAGTTTAAATATCAGATAGACTACTCAAAATCAGGTAGCCCGGACATATAAATGACTGCCATGAAAGGGAGGTGGATTTTGATAAAAAAAACATTTACACTGACTGTAAATAATTCTCTGTGTTTGTTGAAATAAGCATGATGATTCAAATGATTGTTAGACAAGAGTATTTTTTTAATTTCTACATAATGCACCTTTAGGTGAACCATAAGTCTATCTACTAATAAATGTTGGTAGACCAGCTGTTTTAGGTAGACCAGGGCTATGGGTCTACCACTTATGTCTAACTCTGTGTAATTGGCATGTCCAGGGGCACAGCAGTGGCCAGTTCACGGCCTCAGATGTTTTTCTTTGACTGATTGCCCTATGTTGCTGGGAATCAGTCAATGCAACGTATTACAGTGGTGGATCGATCAGGTACGCATTTCAAGGAAGTACCGACCACAGTAGCCTTGTTCACCACATCACCAGCACCATGCCTGCAGCCTCTTGTTGAGTAGTGAAAGGTGTTCCATAATTACAGTTCTGTACCTGTAAAGCTTTACTTCTAGAAAGAATAGTTATGTTCCCAGTGTTCTGGAACCCAAGTCTTAGGAAGTGATCCCGTTCTGGAGCTCAGTGCTCCGGAATGAGCTGTACTGTTCTAGAGCAGTATGGCTGTCCCGGAGCTCAACAGCTCAGAATGGAAGTTGTTACGGAGCTCAGAGGCTCAAGAGTTGATATGGTCCGGGCTCCAGAGTTACAGAGGAGTGTCCTATCGTCGTTCTGAAGCATGAAGTCCCTGAAGGCTGGTACAGCATGTTGTTCAGAAAGTCTGGTTTTCCGGGATCAGCTGAGTGAATTGTACTGGTCCTGAGCATTAAAGCTCTCATGACAATCCAAAATTGCTGTGGAGGCCAGTGTCTCTGAAAGATGAAGTTTGGACAGGGTTCCGGAATCTGCAGCTCTGGAATCAACATGTTGGATGTACTGTTTGTGAGATTTGAAGCTCGGAATATAACAAATGTAGCAGCCAAGACATCCCAGAGGCCAGCCGTTTCAGAAGGTGCTGTTGCCTGCATACTACTACCGGAGGTCTGGTTTTAGTGCTGTACCCTGGCAGTTGAGGAAAGTACACTTAAGTTGCAAGCCCCCATCCATGTCCAGGCAGGTCCACAAGAGTAGCTCGATGTATGTCAGGTTACTCTTGGTTCATCTGCTCATTACTATAAATAGTTATCGGTTCATGGCTATGCAGCAAATTAACCAGAGGTAGCCCAGGGGTTACTCCAGCACTTGCAGGGTCTTAATCCCAATTTACTGCTTGCTGAGTGGTCCACCAAAACGTTTGTTCATGGCAAGGTTTAGTGGGTCCAGTCAAAACCTACTGGGTTCGGTGTAACATGGATAGGGCGATCCCTTAGGGGCAGTATGTCTGCCTTGAGGGGAAGGTGATGAGTCAGAGCACTCAGGCTGAGGTTGGACTGCCGAGGGACCTGTCTCACTGTTACACGAGTACGGTGGCCTTGTTGTACACTGATTTGCCTGTTTGAATCCAACAAAGCATCATCTCCGTGGCTCACTGGTTTATAATCCAATGTTTCCTGTTCATTGGCGGTTTGCATTTCACGAAACGTCTTGTCTCTCACCCTGTGGTGAACAATATCATCATTAGAGTAGAGTCAGCCAACGTTCAGGGGTTGAGACACTCAATGCTTTATCCTCATTATTAATATGTACCTGAGACTATGGGGTCTCCTCCACTGAGTCCTCCAGGCACCAGGTTGATGGCTACCAGGTGGAACTCCCACTGGTGCTGGTGGTGATGGCTTTCAGAACACGGCACAAGCCGAACTGTGTCCTCCCAAAGAGTAACATACCCATAGACAGGAGTGTACAAGGCCATATTCACCATAATATGATGTGAGATCAATAATAGTGTTGCTGGTTCCTACTTTTGTTGTTGCTTCAACCACTTATACTGTTCTGTGGGCTGTTCCAGCTTCATGGACTTGTTTATGCGTACAGGATATACACAATATCTTCGTAATGGACATAAATGACGAACAAATGTAGGAGAATCCGAGCATGAGACATACCTACCTTAAGCCCGGTTCAATTAAGAGTTTAATTGACCTAATTTTTGGGGGGTCGATTCTACAATCCACCCATCCATGCTGACCTACTCTAGCTTTGCTCACACTAGAAAGGACATTTTTTACGTTTTTTTCTCATGTAAAGCTACTTATTATGCAATGATATCATACGCTGTTGTAAAGGTTAGATTGTAATCAGTACAATGGTATGTGATAACTAATTTCTTATTTTAGTGGTCCTGATACAATGTGAATAAAGTTTCAGTTCTATACAATGAGGTTTACGTCAAAATTCACTTTGAATTTGAGTGGTTGAAAGGGATCCATTGATGAGTCTGTAAAATCATCAGA
The DNA here is from genome assembly GCA_019095985.1 of Streblospio benedicti. Classification (NCBI taxonomy): domain Eukaryota; kingdom Metazoa; phylum Annelida; class Polychaeta; order Spionida; family Spionidae; genus Streblospio; species Streblospio benedicti. Next base: position 9,119,907 of record CM032661.1, on the reverse strand, counting down.
TTGGTACACATAAATACATATTAGGCACCGTTGCAGAGGTTGTGGTAGCGGAAGATGTACATGTAGGCGACATGGATTGGAATGTAGTTCTGCCTGTGGAGAGTGTAGAGGCGTTAGCTGCACCAATGGCCAGCATGTAGAGATGACACTTGATGGTGACGATGATTATGATGATGTTGACAATGAAGAAGACTAATATAATAAAGCAATGTACATGTACATATATTATCATTTTGATGAAATTGACACTAAAATGATAAAAAAAAATATGATCAATATAAACTCCTGAATCCATAATCTGTCATTTTTGGTTCAAAACTGAATTTCGTTATGTTATCATAAATCACTTGTAAAATCCAAAGTTATTTTTCAATCCATCCCAAATTTGTTGTGCACATGTCCAAATAATTAGGCAACGATATGAAATAATAAAAATCTCAATTTCATGAATAGTAGCTTTTCAAAAAAAAACTTCGCAAGTTGATTTTATTAAAATTCCGAAAAAAAATCACATTTATGCAAATTAGATGAATACTAATGAAAAAAATTACTTATTTGTTATGTGCATCTGATAGATGAGTACAAGAGCTTTCAAATGAGGTATCATACATATCTGCAGCTAAGATAGTTTAAATTATATGAAATGTTTTATATTCTTACTTTTCGCAGTATTTTCCATGACGTTGCCATGGAAACCAGCAAATTACTAATACCTACAGAGGGTTGATTTTTGGAGACTTTTAGTATGTTACAGAAGACAGGTTTTGAAAAACATATCAATCGTTAAACATTATGTTGCAATTACTTTGACGTCAAGGGTTTTTTCACCCTAAAAGCCCTATAGTAAATGTCAATGTCTATACCATTCATCCATAACCAGTGCAGATCTAGATCTATGCACAGTTCATATGCACAGTTCACAACTATCCTTATGAGTCATGAAAGAATTATCCATCTAGATCTATATGGGTCTACACCATTGCATCATTATATTTGAGTTTTCATTCATCAAACTTTAAATAACTCAACTGTAGATCTACTACTCACTAGTAGCATGGGCCACAGATACTGAAATTTGACAGTAGATCTATACTTCGCCGTCGCCAATGTCAAAACCAGAAAATCTATGCCTTTTTTTATTGATTTGTAACAGATCGTTGATCTTCTACAATTTTAAGCCTACTATTATTGATTTTCACGTTTACTGGACAACTCTGCAACTGCTTAGCATGGGCCATGGATACTTAAATTTGACAGTAGATCTAGATTGACGACGATGTCAACACCAGAAAGTTTAATACTGTGAATTAATAAAATCAGGCAACATTTTGGGTATATTATGTCAAAATAAAAGGAGAATACAACAAATATTATTGATGACGGTAAGTAATTACACAGAAACTCCCTGTTATGGAGATCCTCAAGTGTAAATTTTATTTAAACCCATCAATGTTTTTGTTTTGTTCTTTTTCATCAACGTCATTATTGAAGGGTAGACGTGTCAAAATATACGTCGAACGCATTGTGTTGTACGCTAGTCGCCCTGAATAGTGCTTCTAATATAAGTACTAGACCCTTTACGTCACGGGTTGATTATGTAAAATAAACTTGCTTAGTTCACTTAATTGGCACCTCGTCGGGTATATTATTTCAAAATGAAAGACGAAAATAAGAAATGTCTTTGATGACGGTAAGTAATTGCAGAGAAACCCGCTCTTCTGGAGACCCCAAAAATAAATTAATCAATGACAAAGTGATAAAAATCAATTGTTTGGCAGAAAAAAGATGGCGGCGGAAAATCGTAACATGCATATGGGAGTCGAGTCCCCTAATAAGGAACCGTCTCTGGCAGGCTCTGCCGCGCCTGTATTAACAAGAATTTGTTTTTATGTCTGCAAGTGCTCACGATCTCTGATCTTTTGTTTAAGGTGGCCATCTCTCTTTAATATACAATGAAGTATTTTTCTAGGATGTACTGTTTAGATCTACAAAGTACTGGGTAATTATACTTTTTTTATTTTTAAATGTCATATTCTCCTGCAAAATGAGGAATTGTTTTTCATTCAAATATGATAATAGAATCACGCCATTTTGGATTACATGAAATCATTTACCAATGATGACATCATTCAGATTAGATTCTTTTAAAATTTAAAAGCATGAACCTCATTAAAATACTAATTGATGTATACTATCAGTTTCAATTGTTTTTATTGAGCTATGTACCAGGGTAAATTTTCAGATGGTGTACTTGTTCTAGGATGAAAGGGAACATTGTTCTACGATTATTAGTATGCATTCTTTTATATATTAATTGTCTGTACTTACCCAAATAGTAACGATTTTATAGTAGTAAATGGAAGTAACAAAATATAGTAGCATGAGATTGTCTGCATAACAAACAGTTCAAAGCGTCATATTCCTTTACTGTTAATGCATCTAGAAAAACACGCCATTTAGACAACTGAATCTAATATACTTCTAACAAATGTTTTGGGCCAGTTTCTCTAAGTCATCAGTTTCTCAAAATACAATTATGCCTGGAAAACCTGGAAGAAGTGGTCTACCACGTGGAGCCTCTGCACACGAACAAAGATTACTTGTTCTGAAGTCAGAAAAGTAGAATGACAAAAAGGCCCTGCAGTAAGTCTTTAGATCCAGCATCTAAAATAGAACCTTCAGATACAACATCACTATGTGAACAAGTTAAGAAACCAGATAAGTTCAAACACAGAGTAAAACTTGGATCAAAATCCAGTGTTAGCAACAAAGAGTGTAAGCTCTCGAAGCATATTTAAGCCAGACCCCTGCATACCTGCCAGAGTGCTCAAACTGTGGAGCAGTGAGCGAAGCACAAGGCCTCTTGACCCGTTGGTCACATGATTGTTGGTGTGGACGGTTCCAACCCCACACCCTTTTCGGTTCAAAACAATGAAGCATGTACCTGTTCCCAGCACACTCAGGTTCTACCTCCGGGAAGCCCGTGGAGTGATGTTGACAGTTGCCTTCACAGGCAACATGGACATCCCTAGACTGCACGTGGGTAGAGCACTCAAGCCCTTTACGGTCTGCGTACTAGCCCCAATCCGCCAGTTGCCTGAGGGGGGTGTTCGGTTTTCCTCTCCATTTCTACAGATCTTAAGGATTCGTTTGCTGTTAGTGTCGTACTACCCCTACTTGGCACACTCCATGGAGGCGTCAACTTGTTGGTGGGGTAACTAACTGGACAGACGGTTGGTTGGTCAGTATGATGCAATTAATGGGGTCTTAGCCGGTGTAAGCACTTGAACAAGTACTGACTTTAAAAATTAAATATCAGAAGAGTTATGAGATTCAGATGAAACTTTTTTATTCAATTCCGGCAATATCTTTAGAATTCAACAATGTTTGATATTATATACTTGCAGTTACTGAGATAGATTATTGTTTTTTTAGGTCAGGTATCCAAATCACATTTGCTTGATGGGAGTTATGATATCTCAACAACTGAAGATAAATTTGACAGAACGAACACTATTGCACGTTGTGTAAGTGACACAGTCACATTGGAATCTGTGCATTTTGAGGAAACCAAGTTATCTATGAGGAAAAAGTTCCCTACAGTGAAAAAGAGAGAACGAGCAAAAATTGTTGAAAAAGAACTGAGAAATCGATATGTAACTGTTGAGCAAAGTGTTACAGCTGTGGAATCTTCTTGTGAGAGCTTGACACATTTTGATGCTAATGCCAGAAACAATCAGTGCCAAGAGAAAAAACAAATTCACAATGACAAAATCTTGATAACAAAGGCATTAACAAACCATCAGTCAGATAGCAGTGATGAGAATTTGATAATTATCCCTAAAGCATTGCAACCTTTGCATACTTTCCACAGAGATGATCCGGGCTCTCGCACACATTCTAATGCTGGCAAAAATAAATCCATATTCAATAAGAAACATATGCAGTACAGTACATGTAATGGTGAAACAAAAAACAAGAGAACAAATCTGAAGCAAAACCACCATAATCCAATTGCGGAAAATGCCAAAGATATAGCATTGGAAATTTCTGATAATGAGTCATGGATTAGAAAAAAAATGTTGAGAAGCTATCAAAGAAGTTATAGTAATTCAGATAAATGCAGCATCAGTGATGATAACCAAGATGAAAAAGATGTCCACAATTGCCAAAGAACTATGGTATGTTGAGTTATCAAAAGATTTTTTTTTATTAATTTGGAATAATAGTGTATTTGTGTAGTAATTGATTTTTTTCTTGTTTTAGGAATACATCCCACAACGAAAGAAGAAAAAGTCTTTAAATTGCAATCAGAAATATAAAAAGTCAAGTGCATTGATAGATTTGAAAGCGTCTAATCCACCATTAGAAAGAAGAAAAAGTGATATTGCCATCAAAAGCAATGAATCATTAGACATGAAGCATGTTGAAAATTATGTTTCAGATACGGATATTTCATGTCAAATTAGTATGGAAACTGAACAACCGCGTCATCAGAGAATAAACAGACATTCAAATGCAGATGAAAATGTTTTTTTTGTAAAGCACTCCAAGTTGTCATCTGCATCCCTAATGCAAGTTGCTAAATGCACTCAGAGAGAGGATGCATCCCCATCAAGAACATCAGGTGAAAAGCTCAGTGGTTAGGATGTCCTCATTTGATTGGTTGAATGACAAAATTTGTAGTAGACAAAATAAGATTAACATCTCAACTACTAATATCAATTACAAAATCAAATGTTTTTAGTATAAGATTTATAAATTCATTCATTTCTTGTTTATTTAAATTACCGGATACGATCATCCAAACGCCCACCCCGTAGAACCGCCCACCCCCCTCTTGTTGCAAATGTTGTTAAGCGCCCCCCTTTCACATAATCATGATATGATCAGTTTCCATTATTCCCCTTATTTTTGGAACTCTAGATTCGTCCAGTTGATAATCTAAGCATGTGATTTCTCACCTGATTTTGTTTTTATCTAGACTTAATTGAATAGAAGAATGTGTGTTAGGGCCGAGTCATTATATAAGAAGTGGGGGGGGGAGGGGGGGTCGGAAGTTTTTCTAGACATTGGTGTTTCTAACTTCTGACCCCCCCATGGGTTTGCAAATCAAACATATGACCCCCCACGGGTTCGCAAATCAAACATATGACCCCCCCAACATCGAAATACATGCCTGAAATATGAACTTCCGACCCCCCCACTTGACATGTTGCACCTAATAACGTCCAATTTTACAATCATAAACACGCGTTTGATAGAAAAATATAAATAAATTAAAACAGAGAGAAAAACGAGTTGATTGACATTGGAAGGTTCCGTACTAAAAATATGACTAGCTTTTATCACTCGTGCGTCGCAATCCGAAATTTGCGTGTATGCAATGTTTATTAAGGCTGATAGAATAATAATATTGACATCAGCAATGTTTGGGGACAAAACATCTTACCAGAGTTAAAAAAGGTTTAATTACGAAGAAATGGAATGATACAAATAGCTGAAAATGTATGTATTCAACTGACTTAGCAAGTACCATTTACATGACATAAATTTAATATATACCTTGGAAGTCACCTGTGCATGTCTCTTTAATACAAAGTATTACTAAAATACTGGAATGCCACTGTCTATATATTGGCTTAGTCATGCTGATTATTCCAGTGTTTTATACACTGGCTAAGATCCAATTAATTGTGTCATCCGTCAGTCACTACTTACGTCACTCCGACCGTCTTGTTCGTTACCCCTCTACAGGCCGCTTCGTTTGAGCTAGGATGCTCAAATTCGGCATGTTATCTAATCCCACGAATATGATTTGTTTTTTAATCATTTGAGTAAAACATATAGCCATTAGAAAAACAACCATGGATGGGGCACCGATGTCGACTGGGCATCATTGATGAACAACCACACTAAGTAATTAAGTAACCACTAAGTAATTAAGTGTTATTTTGTCTGTTTCTACAGTTCCAAAGAGTGTCTTTGTTGATATCAATTGCATATCCAGTTTGTTAAATAAAACTGCTGTAGAAGTTAAGAAGTTCCTCCCCATTCAAAAAGCAAAGAGCCAACTGAATAGCAAAGGTTAGTATAGAGTGTGCAGTATTGGTATGATCTATTTCTTAAGTATTAGTATGTTTGCATAAGCATATATTTGCTAAATGTGAAAACGTATTATTTGTGCTATATCTTTCAGTGTTGTTAAGCAATTCTACAGTACTATACTGACTGATATGACAGAAAGGAAACAAAATTAGAGTAATAGGTGTAATAAAACGAATTTTATTTGTTTATTTAAATCAGATAGAGTGTGCAGTATTGGTATGATCTATTTCTTAAGTATTAGTATGTTTGCATAAGCATATATTTGCTAAATGTGAAAATGTATTATATGTGCTATATCTTTCAGTGTCATTAAGCATTTCTACAATACTATACTGACTGATATGACAGAAGGGAAACAAAATTAGAGGAATAGGTGTAATTATTTTGTTTATTTCAATCATAAAAGTGGTGCCACTCTCCCTATCTTTAAAAACATAAGATAAAAAGATAGAATAAAATAATGTAATATAAATTAATACAAGGATTAAAATAACGATTATCACAGTTAGATCACCTATTACTAAAATTGTACAAAATATTATTCCGTTCGTTCATATATATTGAAAACACTAGATAAAACTGCCTGAATTAAAATATTATTAAAATCACCTAATCTCTTACGCAATGAAGCAGCACTTTTATGTCTTATGACAGTAAAAGAATCAACATTGGCAAATGCTCCACTCATACTTGTGCCATAATCAATATTCATAAACTTTCTAAGTATATTATTAAATGCAACCACAATCTTCTTCTATTGGGATTTTTTTGATATTTGCCCCATAGCTCGTAGCCGTAATTGTTGGAGCAATAAGTATGGAATAACCTTTTCTTAATTTCTGGAGTACGATGATAGAATCTATCTCTTATGTCATCATCTAATAAATAATCAGAGATCATCACAACTAAGTATTTATGACATTGAGTATAATCCAGAGGTTTTCCATTGAGATAAACAGATGGTGAATGAGACAATTTTAAGTCTCTAGCTTTAAATATCATACATTTAGATTTCTTCTCATTATATATAGCAAATGAATCACAGATGTTAGTATTTTTTGTAGGGATTTTTTTTGGTGATGGGGCAATTACACATGCGTTGTCAGCGTACATTATCTGATTTATCGTAATTCCGTTTATGGTGCATCCACAATTGGAGTTATTCAATTGGATACTCAGCTCATCCATATACACATTAAAGAGATATGGGGACATTATACTGCCCTTACGTATTCCGTTCATCACGTGAAAGAAATCGGATACAGTATTCACCCATTTTACACAGAAACATTGATTGCAATACCAGAACATTAATATTCCTACAAAGAGTGCATTAATACATCTTTTTCAGGAGTTTCTTAAATAAACACCAATGGCTTATTCTATCTAAAGCGTTGGATGCATCAATGAAGCACACAAATACTGCACTACTATGACTAGTATAATAATCTACTGTTTGTTTTAGTGTAAATATTGCCATATCAGTCAGATGTTTTGGTTTGAAGCTGAATTGATTACATTTAGTATACAAAATATCTTATCTTTATGCAGACTATTATTAGTAGTAGGAATATCCATATAGGTTAGTAATAAGCAACTCTACTACTCACAATTCACAACACACTGACGTTGCGGCTTCCATCACGGAGCCTGTGACCGAAGTGACAAATCTGGTATAGTAACCTCAACCAGGGCAAGAGCATCCCCCCGAACCTCCTCCATCTGCTTTCTGCCAGGAACTCCACCTGGCGGTTATCAAATTCGCGCCAATGTGACGTCACTACACCAGATTTGTCACTTCGGTCAAAGGCTCCGTGATGGAAGCCGCAACGTCAGTGTGTTGTGAATTGTGAGTAGTAGCGTAGCTTATTACTAACCTATATACAAAACATGTTATAAGAAACATTAATAATTCATAACAATTTGAAACAAAGAAACGGCCGTCATGGTTTTCTTGGAACTGCTCAATCGCTGAAGCTACCATACTTATAATTAATGAATTAAACAGCATAAAGCACGCAAAAATCAGAACATTTTCTCATATTTCCACACATTGGCGTCCATCTGTGATGCATTTTTGCTCATAGATATTCAGATTTGTTTGGGCGTCTCATTATTTCCGACACAGCTACAGCGCCCATTAGTTAAAAAGAATGCAGACATAGTAGACACTAATTTAATTGTAAATGTCATATTCTATCATTCCATGCAAAAATCACCACCAATAACCCATGCTGATTGGTCAATCAGCGTGCTAAATTATGCGATGGAATGAATGCTCCAGAGCGCACGGAGACCACTACTACGACGCTAGTCTAAACTCGTCACATTATCAATACAGCCGCTGACGTCGCAAGGCGTGTCCTGTGTAGTGGAGAGCAAAAGTTTAGACTAGCGCCATAGTAGTGCTCTCCGCGCGCTCTTTTTAGGCAAAATTGACTTGCAATGAGAGTGTTATAATATGATTTATTTCAAAATAAAATGGATTTTAGTCATGATAGAATGGTGATTGACCACTCGATTGTCGTGTCAATCGCAAAATTGAGCATGCTGACGTCTGATTTACCCTCACTTCGTTCGGGCAAATCAGACGTCAGCATGCTCAATTTTGCGATTGACACTCCAATCTCGTGGTCAATTCCTACAATGTCTGGCATGGTCATGATCAATGTTCTATCAGCTGCAAAATAGTCTACCTGGTGCTGTTTGCTATTTGCTATTATAAGATCAATTTTAGCATGACAAAGCCAATATATAGAGAGTGGCATATTATTTGTGACTAATTAAATAACCGGTATATTGTACTTGTGTACTTTCAATCATGATTTTGAAAACATTTTAGTGAACACAACTTTATTGCCCATAAATCAACATTGTTCTAGCAATGCCGTGTTCTTTGAAAACTTTTGATCTAGTTATATCGGCAATTTGTGGCAATGGAAAACCTTTAAATTTTATTGAATCAGGAGATGCAGCTGTATAGCTGCTGGTAAATTTCTTATACTAGGAAGCCTTTACTATGGAAAGCTTTCTATCTGTCCCATTATGGTAATGGTTGGAG
>CM032661.1:9038956-9104456 GCA_019095985.1 Streblospio benedicti | reverse complement strand
TATAATTAATGAATTAAACAGCATAAAGCACGCAAAAATCAGAACATTTTCTCATATTTCCACACATTGGCGTCCATCTGTGATGCATTTTGCTCATAGATATTCAGATTTGTTTGGGCGTCTCATTATTTCGACACAGCTACAGCGCCCATTAGTTAAAAAGAATGCAGACATAGTAGACACTCAATTTAATTGTAAATGTCATATTCTATCATTCCATGCAAAATCACCACCAATAACCCATGCTGATTGGTCAATCAGCGTGCTAAATTATGCGATGGAATGAATGCTCCAGAGCGCACGGAGACCACTACTACGACGCTAGTCTAAACTCGTCACATTATCAATACAGCCGCTGACGCCAAAGGCGTGTCCTGTGTAGTGGAGAGAAAAAAAGTTTAGACTAGGTAGTAGTGCTCCCTCTTTTTAGGCAAAATTGACTTGCAATGAGAGTGTTATAATATGATTTATTTCAAAATAAAATGGATTTTAGTCATGATAGAATGGTGATTGACCACTCGATTGATGTCAATGTCGCAAAAACGCATCTGATTTACCCCTCACTGCGTTCGGGCAAATCAGGCGTGCTCAGCATGCGATTGACAATCCAATCTCGTGGTCAATTTACAATGTCTGGCATGGTCATGATCAATGTTCTATCAGCTGCAAAATAGTCTACCTGGTGCTGTTTGCTATTTGCTATTATAAGATCAATTTTAGCATGACAAAGCCAATATATAGAGAGTGGCATATTATTTGTGACTAATTAAATAACCGGTATATTGTACTTGTGTACTTTCAATCATGATTTTGAAAACATTTTAGTGAACACAACTTTATTGCCCATAAATCAACATTGTTCTAGCAATGCCGTGTTCTTTGAAAACTTTTGATCTAGTTATATCGGCAATTTGTGGCAATGGAAAACCTTTAAATTTTATTGAATCAGGAGATGCAGCTGTATAGCTGCTGGTAAATTTCTTATACTAGGAAGCCTTTACTATGGAAAGCTTTCTATCTGTCCCATTATGGTAATGGTTGGAGTAGAAGATTAAAATAGACATTAATTCTACTCTCACTGTTCTGCCAAGCAACCAATGTTTCGATAGACTGCATGGTTTTACAAATTCTAGAAATCAAAACGGAACAGAGCAAACATTTAGTTGTTCGAGAGCTTAAATACACTGCATATCATGAATGTCAGGACTGAGTTAATTTGATAATTAATGATTGTTATTCTTAATCTTGAAAATTCTATAGAACACATTCTCATAAAGTATAGTGAGACACACTAAAAGTAATTGTAATACTATTACTGTTAACTTTTAGTTTGGCTTACTCTTTGAAAGATCATAATCAAATAAATTTAGTGGATTAAGTGCAGCTTATAAAGAAATGGTTGGAGGCCGTCCAAAAAATCATTTTCATGGTTTTTTGTCTTCTTTCGTTTGTTCCTAAAAATCATCAAAAATTAGAATTGAGACGAAGAAAAATGAGGGAAAATGAAAATGAAAATCCTGTGACTACCCTGCAAGGGAGGTGATTGCTGAATATATACACGTAGTTGCTATTTTTTCTATATAGATTTACCTGTGGTGATTGATTCCAGCATGGAAACAACCATTGAAGAGCATATGATAATTGAAGATGTCAACGATTTGGATATGACAGGTAATCAAAAATGATGATAAATGAAGGAATGTATTTAAATCAGCTGTACAAGGGACCTACATGGTGGTCCAAAATTAAGTGCTGTACATATATATATATATATATATATATATATATATATATATATATATATATATATATATATATATATATATATATATATGCATATTTGTCCATTTATAAGGCATTCCATAAAGCTTGTTTGTCACTTTCACTTTTTATTATGATGTCCATATAGAAGAAATCTGCTAGTGTCTGGTGTCCATAGATAAGGGTGTACTGTAATACTGTATGTCCAATTCAATTTTTAACCCATCTTCACGTATTATAAAAATGGCTGGAACCAACGGGGATCATGTCGCACTCGTATCGAACAAATCAGCTGAGTCATTCCATGTATTCTGCTGTAGGTAAAAGCTTTGTCCCTTCCATCGTCATATCTAACAACCATATACACAGAATATGAAAATGATTTAATCCCCCTAATATCCATCCCCCCAGCTACCCCAGGAAAATAGGTTTGGAACAAATTAAATGCGCCCCACCCTCCTCCACCCTTCCTTCTGCCTTTGCCCCCTTCTTTCCTCCCCATCCCGGCCTCTATCCCCCATCCCCATACAAACAGGTCCAGAACAGACACAGAGACAACAGAGACAAACTAAATGAATATCCATCACATCCTTCCTACTGCTCAGGTTGAAATGGATGAGATCTGGAACTCCCTCCACTCATCATCACCAACATTTGACATTTGGTATGACTAGGGTAATTAACCAGTTTCCAGCCCCCTAAGGGCCGGAAAATGAAATTATGTCATAGAATACAAATGCAAACAAAATCGTAAAAATCATTTTTTTGTGTATGAAGAGACCAATAAAACCGGTACATAGTTATAATGTTATGAGTAAAGGTGATCACATAGATGACTTATTGACTAAAGCACTTTGATGCGTGATTTCAGATTCCGGCCCCCCATCTTTCAGTAATCGGCCCCTCTCATTAACCCTTTCACTGCTAAATAACAATCTAATTGTATCTTAAAAGCAGCAGATAAACTGCCAAACACCGATTTTATCGTCGTACAGAACGTAGTGGTATATTGCCTACATACGATGATTTCGTTCATGTAAAATTCAAGACATCTGCCATTTGACAGCTAGAACATGCTACAGATAATCACTTCGTTTGCAGCAATAAATGCCTGCAATTGACTTAACATGTAGATAACTATTTTATAAGTAATTGAGGAACACTCGGCTGTAACTTTTGTTAGTTTATGATGGGTAATAACCTCACATAATTGATTTATTAAGCAAACCATGATTAAAATGCAACTTTGACCCCCTTCCCCTCCTCCCCCCCCCCCCTTCAGGGTTGACGTCAATTGTGAACGCTCCCTTATCTAGATTGTTTTTAATGCATTCAATGTTTTATATGACACTTCATCTTAACAAACCACTACACTAGCCTCTCTTGGCACATACATGACTTAGTAGATTTGATGGATCTTGTTGATTCCTGTCAAAAGATTCTTCCACATATGTCCGTTTAGGATGTTTAGATATCTTCACTTTGAACTCCATATACCTGGTAAGTAATTATAACATGTTTAAAATCTACGCCAATTTCGTCATCCTCTTTCTTTTTTCACAAATGATATTAAAGTTAAGATTTTGCCCAGTTTGCAACTACTAAGTACTAGTCTAGTACTTACTGCTAGATCTAATAGTGATAGATCTATCCTGTGATATAATCCATTGCACCATAATTTATATTTGAATTTGTATCAATGTTTATGAGCACAACAACACTAGTATGTCATACCACTGCTAACATAAATACTAGTAGATCTTACTATTGAAGAAATATGTCATGGTTTGGAGGTCACCATGTATGAATGCATGCCCATATGTAGTGAATATTGCCCGAGCTTGCGGGGGCAATATTGACTGCATGAGGGCATGCATTCATACATGGTGACTGCCAAACCATGATTTATATTCATTATAACACGATAAACCCTCATTAGCACATACTATTTGATGAAAAGCCTCACGAAAAATAGCATGGAATTAATCGGGTTCAACGCACAGCAAAAGTCTCTCGCCAATGCGATATTTGTAAACCTCGTACGCATCTCTGTGTAGTATAACAAACGTCATAGTTTAGATATAATGTCAGACGTACTATTTCATGTCAGTCTAGAAGTATTATTCAGAAATTTTTGAAAACATTCTGTTATTTTATGTTTTAAACAGTAAGCAATTTTTTTCTTGTCTCAATCATCTACACTTTATTTGCAAGTAAATTTTGCAGAAAATCCAACGTACACACAATTCTTTAGCATTGGCATACAATAAGTGAGTGTACAGATGGCCAATATGGTTATATATTGATTTACTTATTTGAATAGATAGCCGAAAGTGTGACCCACTTTTAGAGGGCACTATTGCCCAGTCGACTATGGAGAAATAGGTGACCTGCTGATTTGGCTCTAAGCCAATCACAATGCAGGACTTAGGGGTGTGTCACAGATAGAGTGTTATAATTTGCAATTTTAAGCCTATTGATTTTCCACTCAGACGTGACGCTTTTGACAGCTATATCTAAAACTAACATCAACGTTTGCATGTTTTTTGTTTTTGTTTTTACACCTGTGAGTTTTTGTAGTTCAGTTCTAGAGAAACATTATGACTTTAACACTTATTTTTATCGCATTCAACAGATAATAAAAATATATTGATGAAACCATTCAAACTATCAATGAGATATATAGGAATAATCAGTAAAACCCAATTTTGTGCTTGAATTGGTGGAAAAAAACTGCGTGTTTGATTTGGCTTGTTTACGTCAATTCTTCAAACAGGGACTAGTCTGTGAGCGATATTCCCGTACAGTGTCTTGTGGAAGTGGGCGTGGCACCATGAAATAATAAGGATAATCCGGCTCCAAAGTCGCAAGATTTCCCGTCGATTCCACTTCATTGTCATGTATTAGGGCAGGCACTGCGACTGCGTGCCCGTTTAATAATATGGCCAACCACGTTGGACGTGTTAAGTCATCGCACGTACGGCATAAGAAACCAGTGTGCTTGAAATGAAAAATCTGACTGACTCTGATTCTGCGACCTATTTTTATTTGCTACAGAATTTTTAGAAGGCTAACATCCTACCGATAATGCTTATTAATTAGAAAACGGACAACTTCCTGCAATCTCGTTAAAAATAAAAAAGGACAACATAATATTTACGAAAGTGCTTCGGTTTAGTTGGTAAACAAAACAAAAAAAATTGATCTTGTAGATACATTACCAAAACATTCCAGCTCCAATGGAGATCGACAGCAGAACACTATAGGATCATGATTGTAGTTTACATCTTAAAATGTACCAAAAATGTACGGGCACGTCGGGCCTGCAACTTGGAAATCTAGCCGTCTCAAAACAATTCTTGTCGGTCTCAAGCCAGCGGGCAGACGTATATTTCAAACACTGATTTAGGCCCTTCTTTTCAACATATTATTTTGACAGAAATGTTTGTTTTCATACGAAGAAAGCTATGTTATACAAATGCGTTTTTTAATTATCAGCTGGGAACAAACGTTGTGTCTTTGAAAAGTATTCGCATGCGATGTCAAAGCGCATATGTTTATACTGCCACGATTTGATTATACAGGCAACATGGATGCAAAAGTTGATAAGTTTGAATAGTTTGTACACAAATAAGTTAATTAAATCTCCCTGGACGAAGTCTGGAGGAGAGATTTCTAGCTTTGCTTCTGTCCGTGACCGTCCGTCCATCCGAAATAAACAGGCGGATGACTCGAAGACTAGTTGAGCTATTGACTGGCAAATTGAATATATCTTCTTTGAGCAAAAAAGTACCTCTCAATTTTTTTGTACCTTGGCCTACTTTTGACGAACTTACGAGCGTTATGCAATAAAGTTTTTTACCAAGCTACAGGGAGAGGTATTTGACCTATGGTCACCAAACTTCATATTTAGCTTCCTTGTACTACTCTCCAGAGCTGATTATATTTGGTGTACTTTGGCCTACTTTTGATGAAGTTACGATGTGTTTTTAAAAACAAATTATTACGTAATTGTGTTTTTCTGTCTCCTGGGAACAGTTTATGACTTGTCATCGCCAAACTTGACATTTAGTATGTCTATATCACTCTCCTCACATGATTTGATGTTGGTGTACTTTGGCCTACTTTTGAATTTTTGGGGACTATTTGAGTAAAACTATTGTTACCACTGCTCTGGGATAAATATTTCACCTATGGTCATTAAACTTTACAGTTAAGTTCACTATACTAGTCTCCACAGTTGAATTGACATTGGTGTACTTTGGCCTACTTGACGAACTTATGAGCGTTACACAATAATGTTTGTTACCATGCTACAAGGAGAAGTATTTGAGCTATGGTCATCAAACTTCATATCTAGCTTCGTTGTACTACTCTCCAGAGCGGAATAGAGTTTGGTGTACTTTGGCCTACTTTTGATGAAGTTACAATGTGTTTTTTAAAAACAAATTATTACGAATTTGTGTTTATCTGTCTCCTGGGAACAGTTTATGACTTATCACCAAACTTGACATTTGGTATGTCTATATCACTATCCTCACGTGATTTGATATTGGTGTACTTTGGCCTACTTTTAAAAGATTTATGAAATATTCAAGTATAACTATTGTTACCACTGTACTGGGATAAGTATTTCACCTATGGTCATTAAATTTTACAGTTAAGTTCACTATACTAGTCTCCACAGGTGAATTGACGTTGGTGTACTTTGGCCTACTTTTATGAACTGATGAGCGTTGCGTAAACCTTGTTACCACTCTACAGGGAGAAGTATTTGACCTATGGTCACCAAACTCCATATCTAGCTTTGTTGTACCTCTCTCCAGAGCTGATTAGATTTGAGTGTACTTTGGCCTACTTTTAATGAAATTACGATGTGTTTTATAAACAAATTATTATGAATTTGTATTTATCTGTCTCCTGGGAAGACTTTATTACCTATCATCACCAAACTTTAAATTTCGTATGACAATGAATTTGAATTACTAATTTTAAAATTGATTGACCCAAAATGGCCTGATTGGGGAAATGGCCTGATCGTGGAAGGGGAGATTTACGGCGTTCCCGACAACTACTTGTTAGATTTTGGTGTACGTTGGCCTACTATTGCTGAAGGTACAATGTGTTTTCACTAAAAATCCTATGTATTTGGTACACAAAACACAATGTGTTTTAAAAAAACAAGTTATTACGAATTTGTGTTTATCTGTCTCACGGACAGTAAAAGATTAAAAGACGTCTTTTCCCCAGGGCGATTTAGGATTGAAAAAGAATGCTTTTCTTACACTAACAAGCTATGATATCCAATGAAATAATAGAGAATACTATGTAAGATATTATTTATAGAATAGATATAAAAGAAATGACAACCATTTTAACAGGCAAGCTCTTTGCACTATGTTACTCATCATCGCCCACTCAGGTAGTTGATATACCATGTATCCACATGTGAGAGCCTGTGGTTTAAGAATATGTCAGCCATCTAATATTTCTAAGTAAGCTGATACTTATTCATCGCCAAAATGGTTCAAAGATCAAACTAAAATGCAAAAATAAACTCAGATTTGTAGTGGAAAAATGAAATGCAATTCGGTTAAAGGTCCATCAGCCTGAATTCGACGTGACCCATGTTCAATGTTAGGCCCAAGGACCTTTATGCCTGAATGGATGATAAGATTAATGAAATCATTGTGCAATAAAAACTTAAATGGTTTGGACAGACATCTATTCCTGCTTTTTAACTTTTTTGACTTATTCGCCATTTTAATGCAATTTGTAAGGTCTTTCTAAGTAATGTGCAAATTACATATATTGATCACTTCTCTCTTGGTTGTCATGCGAAGAATATTTATATTTGATGAATTGTTTATATGAATAATTTTCTACATTGTAGAATATGTAAATGATACTGATAGTGCAATCTCGTTTAATTTAACTGCAAAAGGCAAAGATTTAAAGACTTGTAAGCGAAAAAATCAAAAGGTTAGTAATGAAGTGAAAAAGCCAAAGAAAATAGCTTTAGAAAAGAACAAAGAAAGTCAAATGAATACTGATGAACACTCTCAAATGAAATCAAAAATGAGGCAGAAAGAATCTTTAAAAAGCAGTAACCAATTTTTGTGTAATGGTGACCTTATTCCTACCAAACTTAGAAGGGCATCTTTAATTAATAGAAAAATTAAAGTGCAGCCATTGAAGAAAACTAGCAATGGAACACCAAATAAAACTTACATTAAGAAAGCAAAAAATACACCACCTATGAAAAATTCTCACAAAAAAGTTCAAAATGTACGGCAAAAGAACAAATCGCAGAAAAAAGGGAAGAGAATACCAGGAAAGAAAAGTCGACCGAAGGAAAGCAGAAGTATCCCGTCAAAGAGAATTTCTTCAAAAAAAATGAAAAACGTACAAATAAATAATGTGAATGTTGAAACCGGGAAATGCTGTTCAAAGAAACAAGTGAGAAAAAGAAAGACACAAGATCAGCAGGGAGCTAATGTTACAAGAAAAGGTACAAAAATCCTAAAAACACCGAACGCAAGAGATTTTGTAAATAGGCTAGATTTGATTGTGCCAGTAACAAGACTCAGCGATGAATCCAGTAGTGAAGATGAGGGTAAGTTTTTCTTGTCTCATAATTCACCAGTCTAGATAAAATGATTCCTATCAAATTTAGTTGCAAAATAACCCTAACCCTAACGTAAAAAATGATGGCTTTAGTCCAAGTTCACTATACTAGTCTCCACAGCTGAATTGACGTTGGTGTACTTTGGCCTACTTTTTACGAACTAATGAGCGTTACGTAATAAACCTTTTTACCACTCTACAGGGAGAAGTATTTGACATATGGTCACCATACATCATATCTAGCTTCGTTGTACCACTCTCCAGAGCTGATTAGAGTTTGGTGTACTTTGGCCTACTTTTGATGAAATTACGATGTGTTTTAAAAACAAATTATTACGAATTTGTGTTTATCTCCTGGGAAGACTTTATTACCTATCATTACAGAACTTGAAATTTTGTATGACAATGAATTTGAATTACTAATTTTAAAATTGATTGACTTAAAATGGCCTGATCGGGGAAGGGGAGATTTACGACGTTCCCGACGACTACTTGCTCACCCTTATGTTGATTGCTTCCTTGATGGTGCGAGTCTTATAATCACTTTCTCTGTCTACAACCACTGCATCTTCCCAGTCAATCTCATGATATTTCTTAAGAAATATGATGCTACAAGTAACATGGTCATATGTTTATATTTGATTTTTTTTCATGTTCACTTCTTTGAACCAGTATATATCAGGCTTTATTGACCACAAAGGTGAACAATAGAAATGCACGTGGCATTCGTTCCGTACTAACGTCATGTGGTTAACCACAGTAACCAAGACCTTAGTACGGAACGAACAAAAGCATGTGTTTTGATTAACATCATCGTAAAATGAAGTTTTATGACTTATTCACAAGATATTAAATTATGATCAATCGAATTACCAGGTATCATTAAAGGAATATTGGTTTACGATATGTAAGTTCAAACAAAAGTGATGGATGAGTTATTCTAAAAGTATTTAGTGAATATCTTCTATTATCATCTATATAATCACTCATGATTGGGTACTAACCTAGTTTCGAGATTTGTCCATCCCCCGCCCCCTCTCTCATTGGCACAGCTAGATTTACCGAATGTCAATCTTCACAATTTACCCTCCGAATGTGTGCAGTTAAAAGAGGTTGTACTGTAGAGCATAGAGCATTTACAATCAAGATGTTCAGATTACTCAATGATAGGTGTAAGACCTGATCAGTGATTTGGATTCGGTGTACTTATGATGTGTTGATTATTTTTATTAAATTTCGGCTTTTAAGCAAAGTTGGGCTTAAACTATTTAAGCCATTAATTTAACAAAATTGATGTTTTAAAATCACTGATTAACCCTTTTCGTGCCGGGGCGCATATATGCACCTCAGATTTTACGTCCCTTTAGTGCCGGGGCGCATATATGCGCCTCAGTTTTCAGAAAAAACAGTTTGAGTTTGTCTGCCATATTCGTATATAAACACTCGTGGTTCTAGTCTCAAATTCCGGTGTGTCAACAACAACAACAACTTTACCTTGACATTTCGATGCATTTCTAGAAGTAAATAAGCAGCATAGTTAGTGCTGCATATCGGTGACAATTTCAATATCGATTATCAGTTCAGGCCAAACGATAGATAACCGATAGTATCGCAGTATTTATATGTCGAAAATTAATCAATATATATGTATATTGATTAACTTTCGACATAAAAATACTCGGGATACTATTGACTGAGTATTTATATGTCGAAAATTAATCAATATATATGTATATTGATTAACTTTCAACGCAAAAATACTGAACGCGATACTATTGACTTATTGTTTTATATCGAAAATTAATCAAATATATGTATATTGATTAACTTTCGATAAAAATAAAAGATACTATTGACGTTTTATGAATAACTATACATATTTTTAATTGACTGTAATATTTTTTTTTTTTTGATTGCAGTGTTTGTGTATTGATTTTAATTTTACCCACGTACAACAGATTTCAGTCAATCCACTAAACTAATTTCAACTGTGTCACGCTGGTAGCACGGGAAAACATGTCTGAGCTACTTTATTTGCGTTGTGATAATCATCATATATAATATCATATTATATAAATGCATGTTGCGTCGGGTACTAGTACACACTTGCCAAAATGGCGACTGGCAAGGAAACTGATGTCAATGTGTTGAAATTTCTTGTTACTAGTATACTCTTAAGATATTATAGTAACATTAAAATGATATATGCACGATCATTCCGAATGAGGTTTTACATAAAGTTATCTACTTTTCATCCCGATGACACTGCTTCTAAATGCCATTTGACGGGTTTTATATAATGAAACATGTGACAGGATCTTACAGAATCCTACATGTCATAGGTACATCAATACACAATCAATAAATAAAGTAAATACGTAAATAAAACAACGTATGTAAGTAGACAATAGGAGATCAATAGAGATGCCGAGCAGACGATATAGAGCGATATATCGTGAAAAAATGGGAGGAGACGATAGCACGATAATATCGGGGGGAAAAGCCACTATCGTTGCATGGCGATATTGCAAGATCAAACCGATTCTCGTTTGGCGTTTCTTAAACGAGCAATTAACCGATAGTCAGATATATCGTTGCAGTACTAAGCATAGTGTTAATATTTTAATTATATTAGTGTGAACGAATATTTACCCACCAAACACGCATTATCTGCTGCAATTTTGAGCCGCGAAATACTCTTATTTGTATTCGCAAAACTATGGCTTGTCGTATATGGTTGGAATCCTCGTGAAACCAGCTATTCATCGAGACCTTAAACAAATGTGAAACTAGACTCATCAACGTCATATCCAGATATATATTTTGAGCCTTAATAGCGGTATTCTTAGGTTCAAGCACCACAAAACACGTTGAAACTGCTAATTAGCTGTTATCAAGAGCGCTCTTAATGATTCTATATCAGCGACGCGCGCTGCGCAAGGCTGATTTTCTGGAAATACCGGTTTTTGGTAAGAGTGACAAAGTTGAAGAATTTGAAGAAGAATTATCATATTATTCGTCATCCATGCCCCATCTTATTGTATCTTGGATACGGATCACAAATAAACCGTTTGGCAAACTACCCAATAAGTGTGGACGTTGGAAATCTACTATTTCTATCAAAGCGGATGATGTTTTTTGTCGGGTGATCAGTGGTGGCACTGGTGCCTGTCAAAACTTCACGGCAATGAAGAAATAAAAAGTTGAACACGTTTTTGGTTCGTAATATTGTAAGTAAAAATATATTATTATGAAATAGGGATGGTTTATGGTGTTTTTTGTGTCTATCCTGGATAAAAACTCGCTGCACTTAAAATTTCTACTGCTACTACGACATTTAAAATCAACCGCATAAGCTGTCAAATGAATGGACGATTACTCGAAATTGTCAAAATTTAACTTTATGCTGTATGTATCTTTATCTATAATGGTAAAAATAAGAAACTACACCGTCTCCTGAATGTGTACTGTAAATGTGAAAATGGTCTGATGAAAAACGTAAGAGCTACAAAGGATCATATTTCAACTATGACAACTGAAGCCCCCCACTGTGAATAACACGTCACGCAAAATGCGTGTCTGGCACTGAGGGGGTATATAGTGAATTTACTTCCGGCTTCGAGAGGGTTAAACAATTTGGCAATATGGATTATTTTTTTATTTATGATCATAATCTGTTTGGAGTTAATGTAGTTTATGAGAAGTATATGGTCTCATTTATGTACTTTTGTTGTT
The DNA here is from genome assembly GCA_019095985.1 of Streblospio benedicti. Classification (NCBI taxonomy): domain Eukaryota; kingdom Metazoa; phylum Annelida; class Polychaeta; order Spionida; family Spionidae; genus Streblospio; species Streblospio benedicti. The sequence continues at coordinate 9,092,333 of CM032661.1, read as the reverse complement.
CTTTTGTGCTAATTTGAATTATAAATCTAAATCCAAGCAAATTACCTAATTGTTTAATCCTCCTTAATATGATCAATATTCTTGACTACAGTCTCCTCTTTAACCCATTCATATCGGCATACGCAAAACGTCAACGCTAATATAAACATTAGCGAATAGTGCCATTTGACAGCTTTACGTCCAAGACAATAACTTATCTGGGGCCTCCATATATGCTTATTTGTTTACATAAATTGTACACATGTATTCTGAATCGCATAGAGTTTCTTATTTTTATGACCCAGTAATAGGAATATGGATATATATTGTGTAGAATATCTTCCAAACATGTGTCTGTTGCCGGCCTCGATTAAAAATGACAGGTTCGAGATACACTTTAGAAAGACGAATTATAAAACAATGCATGGTATTTGAGAAATATCCTTTGGTCCATGACTTCATAATCGGTTTATAATTGATCTGACACGTGAATTTGTGATGGGTATGTTACTGTGACGATGATAATCCATTTGTTTAAGAAAATATCTTACCTTCAACCAACTTAACCATGGCGCCTTTTTCAATAGAAAAATTAGCCTTTATCACACGCCGTCATATCTCTACACCGATCACAGCACGATGCGATCAAGAGTAGCAGCTTCATTAGCCGTTATCAATGCAGAGGAAATGCGGGTTTATGGTGACAACGCACGGTGTGCTCGAGGCTGAGTATTAATATCCTTATTTGGAGTAATGAATATTAAGTGGCTTTTTCCTAATGACGTCATAGAAAAATATATCAGCCTCATTTTCAATGAAAAGAAAAGAGATTCCCCTTCAAGGTGGTATAGAACTTGTTGGGGTAATTTTTGTCGAAATTAGAGTATTTTGAGCTTGAATTTCGCAGTGTAAATCACGTGTTTCTTGTGCAGATATATATTCTTACAAATGATGCGTTAATATTATGAAAACCGTGCTTCACTTCCACAAAATTTACATCGAAATGTAAAGGTAAGCCATTTATGTTGTCACTAGTCTAAATCCCGGCAGCATAGCCCCTCTGTTTATATTTGAAAAACGGCGATAATCCGGGGGACTTTTCAGTGCAAAATCGTGCGTAAAAATGTCCCTCAAGGGACATCCCGATACGAATGGGTTAAACGGGTTTGAAATAGCAGGAAACTTGTGTTTTTTAAACACATATTTTTATTATTTGATTTTTCATTATATTACAGGTTATCCAGAAAGCATTAAGCGTCACCCCGAACCCACAAGCATGGATGTACTGACATTACCTGCAAACAAATCAAAGAACTCGACAAAAGGTTCATCAAATAAGATTGTGGATCATAGAATAAAAACTGACATTTACCAAACACTTGCTGATGATGATTCTATTACTCACAAGCAGGTTTGATAGTCATCATTCAATTAAAGATGGTTCACATTTGATTTACTATTACTCATGATTATTTTTCTAATAGTATAAGGTACAGTGACAAATTTCAATTGTACTTATATTTTATCAATTACAGTGCAATTTTATTATTCTGATTGGTGTTTACATAACAATGAACACTTACATAAAATGGCATTTTTTCGTCTTCTTTTTCTTTTTCTTTTTTCAGTCTCTTGTTTTTGAATGTTTGACTCACAGAGACTGAAAAAATGCCATTTTTATGTAAGCGTTCACTACTATGTAAAACCAATCAGATTCATGAAAATTACAATGTAGATGCAGCAAAAATTGTTTCTCATGAACTTGCTGTCAGCACTTTAAGTTATTAGCCCATGATGTATTACATGTATAATATATTTACACTAAATCTTTATTTTAGAGTGATGCTGGCAGCTGTAATGTTAGTCAGGTTTCTGATAGTGATGTAGTTCTTTTAGAGAAAGAATTATTTAATAATTCTAACAGGAAAGTTGAAAAACTTAGGAAGCAACCATCTACAAAATTCATAATTAAAGCTAATGAAGGAAAAAATGTAATCGATTCTAATCCTACAATACATAGGGTGAGTTTTTCCATGAGCCCCAACATTGTTAGATGGGGATAGGCCCGGTAGGGGTATATATACTACATTTACTATAAACATCCTTTTTACTCATATCATACAAGACAGGATAGCTATAAATACAATAATGATAAAAGTTGTGGGAGCTGCTCGTACTTTACCATATTATAACAAAACATAGTATAAAGTTAAGCTGTAAGTTGAACACCAAAATAAACATTTTACACTTGATGAAGCATCGATGATGTGAAAATTTGTGTTTAGTAACTGGTATCTTTTTATCCTTATACTATGTTTTGTTATAACAGTATAACTAACCGTATAAAAACAAGGAGAGCCAAGGTCCCCCACCCTGGATTTATGCTCTGGTACTATGTATTTAATCACTTCAAGCTAATTAATAAGCTGACACATTCCTATTATATATGCAATCATAATTTAAATATTTAGGTGACTGAAAAGGCCTGCATATTATGTGTTAATATGTTACATACGCTGTATTTTATATTATGTCACAATAGTAAAATAAACCAAATTAAATCAAATAAAAAAATCATCCGTAATGCTAACGTAAGCAAATGCAGTCAATCAAAAACAATTTCCTGGTCAGATTACTGACAAACAAAACTATGGAAATTTTGTGAAAATATTTAATTTGTAATAATTGCATAGGACAGGACTATATAAGCTTATTTCAACATAGTGTGAAGTGACAAAGTATACATGTATACAGAAAAATCCAGCCCAAAATGGAAGTCATGTACGGAAAATCCTACAGCCCTAAATTAACAGTCCAACCTATGTTAAACCTTATGTATTTAGTGTAAGTGATGATTATCAAATAATCGGTCAGGTCTATTAATCAGCAATTTACCATATTCTGATATTCAATTTTTTAACAGGATTAATAAATATTAGAATAACTTAATTTAGTAAAATCCAATTTATTTGTCTAGGTTAAAGAAGGGTTGGGTGTAGTTGAAGGAAATTCAAACCATTTGAAGCAAAACCTTGTGATACAAAGAACGAATGAAACATTACAAGCTATTCTTAAACCTCCAAAAAGGCTACAAACAAGACTTAAAAGCAGAAAACCAGATTCAAAAAAAATACAGTCTAGTATTACTACACAAAATGATAAACATTTCACAACTTTTAACGTTGAAAAGTCTACATTAGTGGAAAGTGGAACTGCATTCAACATTAAAAATAAGCACATTGTTAATGAAGAAGTGCAGAAAATGTTTGGAGATCCCTTTATTTGTACAGATACATCTGAAAGAAACGCAATAGAAAATAATGTTCGGGCAAATAGTACTGAAACTAAACAATCTAAAGTCAATGAAAATACACTACAGTTTGGTAGTTTGTCAGTGACTAAAAATTTAATTTTGAGAGAGAATAATGACATTAAGAAGTATGAAGAATTGACAGACGCAAAAAAAAAGAAGCGAGGTAGGAAAAGAAAAGACAAAGTACTTAGTTGCACTGAAAAAGGAAAGAACATTATATTACAGGTAAAATTTATATTGATATCTTTAAGGGCCCGATCATTCACAATTTGCTGGGGTGGGATGGGAGGGTCAGTTAGATTTTTGAAACATCTAAAAAGGAAAGTCCAACCCCCCCCAATATATTACAAAATGAAAGTCCACCCCCTTCCCCCAGTGATATAGAAATGAAAAGTATTACTCCCCCTATCCGTTCAAGTGAAAGTCATCGAAATTCATATTTTTTCAAGATTTTGGAAAAGTCATTGAATTTTTTTTGAGGAGTCATTGTAAAAATGAAATTTTGTAAAAAGTCATTGAAATTTGTTTAAACTGGTAATTTAATGCGGTTTGATAGAGATAAAATTCTGTTATATTTGGCACAGGGATATCATCCAAAGTCTAATTTTTGCGCACTCTGTGCAATACCCCCATACAACATAATATGGTAAGATTTCTATATCTGTAGATGTGTGCAAAAGAGCATTTAAATTAGATAGATCTCTACTATTTACATATATTGTCATCTGGTCATGGCAATTTTAGTGGACTAGTAAAAACCATTTTTTTTAACATTGAAAATCATTTGGAACCACATTTCAGTGCCTATAAGATGAAGAAACCATTTTTATGTGGTTCCATGATACACTGGCTCAATTTCATAAACACAAAATGGCTATCCCATCATAGGAAATTGGAGAAAATCCGATTTCCGTCATATCATCAGTTTTTATTAACACTTTGAAGCCATTTTAAAAGCTAAACTTAATTAGACATACAGACAAATAACAAAAATGTATAAAACATCACATCTATCATATCTTAATAAGTATAGATCCAAGATGGCGGACACAAATTTATAAGGCCTACTGGAAGACATTGACAGTTTCCGGTCACCCGACCGACCGTACAGCCAGACCCCCGACCCCATTAAAAGAAAATCACTTTCTCAGGAAAAACCTTTCATATCACCCGACTGTACGCTAAACGTGCTCCATAAGAATATCAAAGTTCATAAGCCGACCGACCTCAATCAATACTAGCGAGTAATTCTGAGAAAATCGTCTGCTATGTGCCACTTGTCTCGCCTGCTGCACAGGGAGCAAAACATGCTGTAGCTTTCAATCATCTGCTGCAAAAACTTTATAGCCCCTGTGAATCCTATGTAAGCATCTTTCACAATCATTCATCAATGCATGGCATCTTTATTTCAAAAGCATGGATCCGATCACTGTCACTTATATTTAATATAATAATAGTAAAAAAATATACATGTACTTTGGATTCTTTATGACTAGCAGAAAAAGAACAACTTTTTCATAAAGATCTCTATTATAATTGATTTGTTCAAGGTTGTTATTTACATTTATGTTTCATTATGCTCATGTAAATGGGTTTCATGTTCAACAAAATTTGGAAGTGTTTTTTTTTAAATTTTTGTTATTGTTTTTTCTCATTAAATGATGAATGTTGTTTAGGATGCCTTTTGTTAATAAATGTTGCTTGAGGCAGATACTCTTTTCATTCTTTGAATGTAATGCACAAGGAGAATCAACAAAAATATCCTTCATGATGTAAACTTCATTTCCCGCCACATAAGAAAAGCGGAAAAGAAAATCATAAGATACCTACCGACCGCAATCGATGAGGTTCCATGAAAATACTTTACAAACAGAAAATGATACCTACCTACCCAATTTTGGAAATCCATGTTACCCTAAACACACAATCTCTTCCAGTAGGCCTAACACAATTCAATGTTTTTGTCCTCGTCATCCATAATGAAGCCTTTGTCACTGTCTTTATCTGATTCTGATGGAGAATATTCAGACTCGTACACATTTGAGTCATTGTCATCTGATGCTTCATCATCGGGTTGAGCTAAGAGATCAACAAACTTAATTGAATAAATGAAGATGATTGGGCACAAGATGAATGGCTGTGGATTTGAAGATGTACTCCTGGAAGCGGGACTATTAACATCAGGATCATTTAATGGTGTCATGATGGGTAAGAATCATGAGCGAGCTATGGATTGTCACAAGTCACTTCCTTAAGCATTAGAAAGTTTTGTAATGGATAAGTTCTTGCAAGCAAGGGAAAAGAGGAAGCACTTGTGGGGTTTGCTAATTCAACAAAGAAACAAATTGAATCTTTCTTAGAAGCACCACCAAAAGAAATTCTAGAATCTCTACTACTTGACGAGGAACTTGAGACAAACATGATTGATTATGATATAATTTCTGCACTGAAGTTAAAATGGCATAAGTTGGAAAAACAGGTCAGTTCTGGTACCCGTACAGAGAACATGTTTGGCTCATCTTACAACTGGTACATGCAGTAAAGATGAATGACTTTATGGAACATGCCAATTGCATTAGCCTAATGCCTGACCTCTTCAGTTTTGGAGGGCAAAATTATGCAGGCTACGTAACATTTTACTCTGTCAATTGTCAATCATTCCTGGTAACAGGTGTGATGTGGACAAAACCATGGAGGCAACCTTCATGAAGCAAGCCAAATCAAGAGGTGGGGGTGGAGCTGTCTTTATTAGCATTTCCAACAATTACGATGCATAGGTAAAAGCTACACGTGAGCGTTCAAAGTATCATGAGTCCACTTTGGCACTGGCAAATATGGAGGGGGCAAAAGAAAATGCTGAAAATCACCATGAGATGAGAGCAGCTGATATTAAACGAAAGCAAAAGTGATCAGCATAAGGAATGCCTTTGAAAGCTTTATGAACTCATTTGAAATTGAAGGTACAGACCAGTTGTACAACATTTCATCTGATGCACTAGTCTCCAAAGAGATTGAGCACGACATATTGAGAGCAGAGATGGCTGGTAAAGACGAAAGAGTTAAGTTTGAAGCATAGTTTGAAACAAGGAAAGACTTTTTTGACCCAATTAATGGCAGATGTGAACAAAGCAATTGTTGCTTGGTAAAAAAAACCCAAAGAGATACAATATAAGCAACAGAGCAACATTCCATTCCAATTGCTGGTTAAAGCTGAGGCAGCTTTTTTACAGCTTGACCTTTAGGAAATCATGAAGTATCCTGTTCCATATTGCATTGGTATCGCTGATGGTTTCTTAGCCAAGACGACAAAGCAAAAGCTCTTCAACATGTAACAAAGGATTGTGTAAGTTTTGATGCTCCAACAGCAGGAGAGACACTAACAGTCATTGATAGAAATGCAATTTTTCATATGAACTTCAGTACAGAGGCTTTCAGTATGATGCCAAATAAAGGTGTGGTAGTATTCAGCACAGAAAATTAAAACAAAGATGATTCTGTAAAATCAATGGAACGTAGGCGATGAGAATGGGGTGGGAAGTTGATTGTAAAAGGAGGGCAAGAGACTGGAAACTATTCTTATGCAATGATGAGAACAAAATCCAATTTACAAATGGGCCTATGGATGTGTGGCGCAAAGACGCAACTGGGTGAGGTCTTAAAGACAGGAAGGTGATTCTCATATGTGAAGGAAAATCTCATGAATTCACTTCACAAGATGGAAAAAACACACACAGCAGAAAAGTTCATCAATTGAGATCAGGAAGAAACCGACACCAGAGCATTGCTTTACTGCTGGAAATTGAAAGAGGACTACCGAAATATCAGAATTAAGACACCTGACAGTGATATTTTCTTTATTGGGTTGCATTTTGCCGTGAAATTCACTGTGGTCAATCTCCTATTTGACACAGGAACCCGAAATAAGGAAAGGCTAATTAGCATAAAAAATATTGCAGCCAATTACACTCATCAACAATGTACAGACTTGATGTCTCTGCACGCGTTCTGTGGGTGTGATATAGTGAGTGCATTTAAAGGATAAGGAAAAGTAAAACCATTCAAGTTGCTAAAGAAAAACCCAAAGTTTGATTCACCTTTTTCTTTGGTGGGAGACAGCTGGGAAGTTCCAGGTGCAGTATGGTGAGAACGCAAAAGAATTTACATGCAAAATGTATGATGGGCAACGATTCAAGAAGGTGGACAATCTGTGTCTGCATAAGCTACATAAAAATGTGGAGTTGATGGAAAACTTACCTTGAAGAATAGCATTGACATGGCCAATCCACCACCTTGCAGAGAAAGTCTAAAACAACACCTCAAGAGTACTAACTATCAAGTTGCAATTTGGAAACGGACCTTGGAAAATTTTCCGGAAATTCCCAAACCTATGGATGGTCATGGATGGATCTTAAATGAAAGTGGTGACCAATGATCCATCCTTTGTGGTGTGAAAATAACATACGGGAGTCCGAAGAGTTTGTTGATCTCTTAGCTCGACCTGATGATGAAGCATCAAATGACAATTACTCAGATGTGTACTTTGAATTGTGTTCTAAATTTGGGTCAGCGATCTTGGATCTATACTAATAAAGATATGATAGATGTACCACACTGTGATATTTTACACATATTTGCATTTGTCTGCATGTCTAATGTAACTTTAGCTTTTAAAATGGCTTCAAAGTGTTAATAAAAACTGTTGATATGACGGAAATAGGATTTTTCTTGAATTTCCTATGATGGGGTAGCCATTTTGTTTTTTTGAAAATGAACCAGTGTATGCCAGTATATACCCAATAACAGTTATGAAATAGAATATGGGGATCCTACTGTATATCTTAGGAACTTGGCAGTGAGCAGAATACAGAATAATGGGTTATATAGAGAAAAGAACGTGAATTATGTTAAAATTGGGCTCGGCCATCTTGGATTTATGCTAATTAGGATATCATAAATTCATTACACTATGATATTTTTCACTTTTTGTGTATTCCTCTACACGTATAATGTAAGTTAAGCTTTTTAAATGACTTCAAAGTGCTAATGAAAACTGATGATATGACGGGAAAAGGATTTTCTTGAATTTCCTATGATGGGGGTAGCCATTTTGTTTTTATGCAAATGAGCCAGTGTATGCAAGTATATACCCAATAAAAGTTGTGAAATGGGTTCAAATAGCATTAGGGGATCCTGCTGTATATTTTAGGAAGTTGGCAGTGAGCAGAATACAGAATAATGGGTTATATAGAGAAAAGAGAGTGAATTATGATGAAAATTAGGGTCGGCCATCTTGGATTTATGCTAATTAGGGCATCACAAATTAACTACACCATGATTCTTTTCACTTTTTTGTATTCCTCTATATTAATAATGTAAGTTTAGCCTTTTAAATGACTTGAAAATGTTAGATAGAAGTAAAGATATTACATAAATGGTATTTCATATCATTCTCGAAAAAGTGCTGATGGCCATCTTGTTTTTATGCAAATGAGGTAGTTCATCCCAACTTATTGATGGAAACATTTTTGAAATGGAAGCGGGGGACATCAAGGATCATTTTGGTACCAATGTTGGAGGATCCTGGGGGGGGGGTGCACGGTAGGTGCCGCTAGCTCGCCGTCTATAGTCTTTAGGTGTCATCATGTAGTTGGTTCCATGTTTCATGTTCCATATTACAGCCACATCATCCAGCATATTATTCTATTTATGCAATTTCCATGAGCAGTAACCGCTGGTCCATAGCGTCTACTAATCATTTTCACTCGTGACATTAGTTTACTTTTCAAAATATCCACTTTTTATAACCCTCTACAGTTTCCAATCTTTGTTGAAATGGGCTGTAATACCCATGAATGATTTGGACAGAAGACTTGTCCAAAGATCAATAGTGAGACACACAGATTTCGTTTCACGTTGTAATTCTTGAACTTCTTCAATGTTTTTCAAGCAATGCTGTGCTCTCTGAGCATATGACACATCATAAGATTTTCATGTGATTACACAGCATACTTCTTATGAGTCAATGTTACTCTAGTAATGATGTGCTTTCTGAGCACTTACCAACTAGTTGGCAAAGAATCAAAAGTTGAATAGATTACTTTCAAATTTTAAATCTATATGTGTTTCCCAATGCTTGCGGATATATATATATATATATATTTTTTTATACTTCTCTCTCACACGTCTTTTTAGCAAGCATATTTCTACCAACGATAGATATAGCTGAAGACAGGTTTTACAACCCTAAGCTTCCATTTAACTATATCAAGTGGCCCTGGCGGGACTCGAACTCACGACCCCAAGGTTGTGAGACCAGAATGATACCATCATCCCAAACAGCTCGCTGTATGTCTTCTTTAAATGTATTGTATCATTTGCTACAAAAAGTGGTTATATCGAAATATTGTGAAGACTAATGAATGGAGTAGGCGATTTTGAGTCACCACGTGGCCTTGTATGATGCATGTGACAAACGCTTTGATAGTTAAGAGAGTTAGAAGAAAGTATGTTTTAGGCTCATTTTAAGACATGCATTAAGGCATAAATGCCTTAGCGACCGTCAAATGGTTAAAGGACTATATTATTATATGTAATGACTTAACATTATCGGAATAAACAGAAAAAAACAATAATCATAATAATTTCTTACACTTTCGCATATTGGCGTCCATCTTTGATACTAATTCACTCATAAATATTCGGATTTGTTCGGGCGTCTCATTTATTCCGGTCAGAGTGACAGTGTTGATTGGTTAAAAAGTGCGGACACCGTACAGACACCCAATTGAAATAAAAATCTGTCATAATGTCCGGCGTGGTGTTGAACTTTTAGAAATATTCTTTTTATCACGGGAACCTTTTTCTTCTGTATCTTTCTGATGATATCAGTACTGTATATCAAGAGAAAAGAGTTTTGATATCTAGTTTAATCTTATTCTGTAGTGTTTTGGAGACTTATTTTATATTTTAGAATTCCATAAATATAGAATAACTTAGAGTAGTTAGAAAGTTATTTATTTAAAACGATATTATTTCCAAAGTTTCAACGCACAAGTGTCATCTTCAGGGAAATATTTATTTGATAATTTATTTGTTGTCTAAACACAATGTATGATAAATAACATACCACATTCTTGCTGAATACTTTGTTTTTGTATACGGCTTATGCCGCTTATGCATTCATCTTATCCGAGGAGTCCTGTTGGACTCATTGGTTAAGATAATGGGTTCGCCGTAGACAAAACGACGTTTTGGCACTCACATGGTATTCTCTATAAATTGTGTAAACAAAGGATCTCACACTTCACATAAAGCTCTGTATAATATTAGCTATAACAGGCCATGCTGTTATACATTTTATATTATCAAGGTGTATAATTATCACATAGTATAATTTCACCATTCCTTCATTCAGGAATTATTTTCATATTGACTACTATGTATTTCATAATGGGACAGTACTTAATTGGTTTGTGAACAGTTTAAGGAGTTTTTAGGCCAAGATTTTTGCAACAGCAACAGCACAAAATTTGATTAATAAATTATTTCTTTTTAATAACAAAATGGACGTTTATTCTTTTTAAAAGTAACCAGAGATGACCTGCCATGGACATCTCCACCCGGTTACATTTTGGGGGCTCGTCCAGGATTGAACAATTAGATAATGATAGCTAATATAAGGTGCTGGTGGACTACTGTGGAGTGTTCCAAGAAGTCACTATTCTAGTTGTTTGCTAAGTGTGTGATGATGAGTGGACCCACAGGTGATGAACCCTCCAAGGAAGACTGTCACGTCTACCATCTTATCATCAACGTCAATTAACTAGAGGATCTCCCATGAAAAAGACTGAAGTGTTTTTCACCAGTCACAGTGGAAGTTTGCAAAAAACGTTACCTGCAAGAATGATAGTTTCTGCTGTGTTGTGGAAGCATTTGGACAGCAACCTGGCCAATTGTTGGTGAACATTATTTTATTCTTAGGTCTGTTGTATGGTGCACATGCATTTGTGTAGAATAGTGTGTAGAATTGTGTGTAAATATTACTAGATCTAGATTTTGATCAAAGGGTTCTGATACTTTTGGCGGGAAGATATATTGAAATTTTCTATATGAATATTCAATGTCTTGTATATATGATTGTGATACATGTGTGTCAAACTGACCGATACAGATTATGATGATATTTTGCTAGTTAGCCTGACACATACAATTCAAACCCCAGTAGAAAGAACATCAGACTTTTACATCAAAGTGTTTAATCCTGTTTAGAGTGTACCACCTACTACGGGAAGATTCATATATGAACCGAAACTTTTGGTACAGTTGTTTTTTAATGGTTGCCATGATTATCATGTGTTTTGAAGGTTGTGTCTGTCAAAATGGGTGACGGGACCTCCCAATTTCATTCACTTTTATAATGCTATTAAAGTGGAGGAAGGAAGAAGGGTGGCAAAGAAATTGTTGAAGAAGAGAGGTATAGTGTGGAGGAGTAAAGGGGAAAGGAAAAAGCAAGAACACATTGTTGAAAGCAAAAGAAGAGGAGTGTATGGAAAGTGATGAGAATAAGGAAGATATCGTGTTGCAAGTCTCAGTTGATGAATTGTCTGCTCAACTAGGAGTATTTAGTGTTATGAACGATGAACATTATGATGATGACTTAGTTTTGTGCTTGAATTATGAATTTAGCCAACTGATTTATATTTTTGATTGTTTGTATGACTATGGTACAAAAGATTTAGTGGCAAGTGAGGGTGTTGTCTTTGTTGCGCCTTTTGCCCCTGTCATCTCTTTATTTTGGTGATGTGTATCATAAATGTCAGTCACTTTTTTGTATGTTGTATGAATTATGTTTTGCAATTCGAATTTAGAATAGATTGCTTAGTTTTTGGATTTTGACTGACAAGGTTTTGACTTATCAAAGTGATCTTGTAATTGTTTAAATTATAATGTCCTTGAATATTTTCAATTATTTTGATTTAAACTATTTATAACTATTCATAGCTAATTATTAGTTCATAATTATCAATGTTATTTTATTGAATGTTTCATATTCAAGAGAAAAAGTTTTAAAAAAGATAGATAGCTGCAATTGATTTTTTTTATTTCCCCCTCAAACTTTAATCTCTGATTTTTTTATTTTTTTTCTATTCTTACCCCTTCCTGTCCACTTTAGACTGTGTGTTCGTTTATTATTCTCACCCACCTTATGGAAAATTTTATGGCCAATTTTCTTGTCATCCATAAAATCAAGTTACCATTGCCTTATCAATACAACAGCCTGATTATATGACCTTGAATACCACTACCTAAGACTGGTTTGATAATAGAATTATGAATTGTTTCAAAATTGTTTCAAATGTTTCAATATTTAGATAACTATATAAAGCAAAATAGTATACACATTGTGAACAAATTGGGTGTATATGCGTAGACCTGGTCCTACGTAGCCCACCGCCTTCACAAGAGCGACAGGGGCAGTTCCTTGGCACATGACACTCACCAAGCACATTCAAGGCCTGATGGCTCTTGGGCAGTCTGATGACATAGGAGCCTGCTTCTCTTTGTGCATATACGTAACCACACGTACATCACAAACTTGGGGTCTAGATCCCCTCCTGTGCGGGTGGCTTCACGGAAGTGCTGACACGTGATAGGGTGCCCCTTCTAAAGCGCTATGTGGGACAAGAGGTTCACGCAGAGAGGGAAGATAAACCACAGGTTAGTCCTCAGAGTATCAATGATTGAAGGGCCTATTCTCCTCGGGAGAATAGGTTGACAACTCTGTGTGCTGAGCTACCAGCAGCTAAACTTGACTGAGCCCTAATGGCTAACTCAGTACTGAATAGTAGTCCCTAATCCTACAAGTGGCCCTAGTAAACTAAACAACATACAAGGGTATATAATGCCTAGTCCTGTGCAACTTATTAAACCTACTACTACAATCCCCGCGCGCTAGAGACCTTATAAGAACTTACTGGTTTTGTTACAACCTACTTAAATCAAATTTATGGTCATCATCCACCACGATGGCAAGATAATTTATAAGATGTTACTTTCTTCATTCTACAATCTTCATATGCTGATGTATACTCTGCTGTAGGTACTTAACATTTTCCTAAGTGTACAATTTTAATTTTCGACTCCTTTAATTTTGATCTCCACTGAAAACACCAGTTATAAAGCTTATTGGGTAATAGCTGCAAATATTGCTCATTTTCTGCAATTAACATGTGTCATCAGCATACAGTAAACAATTTATACCTGTAAAAACCAAGAGAGAACAGGACACTGGTCTGTTCAGTAACAAACCAGATTATTAATGTTATGACGGACAGAATCATCTGAGTAGCTTTGTTCTCTCTATGATGAATCCAGATGATGAAAAAATCATTACTTTATTATATCATTCATTGACTATGCTATGAGAAGACATATTAAGCATTAATTTATGAAAATAGGCAGAAGATGGAACCATTACTGGCGAACTATGTGAGTTCTGTGATAGATATTTTCCTCCAAAACGGATTGCGAGTCACCAAACAAAGAAGCATTTTGTCTGTTCATATTGTATGAAGCCTATGAACAGTAATGTAAGATTACAAATTAAGCTTATTTTATAAGTAAATATATCATTGATAATAATTTGAAAATAAACTTTGTTGTTTGAACTACTTTTGTTATATATTTGTTAAAGATAACTACATATTTATTAGGAGAATCTTCTACAGCACTGTACAACAACACATGGTGTGACGTATCATTCTTGTGAAATGTGTGAAAAGCACTATACTACAAAAAAGGTTTGGTTTAATTTAGACTTATTAAATCTCATGAAATTGCCCTCACAAAGATTAAAACAGAATTAAAGGGTACAAAATTAGTTGACTGTGTCTGCATCCCACACACAGGTTCACTGTATGAACATGCTATTAGCTATATTTTTGTAAATTGTATATGTACAATTAGAGCAAAAATGTATTTCTGATTTTAATTTTCATGAATTTTGACCCAAGTTATAAAGAAAGTTATCAAGGTTTGAAGATTTTCATTGTCATATTGCACAACCATGATTCAAACCGCATACTATTCGTGGAAGGTGGTCACGAAATCCAATCAATCAAAAGCCCCACTGCTGTAATGTTCAGTGACCTTAAACTGAAGGTGATGTTGACTTTATGCAAGGCTGCAAAGTGTTTCTTCGACTTCCACAATAGCGTTCTGCACGCAAGCTATTTATAGTAAAAAGCCCAGATCAATTCTGGGAAAAACAGGTGCGCTGAGCAGGGTAGGACAAACAATCCGGGCTCCGTAGTAAATTGAGAGAAATTGATGAGATTCAACACCAGAGTTTTTAATGAAACTGCGCAGAAGTTCTTACTTTTTTAGTTGAGATGCACCACCTAACCTCTTTTCTACAACATATCTAAAGTATTCCGCGCAATTATTTTATTATAACGATGTACACAGCAATTTAATTTCCTAACTTTCTGTCTATAGTACTTTGCAGCACATTGGATTGACAGCGTATTACGTTCGATGACTACATAACAGTGTATTGCTGGTTATATAATAATATGGTTATTATTTCACTTATTAGTTGTTGAATCAATATAATATTTTAATGGAAATAATCTGTAGTCATATGCGATTCCATCCATATATATAAGTCTATTAGTCTACTTGCCAGTCCATAAGGCCCTGTAGTGAACCCGGAAGTTGACACTACAAAAAGGGTTTTTGGGTGATTTGGCATCTGTAGGCCCCATAGAGCTCAAATCCACCGGATGCTAAAAAATTTACCTTGGGCAACAATTTTTATTGCCATTTTTCAAAATGGCCGCCATGACAATGATGAATACGGCTAAGAATGACTATAGAACCCACAAAAACATAATATTGGTGTCAAATTGATGAGTAATTGGTAAGCTATAATGTTTTTACATAACAATGTATAAATAAATCAGGTGGCCATCTTATATGATTTTTCAAAATGGCCGCCATTATGAAAACTTGCCACCAAAAAGAGCCACAGGAGAGAAAATTCATTGTATTTGTCTTTGTTTCCAGACTATGTTGTTGTCTATTGATTTTAAACTTCGATATAAATATATACTAAGAATAAGTCAATAAGATAATCAATAAATCAATATGTTAGTGCAATCATGCGTTGAGGGAAGAAGAGCCAAGGGTGCCGCAGTTACAGTTGTGAGCTGTGGGGGGGACTGAGCCAGAAGGCCGGAACCCTCCAGTGAAAGCGAAGTCTCAGGACAAGACGAACCAGGTTCATGATGGTGTGCAGGAAGACGATCTTGACTCGGGAAAGGAGGTGCTTTCACGAGGTCAGGCGGAAGCGAAATTGTGGAATAGGTGGTTTTCACTCTGTCAGTGGGACAGCCAAGAAGACGAAATGGGTGGACTGACTGAGCGGGTTTTCTTTCATGGGACCCGTATGCGATGTGGAACCCGGGCAGACTTGAGCTCAGAGTGGAATGGTGCAAAGAAGCAGGAATGCCTGGGTATCTGCTACGTTTGGATACCACCAAAAGGGTCCTGATCGACCTACTCAAGAGGAACTAGGCTGACAACGAGAAGAAATTGGCTGAAGGGGGAATTTCCAAGGCTATGAAGATGCTGCGTGAGTGGACCTCTATATTGAAGTCCCTCCTGGTAGAGACGCAACCCGGCCAGCGAGCTGAGTTGTGGAGGCTGCCGAGCAGAGTGCTGGACAACTGGCAGTGCACTAACATCCCTGGTTACGATTCATGCCAGGCCTCGCTGGACGATCTGGTGTCGGGAGCAAGTCGGACACTTGGACAGCGCGCGGTTCGTTTGAAGAAGCGGCTGGTGCCCAAGCCAAAGAAGGAGAAGCGACGGGACTACGAGTCGCCTTCGCGTTCCCCTAGCAAGCAGGGAGTCAGTCCTGTAAAGCGACGGGCGACGGAAGAAAAACAGCTTAGGGCACAGTTGCACGAATTGACGTGCTAAGACGGAAGTCCCGGTCCTATGGAAGCAGAGCAGTCAGGACACCTGGGCTTGGCCCCGCGGGCGTTGCGCTCCGGGCATACGAAGGATCCCGAAGTTAATAACGTGGGGCAAGGCGAGAAGTGCCGACCAAGCCTGGCCGACACAACAAAACCTTTTGTCTGGTGTTATTACTAGTCACCATTCGCTGACGCAGCGGAGCAGCACCGACGAGAGCGACAAGACCGGAGCACGAAGAAGCACGGGAGTCATAAGTCGAGGCAAAAGAGCTGACGACGCTACGATTCAGACAGCGACGACTCTGACAGTGGTGAGGAGGCAGCGCTTCCCACTTTGGTGCGCTTCAAAGATTGAATCAAGAATCTCCATAAGTGTCGGCGCTGAACTCGTACATTCACACAGAGGTCGAGATGCTTACAGTGGAGGAGGAACTCCTGATGAGGAAACAGGGCAATAAAGAATCGGTGCGGGACTTCATTTCGCAGCTGATGTTCCTGACGCGCAAAGCGTATGGGCAGGACATGACGAAACGAGAGGCAGCTGTCATCAAGCGGATCGTGTTAGGTCTGGGCACAGTCTCATTCCGGCAAACGTACAATGAAGTTACCCTGCAGCCTGTAGGGTTGACGGGGCTGATTCAAGAACTGGTACGTAGACAGCCGTGACAACCCCAGGAAGTACCAGACATACATTGCGCAGGAGAAAGAGAAGGAGAACGCTGCGAAGCCCAAGAACCCTCCCACCGCCAATGTAGTGCGGCTGAAGGAGGTTATGGATCAGCAGAACACTTCGCAGTCGACAGGACAGGCGAACGTGGCTAAGTAGAAAATGTCAGGGAAGGGCGCATCAAACTCTCAGGGGGGCAGCCATCGGAAACGAGGCACCTGGGGAAGAGACCGCAGGAGATCGGATGGAGCCAGTCAGGGTTGCGGCCGGGAGTGGATGATGGATGCTGGAAATGTGGTCAGATGGATCACTGATGCTACCAGTCCCCAGATGCAACCAAAGCAGAGTTGGAGTCGTGGAAGCTCCAAGCGCGTAAGTGACACGAACAAGGCGGAGGCGTACGGATGGATGGCGGGCCGCAGGCCAACGTGAAAAAGCCAAGGATGTCCAAGCCAAGGTGGGAGAAGGTAACCGGGGAGGCTGGTCACCGCCTGCAAGGGGTGAGCCAGCTCTCCAGGTCTCGGGATCTTAGAACTTCGTCTTCCAGAGGAGGCAGTGTTGCTGCGAGTCCTACTCCGCTGGGGAAGAAGCCCGACCCGTGCTGCAAGACGTCTGATGATCTTAGCTTAGGCGCAGACAAGGTGAATCCAGCGACAGGCGAGAAGGATGGGCCAGGGGTAGCGCGGAAGCCGGGTGTGAGTGTCGTTCCTCCTGATTCGCCAGTGCACGAATGGGGACTCGATCCTTGCATTCGGAGGCAGACGACGAAGCTAGAGCCGAGGGAGCGAGGAAGTACTGGCAGTTTGGGCCAAAATTCAACACAGGCTTGGTAGTCTAGACAACAAAAAGCCAAGCAAAGGTGTAACATAGAAACGGATGAGGATTGAATTATGTCTAATTTTGTCTTGTTTTATGGTATGATAATTTCAGTACCAAATTTCCGTAACAAATAAAATTCACCCCTCTCGACCACCACATGAGTGATTCTAACCTTTCCGATCGTAAAGCATGATGGGGTAAGTTGTGTGCCCGATTACGCAGCCAGGCCACACCCTAAAATTGAGGATTAATTTAGGTCTGTATAATATAAAATAGGATAGCAGTAGTAGTAGTTCTTAAAGCTGAAATAATAAGGTGACAGTCAGTGGTTTGCAAGCTTGCAAATGTTTCAAACATGTTATCTTCTGTCCCATAATGTACTTCTTAACAAACAACTACAGTTACCTATAGAGTTTATTTTTATTATAACCACACTTACAATGTTGTACAATATCCTAATGTGAGGCATTTGTTATAAAGTTGTTAGAATGTATGTAATTCTTAATTGTGCATTTATTTTCCTTCAAAATACTGCCGTTTTCTTGCCGTTTGCTTGAATGGCTGCCATGTTGGAAGCCATTTTGAATAAAAAACAAGATGGCTGCCCACATTAAAATTATTTTTTTGTCAGAAAACCTTTTAGCTTATAAAATCCTCATCATTTTGACACCAATATTTTGTTTCTATGTGTTAAACAACTAATTTTAGCCATATTCATCATTTTCATGACGGCCATTTTGAAAAATGGCCATAAAAATTGTTGCCCAAGGTAGATTTTTTAGCATCCGGTGGATTTGAGCTCTATGGGGCCTAAAGATACCAAATCACTCAAAAACCTTTTGTAGTCTCAACTTCCGGGTTCAATCCACAAAATAATCGTTTTTGGCGTCCAAAAGAAATATTTGGCAAGTAGACTATATGTAATTGATATATACTAGAATTTTAAGATACCAACAGAAGCCATTGGGACTCGCATTTTGGCGAGACTTTCGCTCTTATCGCAAGAGCTTCTTCAGGCCGAATGACAGTCCTTAGTTGGTCATGTGACCGCCATGGCGGTGGCAGTCACATGACAGCAGTGGCAGGAAAACGGGGGGCAGGTCGTAGCCGGTGTCTCTGTTCATCTCAGGGCGCCGTACACGGATTTCCAAGGCTTCCCTGATCTTTCTACGGATTTCTAAGTCCTCACGCGCCACTGATTGTATTGCCCGTGTCTCTAATATGGTCACCTACAGCGGTGGGCACTCTCTTGGGGTTCAGGTACTCTTTTATACGAGTACTGAGGGTTCTTCCGGTCTCACCAACATAAGTGTACCGGCACTGTGGTAACCATGCTTCGTATATAATCCCACATTTCGAGTCATCCGGAGACTTGTCCTTCGGAGTGGGCAACATGGATTTAATGGCGGTCACATGACCAACTAAGGACTGTCATTCGGCCTGAAGAAGCTCTTGCGATAAGAGCGAAAGTCTCGCCAAAATGTGAGTCCCAATGGCTTCTGTTGGTATCTTAAAATTCTAGTATATATCATGAATGAAGAAACCCAAGATGAGAGAAGTGTTCATTCTTATATGTAATTGGTTCAACTAAATAGTTTATTTTGAGCATTTATCCTGTGGATTGGAAATTTTGACAGGTCAAATTCGGCGACAGTATCAGTGCCGTGTCGATGTTTGCAGGTTATTACAACAATAACTGTTTAATATTTTGGTCCCATGTGTTGAAAATA
The DNA here is from genome assembly GCA_019095985.1 of Streblospio benedicti. Lineage (NCBI taxonomy): Eukaryota > Metazoa > Annelida > Polychaeta > Spionida > Spionidae > Streblospio > Streblospio benedicti. The sequence continues at coordinate 9,072,845 of CM032661.1, read as the reverse complement.
AGAAACTACATACATTTCTTGTCAGAATGCCTTACTTTTATAGGAATTGATGCAATAATTAATGCACAGCAATAATTTTCAAAGGGGCATCTTGTATTTTGTGAGTCCGTTTTACTAAGGGTTTGTCTACATTAGACTAGCACAGAAAAATAGCATATATAACATTGCATCGAAATAATATCCTTTAAAAGTATTTGAGAATGATGAAGAACCAATATGTGATTGATTTGACACCAAGAACTCATAAATCAAACAATAATAAGTTTGTCAAATATAAGTTGAAAGTGGGAAGATGTTTGAAATGTTGACACCTGTCGTTTTATCAGAGAGCATAATGTCTATCACTAGCAGTAGCAGTTGACCCCCAAAAAGCCATGTACCACCACACAGTTTTCGTATTAATATATAAATTTGATGGAAAATAATCTGCAGTAATATGCAATTCCATTCATATACATTTGACTATGTAATTGTTGTAACTTCATACAATATAATTGGAATTAGTTTAGACATTTTCATAAGCTTTACTACGGCAATGCTATCAATGGCGTCAATGTTTGTCCTACCCAGACCACGTGCGCTGAATCTCATGAATATTCATGAGTTGTGACGTCTTGCGTGCAGAATGCTATTAGGGTAAGCTGCCCAGTATTCGACCCCTTAAGGGCTGAATACTGGAATTAGACTATAGGAACTAAATTCAAACACACACGTTGAAATCCTCTCGTGTGTACCACCTTGATATTATGCCTCATCTATGATTAAAATGCAAAAGATATATTAAAGGCTTGAAAATGTATTTATTTACAAAACAAATTCTAACCATGATTCCAGAAATCGGCCCCCCATCTTCCAGTTTTCGGCCCTTTACCATTCTACATCTGTGATCGAGCTCATAATGTCTAAAACTGGTTTAAGTGCAGTTGCTGGAGGCAGTCTGTGTGAAAATCATGTATACTCATTTTCTGCCCAGAACCTATCAAGGGGGTCGCTTAGAGCTAAGAATACCTTCGGTAGACATTCCAGATCCTGGCAATAAGTGTCTAATGTGACTGTTTGTAAAACGACTTCAAATATTCTTACGTCTATTTGAAAATTCCTGTTATATGTCAAATTGGGTATGATATGAATGTAAAATGTTTACCAGTGTACTCAAAATATGTAAACCACATTAAAATATGATTTTTACATCATTCCCATTATGAAAATGCTATAATTTGTTGCAAAAATAAGATTTTTCGGTCAAAAATTGACTTTGGTTTGGATTTTTTTGCATCACTAAATTTGAGATTGTGACTTACTCAGGTCAGGTATGGCGCTCAAATGTCTTTTTAAATTTGCTCAGACCTGTCTTTCAAATATGTAAATAAAAAATACCAATACAACTGTCATAGATTGACATGAAATAAAAATAATGTTACCCCTACCCCCAAAATCACAATTATATCACAAAGTCTATTTTTGGCTGTTGAAGCATGAATGCACAAACTTAAGCTGCATTTTGGATATAATTTATTTTCAAATATGCATTACTATGTTACTTTTTCTAAATACATAAACTGCTAGGAAAATTAAAACAAACACAACTTAAAAACGCAGGTACTTCAATTAATATGAAGTAATATCATTACAATTACTCAATTTGTTCACGATTTTACATGTGCATTGGTATGTTTAATACAACAAATGGATTTTTACATGATTCTGTTGCTAATTTGCGGCAGAACTTGCAGCATGGAACTCCATTTTTTCTAATTTCGTACCAGGAAGTGGCACATTTCTTGCAGCTACAATTGAGCACAAGATCAGTTGGGTACTGCTGCCGGTATCTTTTTGGAATAAATAGCCCATCATTGAGCTCATAACTGTAATCACATAGATTCAAATTTTGATTTGACAAACAATTTGTCATGATATTAACAATATAAAAAGATCTATGGATATGCCCTTTAAGCTAATGAGCAAGACCATCTGAGCAGTTAGCATCGCGGCTGCTGCCATCTGCTGGCATGTGTTTACTAGCAACCTGTGTGTGTCACTACCAACGGCAGTTAGACTACTGCTCGTTAGACTTGGTGTTTATATCAATAGCCAATCAAAGTGGGCAGAGGCGCCAATGAGACACTAATTGCTGTGCGGTGGGCAATGCCTGGTTTGTCACTGTGGTCTTTAAATTAGCCGGCAAAAAGTCGTATTTGCATGCTCCCGCGCCACCCACCCCCACCCACCCCCACATCCTCTTTCCAAAAACCTTGATTTGCCATCCAACAGATACGAATGGTAGTACTATATTGTGTCGAAATAAGTCGCTTTCTCCATGTGTCTAGTTACATTTTTTTGTGTGACTAGAATATTCAATAGGCAATATATGTAATGAACTTGCTGTTGAAGTCCAGAGATGGCTGCAGGTTAATGATAAATTTCATTTGATTTGTTGCAACTTGCAATAGATGTGATCATATATATATGATTATCAATATCGTATGTTCATTAACAGAGTCTAATTAGTCATCTGTCCAGTAAGGAACATGAACGGACGGCCAGAATCCACCAACAAGGCTGGGATGCAGCATGCTCTAAGTACTTAGCTGTCAAAAGTGAACTAAATAAACTACCACTTGATTTTGGAAAAGCCATGGAGGAGAGACCAGGTAAGATTTGTTATTTACGAATCAATGATTTTCTTTATTTTCCATTTATCATCAGCTATAGTATTTTGTTAGGAAAATAGATTTGTGGTACCCTTTTAGAAATGTGTATGGTTGACAAAGATTACAAAATATTGTAATGTACTTTTAATGTAGCATGAAATAGATTATTTTTATATACTTTTCTTCACCGTGATATATTTTTAGCTCACCCGCTGTGATCTTTTGTGATCACCTTTTGTCCGTCATCCGTCCATTCGTCTGTCCTTCTGTCAGTCAACAATTGTTAGTCATAATGCAAACTGCATTTATTCATAATGCAAACTGCATTTATTCATAATACAAACTGCATAACCCAATCCACAGAGGCCCATGCAATTTGTTAGTCATAATGCAAACAGTCTGTTAGTCATAATGCAAACTGCATCATTACACCTCCTCAGAGGTCCATGCAATCCCTTGTAAAATCATCATCTTTTGTGAAACAGATTAAATGAAACTGTTTCAACTTTATTAAAGCCATCAACTCTGGAATTTTTACGAAATAATGTCTTCATTTTTCATTTGATTTCACAAAACTTGCATAAAACTTGTATGGCTGTATCATCATCGTATGATATTGGAATCATGAGCCTGGGTGTAAAATTGACCCTTTCCAGGGCTGCATCTGTATTGCCGAAACTATTTGTATGAATTGAAAATGTTGCATTTTTCACCTGGGCACCTCACGCTTAATTTTAAAGCCCAATTTACACATGCAGGTGAGCGATATAGGATCCTTATGGTCATCTTGTTCTTGATTATTATTGTCTGATTTCTGCTGATTGAATTGAAAATTGTACAAATTGTTTTATTAATGTTTTTAGTGCTTAAGCACCCTCATCAGATATACTGACAGCCATATTTTTAAACATAAACATTGAATAAAATGATAAAACAGTTTGGAATAGATGTTGAAAAATGACATTAGGGAACGTCATAGTGTATCCATTTATTCCCCTCTTGGTACTTGATTATTGTAAAAACCACCATGGATAATGAGTACAGTACAGGTCAGCTTATCTGGACGTCTCTGGACATTGATGAGATGTTCGGATATGCGAGGGTCCGGATAACACAGTGGTGACCCAGACTGTTTTGAAAGACAATAATATGGGCTTAAATACAAGTATGGAACGTTTTTGGCATATTCCAGCACTTTTAAGTGACAACTAACCTTACCTTCCATTTATAATCGATATCCATTGTACATTTATTAACTTTACTGCCATAGTTTTCTCGTATTGAGCTCTGGCAATAATATTTTTTAAGTTTCTAAGCATATTTTTATCACCTTGTTCGAGTAAACAAGACCACGAGGCAATAGCTACATCGAACATTTATGAACCACAAACATTTGTGTTGCCAAAACGTTTGTAAAGCAATTAATATGCATGCGCACAGTAAATGGAACTGACCAAGTGTTGTCCGCCGTATTGATGCTTTACACATTTTTACACGATGCTTTAGACGTTAAGACTTCGTCGAGTAATAACACGATTAATATTAGAGCTAGACATAAATTGAACACACCACTGAAATCCTTGTTGAAATCTGCATTGGATACGTAGATTGCATATGGAAGTTCGATCAAATAAGAGCATGTATTTACTTATCAGACTTAGTCCATCGGAAAATGTGAAAACATTACATACCGGCCGTGACTCGTGTTGTTTTAACAAAAATCGAGGGATATTTTTAAAATCATTCATAGATGTGGACGCACAAATATCTTCTACTTGTAAAGGTTCTTGGTGTCTAATCCATCAAATAGCAAAAATTAGACCCCTTACAATTGACGAATTGAAATATCGGTAATTAATGCCCATGTAATATCTATGCTAGATAGGTAGCTATATAATCAAATATCATATAATCAAATATAATCTATATAATCCAATAGTTAGCTATATAATCAAATAATAAATTTGTCAAATATAAGTTAAAAGTCAGAAGATATTTGAAATGTTGTGACTCATCGTTTTATCTATCACTAGCAGTAGCAGTTTTCAAAAAAAAGCCACCATGTACCACCTCACGGTTGACGTATTAATATATAATTTTGATGGAAAATAATCTGCAGTAATATGCAATTCCTTTCATATACAATAGGCTATGTAATTGTTTTAACTTTATATAATATAATTGGATTTAGTTTAGACATTTTCATAAGCTTTACTATGGCAACGCTATCAATGGCGCCAATGTTTGTCCTACCCAGGCCACGTGCGCTGAATCTCATCAACATTCATGAGTTGTGACGTCTCGAGTGCAGAATGCTATTAATGCATTGTTCATTTAGAAAAAAGGATGAAATATACTTTTAATGGTATTAATGTTGAAAATGTGTAACACCACAATCATCTTGGTTTGTATTATATCAAAAATTGTTTCATGGTCAAATCACATAGAAAATGTTTTGAAAAATGTCTCCCCAATGATTGACGCGCTAAAGGGCGACTTAAGTCAATTCATGTAGCATAGATCAGAAAATAATAACCATTAGAATAACCTCTGCTGCTTAACTCCTAAATTTAGCAAATACATTTTTTTTCAGTTACAAAGTCCACAGTACATTATGAGCAAACAATTGGGAAGAAACCTGTGAACGTGATTGATGGTATTGCACATTGTGGTGGAGATCCTTGTGGTATAATCATTGACCAAGATATTTTTGAGGTACATGTACATGAAACCATTATTATGGCATTCTTTTCCTGATGTTATTTAAAGTTGACATTCCTGAATATCCTCATTTTAATTGAAATTTTCATTTTACCATTTGACTTTACTGTCTGCCGGTAATAAACTATGTACTCATTTTGAATTTTCACCAATTTAATTTATTTTATTTCAAATATTTTCATCACTGAATATGTGACCTTGTGCGAAAAAATTTCTAATTTTAAATTACAATATCAAAATTCTAAAAAGTAGAAAAAAATCTAAACTGGGTTTTTCCTGATGAGGTTTAGATCTGTTGAGCATGGGTATGAATATAAAAACCAGCAATTAAATGCAAAGATTTAACATAAACATTGCTATGACGTCATCTGATGTCATGCCAATTCTCTGGTCAAAGTGAAGCAGTAAGAGAAAGCCCAGCATGTGGCTTAGCCAATGAATATGCATGATGCTAGAATGAACTAGTCAGAAACAACTCCACTCAAATACTGAGCACCACAGATATTTTTCTACTTTTTAGAAGTTTGATATTGTAACAGAACTTTTTCCTGATAATTTCATGTATTAAGTCATGAAAACATTTAAAATAAGGAAGTGGCTAGGGAGACCGACGTAAAAACGGCTCCCCTAGCCAACCCACTGTGGGTAGGCTAGGGAGCCGACATTTTGTCGGCTCCCTAGCCGGAACCTCAGTGTGTGAGCTTAGGAGCCGACGGAAATATCTATAATAGTAGAGTGTATTAGCTTACCACTTTTACAAGAAATGCATGAAGATTACATTTTTCTGTTTTCCTATATTGAATGTTTTTGTTAAATTATAGTCAACCACTTTTTATGCATACATGATATTGAATAACAGATGAATTTTGATTATTCATACTGCTTAAGATGGTTATGTGGAAATGCTAATTTGAGTAATACTAATAACTTTCTTTCAATGAAATCGTACTTAGTACATAAGTTTATGTCAGAAGTATTCATATACATGTTGTTGAATTCAAGCATTATGCATACATTTTGTTTTGTCCTTTGTAACTAAATTGATTAAAGGTCACTTAGGTTCATGAATGTCTTACCTAATTAATCAATTAGGTTATTTGTTTGCTGAGAACATTTTAATTGCTGGGAATTATGAAGTGTTGTAAGTAGGACTCCCAAGAAAACAATCAAAATTAAGTAAGCAAACACCTTTCTGCAAGAAAACTGTATGGTTATGTTGAGAATGTGTTAACAGGTAGCATAATGGAATCAGGAATGATATATGAGGAAAATGTGCTGACTAATGCCTGCATGGATGAAGAAAATGTTGATTTTAGTAGAAAAGAAAAATATGATGAAATTGCTTAGCAATATCATATTATTAAAAGTTTAATTCACAGTTACATCCATGTATTAGTATGAACAAGATTAAGCATAATTTGAAATATGGAATTTTTGTGTGTAATGATTTTTGAATGTCAATATTCAATGAAGTATTAAGAAGATATACATGTCTTTTTTAACAACTGAACTGACACTTCTTGCAACACTCCTTAAATTCCCAGTAAATAAATCATTCTCAGCTAACAAATAACCTGATTGGTCAACTGGTTAAGACATTCACCTAACTATTCAATTTAGTTACAGTGGACAAAACAATGTATGCATAGTCCTTGAATTTAATTATATGAATACATGTACTTCAGACATATACTTAGCTACTAAGTACATTTTCATTCAAAGAAATATCTTAGGAATACATATTCAAATTAGGCTCACTTAATCATCTTTTATCAGTAACTATTGTGAAAATCATAGTTTTGCACAAATATCACGTAATACATACATATAACTAATATGATGAAACTAAATCATTCAATATAGGATAACAGGATAATATAATCATTCAATATAGGATTACAGGATGATATAATCATCATATATTTCTTATTAAAGGGGTAAGCTAATACACAAAAATGTATGCCTAGTGCTTTAATTCAAAGATATGAATACTTCTGACATATACATATGTACGAAGTACAATTTAATTGAAATAAATTTATCAGGCATACTCAATTTAGCCTCTCAAAATAACCATCTTTAATGTTTTATGCAAATATCATGTATGCTTAAAAAGTGGTTGTCTATGTTGTAACCAAAACATTTATTATAGGATAATAGGAAAATCTTATCTTCATATATGTCTTATAAAGTGGTAAGCTGTTACATTACTATTATAGATATTTCCGTCGGCTCCCTAGCTTACACACTGAGGGTAGGCTAGGGAGCCGACGTCGGCTCCCTAGCCACTTCCTTAAAATAAATGATTGAAAATTCAAAACTATTAGTACATACTTTATTAGACAGTAAAACGAGAAAAACTGTCTAACTGTCTATAGCCAGAACAAAGAACATTGTCACCTGAATTGAAAGTTGACTTTACCTTGTATAGTTGGTATACCTTGTATACCTTGTATAGTTTGTATTCTCAATTTTAGACACAGAGAAAGCCATCCAAATCAATGAAAAAAAATCCCCATGTCATAGAAAAGTCTAACGCAAGCACAAATGTGCAATTATTGTCATCTAAGGAGCAAATGTCTTTGGATACAGGACATGGATATAATAAACATACAAATGTGAACTCAGGTGGTGAGTGTAGATGTTTTTAATTTAACCCTTAACCTCTCACGTTTTATTACATGACAGCCTTTGTATCCTTGCAAATACTTGCAGCGTAGTGCATATAAAATCTTTCCATTTGTTGGAGCTGCGTTGCCAACTTTAAACCGCCATAATTTACATAATAATGGTCGTATTTCGATCATCTCATCACCAAAACGTGAAGAAACCATTTTAGTTATCACATTTCCAATGCTTAGAAGAAGCCCTGTTCGAATCGCAGGGATTGGGGTATTTGCAGCGAGTAGGATCGCGGCAAATGCACCAGGTAATTAGAAAAGAATTACAAATATTTAATATGTGTTGCTAGTAATGATTTACATATCATAATAAAGCTGAATCTGTTAGGAACACAAGTATGTATTTCTCATCAAGATTGAACTACTATAAGTATGTCTACAAAGCGATCTAACATTGAGATTTTTCCATTTATATTAGTGCGATATGCACATATACATGTAAAATGGCGCTAGAAGTGCAAATTAATGTGCTGTCGAATGAAACTTCTTTATATTCTCTGAAAATAAAGACGTAACAGTAAAATAAATTGTGCATGATAATTCCTTATACGGTTTTACATATAGTTATCTAGTTTTAATCACGATGGCACCGCTGTTATACCTCAAACGAATGATGTGTATGACGAAGCTTTTGACTGCCAAAAATGTTATATAATCCGGCCGCTTTTGGCCGATTTGAGTGAGAGGGCCCAAGGCCGGTTTAGACCATTTTTAGGGGTAAAGGGTCATCCGCATCTCTGGACGCCATTCATGCTCCATCACTGCAACCCAGCCATTTTTTTACTGTGTCACACAACAACCCTCTTGTCTTTGAGAGTGAGCTATCACTCCCCAGACTAGACTGCAACCAAAAATGGCGAAGTCTCAAACACTGATTATGGCTCCCACTAACGTCCAGGTATGAGCTGCTCAATACTATGCTAATGAATGACGAGTACCTCTATACCAGTCAACCTCCAAGATTGGCTATCTAAACATCAACTCCTTTCACTTCAACATATATGTATATGGTGTGCTTCATCCTTAATAGCAAATGTTCAAGTCTAATATCCGAATCCTGTGGACATATCACAAGTACTACCACCTTAAGACACACCATATGTACATCATTCTTATCAGCTAGCTATGCTATGGTACTTGCCATTATCACTGTGCTAAAGCATGGTCAGATCGTAAGTGCACCTGACCTCACAAACAAAATGGCGGATACAGTTCAAAATGTTTTCTTCAATATTTACCCTTATACATATACTATAAGAAAAATATTTTACTGCCCATACATAAAACAAAGTATGTAGAATGCTCCAATAAATTTAGTTTGTTCAATTTATCTTGTGGTAGGTTAATATAATGATAAATACATACCATCCATTTGGGCAGGTGGTACTTAGCTTCGGGTCAGGTGGTAAGTCACCTGGGCAGGTGGTAAGTACAATATTGTGACTCTGTGAATGCTGCTATATAGGTCAGTTTCAGTGGCCAGTGGTCAGTTGTACTGTGTGTAGGGAAGGTGAATCCTACCACCCTGTGACCTAACAACTTAGTCGCTTACTTATCTTAATGCATCATGATAAGTTGAGATGCTTTTCAGCTGGAATATAGATAGTTATTGGAATTAAAGTATAGGGCCACGGAACGATTATTAAATTGCCAGCTAGCTCTCGTGAATTAGTTAAGGCATAGTACATAGCACATTTAAAATCGAATTAAATGAATCATTGCAATCCAAAGCACGTGTATGAAATTGCATTGGAGAAGAGAATATGTTTTTTAAATCAGAAGTGTGTATGTATGTGTGAGTGTGTGTGTGTGTGTGTGTGTGTGCGTGCTTACATGCCCGTGTGATTGTGCACACGTGCCCTGTGTGTGTGTGTGTGTGTGTGCGTGTGCGTGTGCGTGGCACACACGGAACCTCATAATGATGTGCCAAACCGGCAAGCAACACCAGCTTGTTGTTATTCGTATTGCTACTATTGGGTGGTGACATCCATCCTAACCCAGGACCAAACGTCAGCGTCTACCCATGCAGTATGTGCGACATTCCAGTCACGTGGCAATGCAATGGCGTCATAGCCTGCGATGGCTGTGAAGTATTGTACCACAAATCCTGTATGAAAATCTGTAGCCGTGACTATGAATTACTAGAGAGATCCAACGTCCAATGGATATGTTTCAAGTGTGATAGCATCAACTGTTCGAATCTCATGTTCCATAATTACGACATCGACCAGAGTAGCAACTACTACTAATCACTAACCGATTGCACATTAGACTCGCTCCAGCTCAACCAATCACTTGATCCACTACTGACTAGTAGCCCAGTCAACAGAGAGCCGAGCAACTCAACCTCGTTAGGTAGCAGCCGCTGCCAGCAAAATAGTAGGCTCTCAACCACTAGTAGCGTCAGTTCGCTGCATTTACCCGCCAAGAAGCAGAACATGAGGGTGATGACTATTAACTGTCAGAGCATCAAAAATAAGAAGTCAGAGTTCCAAATTGTTGAATGCGTCAAACCAGATATCATCTGTGGATCCGAATCATAGCTTAACAGCAGCATCAAGTCGAGTGAAGTGTTTCCATCAAACTACACCGTGTACAGGAAAGATCGCTCTACTCACCGTACATTCCTACTAGTTCATAGCAGCCTGGTATCCAGTAAAATACCAAACCAGCAACCAGCAAGTCAACAAATCTGGGCCAAGATTGAACTGGAGAAGAGTAAAAACCTACATGTAGGATCATTCTACATGCCCAAGCATTTGGAGATTTTAACTGCCCAGACATTGACTGGGACAGCACATCAGTGGCCCAGGGTGCAGATCAGCTCCTAGTTCAACAGAAATTAGTTGAAAATTCGACCGCTGCTCAATTAACCCAAGTCCAGAGGGAACCCACCAGAGAAGACGTGCTGTTAGACCTTGTATTCACAACAAATACAACACTTGTGAAAAACTCTTCATCAATCCCAGGGATCTCGGATCATAGTATTGTGGTAACTGACATTGATGTTAGACGTACCGTTAGGAAACCAAGAACTGTATACCAGTTGTCTGCATATAAAGATTCAAATGACTTGTTTGAATTGCTTCAATGTGCATATAGAAAGAACCACAGTACAGAGACAGCACTGGTAAAAATCATGAATGATGTGTTGAATGCCATTGATGAAAGAAAGTATGTCATGCTCATACTTTTAGACATGAGTCTCTGCTTTGACACCATTGAACATCACATTCTACTTCAGGAGGACAACTTCAGGGTCTCAGGAACAGCATTGGAATGATCGAATGTAGGTTAGTGACAGTAGGTAGATTCATAATAATACACCATGGCGAAATGTCATAAGTTTCATAAATATAAACAGTAGGGAATGGTAAACTATTACTATTATTAGCATTGGAATGGATGACGTCTTATATGAGTGATATTACAGGTCACAGTATTTCACGATTGAAGGTGTACGGTCCAATCCACAACCTCTAACTGTTGGACTTCCCCAAGGGTCACTCATTGGACCATCTGAATATCCAACTTACAGCAAGCCCACTGTTTGATATAGCCAGAAACCATAACATCGTTATACACATGTATGCTGATGACACTCAGCTGTATTGTGCATTCAATCCCGAGGATTTCAGTGAAGCAGTGCCCAAATTGGAGGTATGTCAAGAAGAGATGAGAACCTGGATGGTCAGAAATTGTTTGAAATTGAATGATGAAAAAACAGAATTCCTCATCATTGGTGCACTCTGGCATCTAACAAGATTACAAGAACCACGTACCATTAGAATTGGGAATACCAACATAGCAGCTAATGAAACAGCAAAAAACATTGGTGCTGTATTTGATACACACCTTACTATGATACCTCATGTCAACAACATAGCTAAATTTTAGTATGATAGAAGTTCATTTATCCTGGATCTGATAGTCAAATATTTATTTATTCTTAAACAAAACAATAAAAGTTCCTTAAAGTACCTTAAATGGGATAGACACATCGGTAGGATTACTAAGAAAGCGAACTCAACACTTGGGTTCCTCTGCAGTAACCTAAGAGGTTTCCACAAAGATCAGAAACATGTGGCTTACATAGCATACTAGAGGGAACATTAATCGCCTCAAATGCGTCCAACGGTGTGCAGCTAGATTCATGGTGAATGACTACACCACCAAAACGCTGGGATGTGTTACAGACATGCTAAACCGTCTTGAACTCAAACCTCTAGAGAATAGAAGGAAGAACCTAAAACTCATATTTATGTACAAGGTGGTGGAAGGGTTGGTGCCGGCTAGCCCAGCACCTGATTTCCTGATTCCAGCCAAGTTAGGACGTCGACGTATAAAGGCTAAATCCTTAAGTGAATACAGCTGTTCGAACATTGTTGAGCGTTCCGTACGTCTCAACAGCAAACCGTTCGTGCCCCCGAGTGATCGGACTCCTCAGTACAAGAAACTCATTCTTTGTGCGAACAGTTATTGATTGGAACTCTCTCACAGAGGAGATAATCCAGTCTGAGACCGTCGACATTAGAAGATTAAACGAGGACTTACCGACGTTTGATCCTAATTCTGTGAGTCGAACCGAAATGAGGAGAGGTAATTATGAGAACAGCGGCGTGGTCACGTGATTCAGCATATTTTAGAGAGGGTAGAGGGGAAGAGGAGAGGTAGGCTTTGGGAAAGGCATCTAAGGGCATAATTACCTCTCCTCATTTCGGTTCGACTCACAGAATTAGGATCAAACGTCGGTAAGTCCTCGTTTAATCTTCTAATTCTATTTCGTCGAACCGAATATTCGTCGAAATGAATTATGAGAGGTTTAGAGCTCCCCTCTGCCCATGTAATACCAATCAAATAAATGACAACTGAAACTTAGTTTGTCTACAGCAAATTCTAGGGTATCTTTATTTTGCAAAAGGTTACAGCCAAAATCCATCCAACATGGACATGTCACAGATTACTACATTAAAAAGCTAACATCTACACTAATCGTGAACGAGTTACAGATTTACCACAAAAGAGAAAATCGTACAATGCATGAGCAAATACTCTTCAAGCGTCTATGACAATCCATCCAGTCTGTATTGTGTCCACATGCCTTAAGTAAGAGTCACCATCTAAGCTATGAAGGGCATATGTGATGATACACATGCACCTTAGACTGGTAAGGCATGTGTATGTACGCGACAATACATCTTATCTGTTACATCTTGAAATATATTTATTCATGACATCAGTGCACGTATAATAACTACCAATATCTCATAAAGTACATAAGTTGTTGATCAACATATCGGTTTTGCTTGTAAAGCAAACGTATACTACGGCTACTGCAGCGCAGAGGCAAAATCAAACTTTTTATCAATGTTCATCCTGTAGTATTTAGTAAATGTCGTCTCTCGACTCCACCCAGCCGTGTCTAGGATGGTCTTTAAAGGCAATTTTGTGGCGGCCTTGCTCGTGGATGCCGCTCTGGTGGAGTGGGGGGTAAATATGGTCATGTCAATACCTGCGTTTGACATGACATCCCTAATCCACCTGCGTATGGTGTCCCGTGAAGCAGGTCGCACTGGAGCCCTGTGTGTCCAGTAACAGTTGTGCGATTTCACACCTGGTTTCTCTGGTGCGTTCAATGTATTCAGTAAGTACTGTTATGACACACAGTCTCCTATCTGGTGCGTAGGCCTTAAAAGCTAGTTCATGAACATGTATGCCAGGACGCGACTGCTTTACGGGGTCACCAATGCGAAAAGTAACATGAGATTTGGTTAATGTCATGTTCTTTACATTTAGCAGATGAATTGTCTGGCCCCTTTGACCAGATAGAAGAACCAGAAGCATGGTCAGTTTGTGAGAGAGCAGTTGCAATGACAGTTTGTTAACTGGTGACAAGGTCCGTAAGTATGATAAGACTATGTCTGCATCCCATGTCACAGAGTTCTTTGGTAAGGCAGGCTTGTCATTGTAACATGCTCTCATGAAACGCATTACTAAAGGATGTTGGCCAACAGGTTTGCCATCTACGTTGATTGAAGTCGAGAGAGCTGATCTAATAGAATTTAACGTGCTATAGCTATAGTTATGACCCTTAAAGTTCTGCAGTAAGAAATCTAGTACATCCCCAATCTTGGGATCAAATACACTAATGTTCTTCCCCTCACAGAACACAACCCATTTTTTAAGGGAGCAGTCATATTGATTCCTGGTGGATTCCCGCCAACCCTTTAGCAGAAATTCAGATACTTCTTGCGAAAGTCCGTTAAGTTCAAACTTATTCAAAACAGTCTGAAGGCTCGTAGCCGAAGTTTGGCCTCCAGCCTGTGACGAAGCCCCTGGTCCTGAGGCATCCTCAGGCACCTCCTGGGTAGGCTGATGCTGTCGCCGCTAGGTCATCAGCCAGCCGGGTACCAGGGCTTGGTCGGCCAGTCCGGGGCCACCAGGATCAGATGACTGCTCTCCTTCTCCGCCTTCTGCAGTACTTGTGAGATGATGCTGAAAGGCGGGGAAAGCATAAGCATGAAAATTTTTCCACGGCATGGAGAAGGCGTCTACAAATTCCGCCTCTGGGTCTGGTCGCCATGCCACGTATCTAGGTAGTTGGGCATTTAACCTAGATGCAAACAAGTCTATGTCCGGTGTACCAAATTTGTCACATATTTTTGTAAAAATAGAGGGTTCTAGTTGCCATTCAGTGTCAAGGTTCAAAGTTCTGGACTCTTTGTCTGCTTTGACATTGGCAGATCCCAGGAATGTGGGATGCTGACAGATGCAGGTTTCTGTCTATAGCCCAATGGAACATTTGTTTAGTCAATTGCATCAGATCTGGCGATGATGACCCATATTTGGTGATGCAGGCTATGGCAGTAGTGTTGTCAAGCATAAGTCTTATGTGACAGTCTGTCTTTTGATTGCAAAGGTCTGTAGCGCCAGAAAGGCACCTTTCAGCTCAAGCCAATTTATATGGTGTGATTTTTCCTGACTGGACCAGTGCCCCCTGTAGAGGTATCACCCATCCAGGCGCCCCAACCTGTATTTGAAGCTGCCGGAGGTCACCGTACACTCGGGGTCCGGATGGGAAATAGGGGCCTGAGAGGTCAGAATTGTGTCAGCCCACCATTGCACATCCCCTAGGTTGTCCGAATCAAGGATAGTTTTAGCGGAATAGTCCCCATATTGTTCCCTGAGAACTCTGTTTTTAGTCCTTTCAAGGCCCTTGATAAACAGGGGTGCTCTGTAGACCCCCAGGGTAGCAGCAACCAGATTTCCTATGAATTCTGACAGAAGCTGGATCGAGATTGTTATCTTTTCTAGAATGTTGATTGCCATACCCCGAATTTTTAGCTTCTTGCGATCAGCAAGGCTTATCGTCATGGTTTCCGAATTCAAAACAAAGCCTAGATATTCTATTACATGATTTGGATCCAGCACTGATTTTGACAGGTTGATTGTTAGCCCGAGACTAGTGAACAGCGACCTTGCTTCGGTTAGTGCCATGTTCAATTTCTTGGCGGAGCTCTCGACAAATAAGGTATCGTCTATATAACCGACGAGTGTGTAGCCCCTTTTCCTGAGATTTGAGAAGGGGGCTTTCATCAGTTTTGTAAACGCTCGGGGCACTGAACTAAGTCCTTGCGGGAAAACAGTGAACTGATAGCAGGCCCCGTCCCAGCAGAACCTCAGAAATTTCCTGTGCTCGTGTGCTACTGGTACCGAATAATAAGCATTTTTGAAATCTATTGAGCCCATATTACAGTTTCGGGTCATAAGTAACAGTGCGTCCTTGACAGTTTCCATCTTGAAATGGGACGTTTCAACGTATTCATTGAGTTTACTCAAATTGAGGATGACCCTAGCGGTTCCATCCCTCTTTGACCTAGTAAACAAGTTGGAATAGAACCCGGAGCCATCGTCCCGACAAGGCTCAATGATGCCTTGTTGCAAGAAATCGTGCAGTGTATTATCAAGCACTGTCTTTTCCGTCTCATTCCAGACAAACTGTCGAGGGCGCACATGTTGTACAGGTGTACGTAAAAACTCGATCCTATAACCCTGGATGGTCTCTAGAATCCAACTGTCTGTAGTGAGTGACTGCCAAATTGCATAGCATCTTGCGGTGCCTCCCGCAACAAAGTTCAAAGGTGCGGCAGTGGAACATTTTAATACCTCGTCAGGGTCCATCACTGCCTTTTGTTGTGGCCCTGACGCTTGCGAAAATCCTTCTTGCCATAGCCACGGCCCCCGTGGTTGTCGCGTTGACGGCGGTTGTCGCGTCCATATTTGTCAGATCTCTTGAGTCTGAAACAGATCATAGATCGCAGTATAGGCATTACATGCTGTATGACAGTCGTTTATTGTTCATACCGAAAATGCACACAAGTCGACATCATCAAATAGTATAACAGATAGCTGTACTTACTTGTTATACCTCCCTTGATAGCGGCTCTTCTTGAAGAGCTTTTTAATTTTCAATTTCTTGCACACATCATTGCAATTGAGTAGCATGGTGTGACCCACTTTTTCCTTGGCGAAACACAGCTTGGCCAAAGGATTGCCGTATTCGGCTATGAGGTTTTCTGGCCTTGCCTGCGATAAATGTGCGAATGCGTGCACATTCATCTTCATTGCATCCAGCAGCGGGTCTGCGAAAGCCGAGACCGGTCGTTTGGCTGACTCGGCCTTACTCATCTCGTCGACCACCTTCATAATGGTGGTGCATTGAAAGCCCAATATCTGTAACACAGAAGGTTAGTTGACATACCATGCATAGTCTAATGTGTCGGTAATGATTAGATCTGGGTGGTGATGCAAGCTATTTCCATGATTAGAAATAAAACCAAACACGCTCACCGATTGCACCTTCTTGATGGCAAGCTCCGTTGCCTTGAACGACAGATCCTGGTGAATTGTGTCGTGGACCTTGGGGACCTGCAGATGCGGAATGTTCACCGGCCGCAAGTACTTCGACTGCATGGCCTTAAAGGCCGCCGCGTCTGGATATCGCCGGAGACCTTTATCCACCATGGTGACCAGCCTCTCACACATCACGGGCGGTCCTATAAATAGATCAGATGTCAGGGATTTCAGAATCCGGGTAACTGTTTTCAATGTTCACAGTATCATTGTAAGCATATCGTAAAACAAGTAGTATAGGTCACTCACCTGTTTCTACGGGCCCTTCCAGGTCCTGCGCCAGTTGATTCAACATGGCCTCAAAGCCATTGGGATCGGGTGCTCCACTTGCGCCCGGGTTGGCACCTCCGACCAAGTCATGGAGGTCGTCCTCGTCTGAGGTCGCTGCCGGCGACGAATCATCCTCGGAGGCGTCCGATACGGCCCTCTTTCGTCCCCGTGGGTGGCCAGCGTCACCTTTGTCTTTGCCTTTGGCCTTCATGGCACGCTTGGCAGGTGGCGACTCGGCGCCACTCGTGCTTCCACTCTCATCACTGGAGCCGCTTGTGACGCTCACCTCCTCACTTGAGGAGTCTTCCGATGGGGAGGGATCATCCCTTCGCCTCGATTTCTGTTTTGCCTTAGGCATTTTAGCACGTCTTGCGCAATACTAGCCAAAAAGCACGAGATCGCACGCCTTGTGCAATGCAAGAAAAACACGTCGTGTGTAACAAAGAACTGGGTGCCGTACCCAAAGTCAGGATCTCCGTGATCACCGTTATTAGCTCTAAGTAAAAATTACAGAGAGAAGGTCTTAAGGAAGGTGTACCACGAGAAATATCCAAAAAGAAGAATGCTGAAAATATCCAAACCACGTTTTAACAACAAGACTCAGTAGAGAAGTGACACGCATAAAACGTTTTAATACTGATAATTGATTAATATTTTATAATGAATGCTGAATCACGTCATGACCACGCATATTCTTGCTGAGGCATTCTCTTTATAATTCATTCCTCTGCAATATCGTATTAGTGGTGGGGAAAGGTTTAAACTGTTTATAGATGCTGAAATTGCTGGGACGAAATTTTGTGCTCCAAGAACTTATTGAATCAGACAAATATGATAAGCATATTTTTTGCAAATCATGATGCAGTTGATATCCTTTGGCACTTGGAAACTATAATACCCAAACCCCTTTGGGTTGGTAAGACTATACACATAACTTCTTAGACTGAATTGAGATTACGTTTCACAGAAGAAAGCACCTCTTAGAAAAAACTTAAAATATATGGCCAAATAATATGATACAAAATTGCATATTTAATATTTTGCTGGCATAACTTCACATAGGTATTATCCTAGTACTGTTCAATACTCTTTGTTCAATATTTTATCAATTCAAAATAATTTTGCTTTTTACCTGCGTTGCCAATGGCGTAGCAGGTCTAGGAGTTGGGTCACTCCGTCCGTCTGTCTTTCTGCCCATCTGTCTGTGTGTGTGTCTGTGTGTGTGCCATCAGTTGATAATTTTCATGTAAATAAAACAATATACTTGGCTCCCTTATGGTTGAGCTCTCTTTCCATGTATGAAACATAATAAACTCAACCCCAACCCTAATAACAGTGGCCGAGTATCCTGGGATATTAACCTAGCAGTGCAACAGGGGGTGGCACTGGAGACCCTAACAACATTTGTTCACTCCCCCAGATTCCATGTGGATGGAACACTCCGGTCACTCCCCAACCCATATCAGCGCAGGTGGCTTCCGGTCATCAGCGGGTTCCTACTTCACGGAGTGCGCGCCCCCCGCGCCGGGACATCAGCGACAGGCCGGTGCGACTGCTATGCAGGTAAGTCTGCCAGTAGACGCCCCACCCTTCCTGTGCTGAGAGGTCCGTCCGAAGAAATCATCTCCCTGGAAGTTGCGCCTCACCGGGTAAGCCTGAAACATACAAACAAACATGCAAACACCCCGCCGCCCTCCCCCAAAGTCCAACTGCATTCATACCAGTGACGTGCGACGGCTCACTTCTGACATGTCGCTCCGCGCGACGGCCGCTCGCTTCAACACTTTATCACATTCATACAGTGCGATCCACTCGCACAGCGCACCCTCGCGCTATGGACTTACTTTGCCACGGGGAGCGACGGGACACACATTCACACACAACATTCAGCCTGCGCCAACTCTCTTTCTCACACAAGGGTCAAACGGAGGGGAATCTGGGGAACATAATCGCGATCTACGAGTACAGAGCGACCGTGTAGAGTCAAATTAGAACGCGATGGACTAGGCCACTGTCTCGCATCACTCTTGGACTGACAAGCCCGGGACCCGACAGAACTTTGCGTAGGCAACAACGCGCGATTCTGTGAGAGTGAAGCGATTCCAAAGATGTGGCGTCGCGTCCGACGACCACGGGGTGCGACCGACTTATTCAGCCGACCGCTTTCCGCACCAGCTACGCGATCCACCCCGTCGGGCCTCGCTGAGTAACTGGAGGGCGCGATGATCCATGTTCCAGGATCATCCTTGCAGGGCACTCCCTGCGACTAGACCCTGGCTGTCCTAGGTGCCACCCCCTTGCGGTGGTGGTCCGTGGTGACGAGGTGACCGCCGCGGACTTGGCAAGTGGTCACTTCCGGAAGTGGCGGCGGAGGCTGACTTCGTCCGGCCGGGTCTTGGGGGTGTCTGGGCGAGTAGGCGGTCCTCGGTCTCCTCGTCCATGGATTCTTCCGCTGCTGTCGTAAGGCCCAGACTTGGTTCACGGCACCGGGCTTGTGTGAAGGCGGGACCAGAGACACTCGTGGTCGCTGTCGCGCCAATCACCGCCGCCGCGGTGGTGGTGGTCGTCGCTGCTGCAGTCACTGTGCTCGTCGCACTACTGGAAGGTAGGGAAGGCAGGACTCTCCTGACTCGCTGTTCCTGGCCAATAGCATGGCACCGTGGCTCCACGATCGCTGCTGCGTCCGACATCTCTCCTAGGGCGTGACGAACTGCCCTAGCTTCCCTGGCAACATGAGGTCGCTGCTCTACGTCCATCTGCTCGAGCAAGCGAATCACTCCCGCACTGACACTCCGTAGGGATACCGTGAGCTCCCGTACATTGTCTGCATTGCGGCCCTCGTATTTGTGCATGGTTGCCACGTCATGCTTCCGTTCCGAGGCGTATTCGCGGGCTATTTCTAACTCTCGACGAACACCCTCAAGCTCTTTCCTCAGGACCGCCACCTGCGAATCTCCGCTCGTGTCCATCTCCACGACTTCCAACGTAGCGGTAGATCGCGTGGGTAGACGGCCCAACTCGTCTGCCAAGGACTCCTGGGGTGAGGTGGAACTAGGCACCCATGGCGCAATCTCGCGCCGTACCACCTGGGTGAACTGCTCCATCGCCTGTCGCGCACAGGAGTAGATCGCAGGGAAGACGTCAAAATCGGGGTCTGTCTTGATGTACTCCTCCATCATCTGCCAAGCGTCGATGATGTCCTTTCGCTGCTCATTCAGCGTCGCAGTAACGGCCTGGAAAGCATTCTGCAGCTGGTGTTTGCTGACGGCCGGTCGGCCCTCCAGCGATCCCTCAGAGGTCCACAAAACTTCGCTCTGGCAGGGAGTGTTCTTCACCTTCAGCTTCCCAGAAGGCACCGTGTATGTCGCATCCTTGCGGAGAACAGTCAGTTCTGCCCGCATAGTTTCAACTTCCTTTGTGAGGTCGGCTAAGTCGCGCTCAGCCACCGCCAGTTTCTCCTGCTGCTGTGTGCTCGTCGCGGTTAAACGACCTACGTCGCACTGCAGCCTGTCGCGCTCCTTCACTGCTTCGTCGCGCTCTTTGCGCAAAGTAAGACACTCGGCCTTATACTTTGTCGCCCGCGCTTGCTCCTTGTCGCGGTCTGCGACCAACAGAGCCCGCCCACTTTCGTAGGCGGTCCTGTCCGCCGCGACCCGTTTCTGCAGCTCCTGTTGTTGTTTCTTCGCCACAGCGAGTGCATCCTCGGCCCGAGTAGCTCGGTCCTGCCACACACGTTCGCTGTCGCGCAAGTTCTCGATGAGCCTGCCAGTGCTGGTCTTCTGGCTCTTTCCTCCGCGTCCTCGGCCTGGGCTGCGCGAATCCGATCGATCGCGCTTCTGTCCGGTAGTGGGAGATTCACTGGGGGTTACGGGTGACGTAGGCTGCGGCTTCCGTCGCCTCTTCTCGCCGCCCTGTGCGACCTCGGCAGTTATCGCAGCTGCGATAGACTGCCCAACTTCTTTCATTGCAGCGGGGCTAGTATCGGCACTCACGCTGCTCGCTGGCGACGTGGTGGCCGGACTAGACGTCGATGGTTCCGGGCTGCTATCCGATGTGACTGTGCTTGTGGCCACCGGGGTCTTAGAGATTTTGAATTTGCTGGCTAGCATTTCCAACATCCCAGAGCGCGGCGGCGGCACAGTGGCTGGCGGTCCCATCAATGTAGGCTGTCTGGGGTTGGCGGGTCCGCTCTTGCGAGCCAGGCCCCCACCCACGGTCTTCCCTTTCGGCTTCCGGGAGGAATCCTTAGGCGTGTGAGTCACAGCCGTCCGGTATCCCTCTGTCTTCTTGGCAGGAGCCCCCGAGTACCCCGGCAGATGGCTAGTCCACTTGACATAGTCAAGCCGACACGCGCTCACCCACCGCTGGTGACCGGGTTCCCATCCCTGCGCCTTGGCATCCACGTTGGTGAGATGATATCCCACGACTACTCGGCTTAGGTGAGCGTTGGAAAACCAACGAGTCCGGCTGAGCAGACGCGGAATCCCTACAAGCTGGTTGTAGCTCTCCATCATCTCGAACACCATCTTCTGAGCTATGGAGCGGAGGTCCTTCAAGTCGAAGGAAAGCCCCGCCCGCCGCTGTTTCCTCGTCCTCGCGGAAGCGCCACCATCGATCTCCTGTATCAGATCGTGCTGGACTTGTCGCACCTCCGCGACGTGATCCTCGATCAGGTGCTCCACCGCATCTGTAACGGAGGGGAACACCGCCCTGCGACATCCAGAACCAAGGGATTCCACCGGCAACTTGCTACAGCAAGGGGCTGAAAAACACTTGCCCGCTTTCAAATGAAAGTGGCACCAGTGCTCCACCACCTTCTCCAAATTTTTCCATCCATGCTCTCGCAGTGAATCGGTGCGCGACGAGCATGCCAGCGCTGCGTCGAACTTGCTGCAATCAGTGGGATCGCGGTGCAAAAGTCCGGCGTCCTTTTGGCGAAGTGCTTGAGGTTGCGGCAAGGCCCCCTTCTTGTGGTCCAGAGCCTCCCACGGCTCACATCCTTTCACAGGACATCTCATCCCGGCCTCGAGGTAGGCAGTGAATAGGGCCTGGAATCCCTCCCTTGTGACCCTATCGCTTGGGAGTTGGGAGACCGGAACTTTAACCTCCGGCCATAGCCTGGGGAAACCAGTGTGGCCACTTTTCAGCACCACAGCTGCCACCCCTCCCCAACGATCTTCAGGATTGCGATCAGGTGCCCGCTTGTCGCGCGGCCCCTGTCCCATCCATTCCGGCCGATCCAGTATGGGTCCGTAGCCGACCCTGCTCGCCACCTCGTAGGTGTGCTGAGGCAGGCCGGTCTCCGAATCCGCGCAGAACTTAACACAGTCTGCTGGCTTATCCCCAAAGTACTTGCCGTGGTACAACACATCCTTAGTGTACGGGTCGGCAAAGAAGCGCTGGATCTCCGTGAGACTGGGCTCTCGCTTGCGCGATGGCGCCCGCCGCCTCCTGTTCCCGCCGTCACCTGATCTTTTCGGGCACGCCCGTCGCTTTTGGTGCTCGGCACTCCTCGCGTCGGATTCCTCCGACTCACTCATCGACGAACTCTCGCCCCGTCCGTCCCTTCACAGGAATCGGCCGTTGACGAAGCATCATCCGCCTCATCCGTGGGTTCCGGTGGTTGGAAACTGACTTGTTCAGACAAGTTTCCGTCACCTTCCCCTGTTGCTCCGTGCTGAGGTCCCTCGCCTTGAACGCCGGGCTCCTCCGCGGTCACCTCCATCTGCTCGTGGAACGTCTCCTCTGCCACCTGTAAATGCAGAATTGCGTCCTCAGCTTCGGAAACCAGAGAGGGCTGGTGCCCTTCCCCCTGATCCCCTACGGTATCCGACGGGACGTCCGACATTGCTGCCGCCGCCCCATCTTCGCTGGTGGGGACTGCATCAGCCATGACGGCTTCTACAGGCCCATATCCTGCTGGAAAGAGAGAAATCCAGCTATCCAGAAATCCAGGTAACCTAAACTAAACTACAAAAAGAAATCACTGCTACAGGTAGTAACTATCCGCCAAAAATCGCCAACAACTGAAATAAAACACCACACTAGAATGATACGTCTACTCGGTTTCAACTCCCAAACTAGTGTGATCACAAAGTAGTACTTCAGTCACAAGCCCGCCAAACCGGCTCCGCGCTTCAGTGCACATGTCCATCACCAATCAACGTCCTGCTTCCTAACCTTTGCCCTCTACAGTATCCTCCCACACGTGGTGTTTGTTGACAAATTCCAGTGCGATCGTCGACTTCGGCACGTCGCAAGCGCGACGAGCCCCCCTTTGTCAGGTCAAAGTGCGACGATCCCTCTTTGTTCAGTAGAGGCCTTGTTTGCCTAACCGCCGCCTACTGCGACCTTTCACCTGTGCGGCAAGTTCCTTGATGTTTACTTAGCAGCGCGACTGCCCTAACCGACTAAGGAATGCGGCAGTCTCACCACACACACCTGCTATCGCATACTGTAGTTGACCCTTCCGACTCTATTCAATCTACGATTCTCCTCCTTAGTGGTATGTCCGTCTACTCGCGCAAGGCTTTCAACCCAACCCCACGATGTCCATTGACGTAGTGCACTGCCGCCAATCCCTGCCATCCAAGAGACTCAATGCGCTATCTTCGGTGACCAGTGTAACGGATTCCGCCGTCCACGGCCCACGTCATCCTCATCCCCGGTGTCTGCGACCCAAACTGTGACTCCCCGATGCAATTCGCTGAATCAAAAAGGCTTGATTCTCCTCACACCGACACCACAGCCGGGCTTCTCGCACCCACCTCCGACTCATCTGCACCTACTTCACGCATTCCCTCATACAGGGTGACAGGACAGCGGCTGCACCCGCCGGCCATCGCTTCGCCACTAGATCCTCGCACTCATTCACTCTCCCCTTGATGTCAACTGGTGCACCGCAGGTGCCACATATCGCATCGCACTTTTAGCTGTTCCTTGTGACTATACCACCGCTCCATTGCGACCTGAATCGTCGCTAATCCCCTCGCGATTATTCGGCAACAGTTACCGCTAGCTTTCTGCAGTTTAGCGCGACTCCACTTCCCTCTCCCCCAAGTTTCATCATGAAACCCACGGCATAGGAAGAAAGTGAACTGGAAATCGCTGACATGTTCCATTCCCTCATGAAACTTCCACCAAGTATAGGGGAGTCGTGATCATAAAACTGACCATCCGCTCCCCGTTTCCTCTCCTAATCGATTTCGTTCCAATACTCTGTGAATCGCATCAAACGACGGAAAAACAAATTCTCAGAGTGTGACGTATCCTCCACCAATAACATTTCCCCTCGCGCCGACTTGTAAGCTGGTTTGAGTCGGCTTGAGTGGACCCATTGCTCACATTTAGGTTTGCGGCCTCGCTTGACTTTACCGGCACGGGCAGGCTCCCGAAAAATCCTAATTTGGACCACATGGTCGTTGCCTACGGCGATGACCTCATGCGGTCCAGTCCATGGTTGAGATTGTAGCTTATCACGCCCCAGGGGCGGCGAATACATCAGCACTTGATCACCGACTTTGTAGTCGCGTGGTCTCGCCGACTTATTCTTCTGCCCTTGCTGAATTTCCACTGCTCGCCCCGCAACCTCGCGGACTGTCTCTGCCATCTGCATTGCCAGATTCCTCTGGTGAAAGACATAGGCTGAGTAACACTGGGGCACTGCCCGATCATCACATCCGTACATCAAGTCAATTGGGAGCCGGGGGTCCGTGCATTGGCTGTAAAACAGCCGATGCGGCGTAAATCCAGTACTTGCATGCGGTGTCGCATTGTACGCCATAAACACGTATGGCAGCAACTCATCCCAGTTTTCCTTGTCATGTACGCTTAGCGCTCTCAATATGGCCTTTATAGTTTTGTTACTGCGCTCTACCATCCCATTGCTCCAAGGAGCATAGGCGGTGGTTCTTGTCTTGTCTACTTTGAACACCTTGCACAGTTCCTTCATGAGCTCGTTGTCGAATTCCGTCCCCTGGTCGCTGTGCAGTCGCTCCATCGCACCATGCCGCGCAATGTACTCCCGAAAGAGAACATTGACCACAGCTTCTGCTGTCTTCTGTGACAGCGCGTATAGTTCCATCCTTTTGGAGAAGTAGTCCTGAATGACACAGATATATTTATGTCCGGCTGGGGTTTCGGGTAGTGGCCCCTGGAGGTCAATGCCCACCCTCTCGTGCGGAGAGCCCACATATTCATGCTTCATCAGCGGCTTTCCTCCCCCAACTCCCGTCTTATTCTGTTGGCAAGTTAAACATGCCCGACACATCATTCTTACATCCTCCGTCATGCCAGGCCACACAAAGCGCCGTCGCAAGAGTTCATAGACGCGTTCATAGCCGAGGTGACTCACGCTATTCACATGAACACAGCGCCATATGCTCTCGCGCCACGCGACCGGCACTAATCGCACTTGTACACGCTCCACAGGGCGACCCTTCGTCTGGATCACTTTATTGCGCGAGCACCTTCACGCATCGATCCTCGGCCTGAGCAAGGGTGCGCTGTGCCTGTGGCTCACCCACCCCCTCGGCTCTTGTTCCTCGTCACTTTCGTCGGAAGATTCTCCTACCACGTTGGGCGGCTTTGGTGCCGACTGCGCCCTCAGCCGTTTTCCTCTAGTCGCTTGGAACGGCGAATACACTTCCCCCATCGTGCGCTAACGCCTCCATGGGTTCGTCTCTCGTGCCCGACCCTCGTGCGACATCTTCCATCCCTCTTGGATGCGACATCCCCTTGCACGAGTGAGGATCCGCCGCCAGGCGAGTGGGACTTACCGGTCTCCCCCGGCCCTCCCCAACTAACGAACCCCCAAAATGACAGGTACTGGGGGTAGGACTCAGTCCTTTCGGAACCGAGCCTTCCCCTTTCCGCTCACCACAGGACCCCACCTCAGATCCGCCCGACTCCACTTGACCAAAGGTCGAGACTCCTGAGACTCGGAGGTCCGGACTCAACACAGGTCGGTCACTGCACTCACGGCCCTTCTTGTCCTCCGGTGCCTCGTCACCTCCCGGTGAGCCCTTCGACGAAGACTGCAACGCCACACCATCCAACGCGAGATTCTCTTCTCGCATGCCGCCATGTACCAGACCAGCAGGGGGAATTCGCGGCCCAATATCCCTGCTTGTTAGTTTTCCTTCGGCGGTTCGGCCGAAGCGGGTTGGTCAGGCCCGCCCCCGCCTTGACCCCCCTGGCTCGGTTTTGCGTTTCCACGCGGCCCCGCGCCGGTCTTCCCGCCTTTGTTGTACGCTCGTTGGCGCTCCGCATCCTGCGCCCTCCATGCGTCAATATCCTCCTGGGTCGCTTTCGGGCAGAGCCATCGGATGTGGCCAGGAAGCCCACACTTCCAACACTCATACCCCATGCGACCCCGACTAGGCCCTTCCTTCCCATCACCTGCGGTCCCCTTGCGTCTGTCCTGCCTGTGAGGGCGTTTCTTCTTGGCGCCAGCGGCTGTGTCCTTCTTCCCCGTCGTCTGGTTCGCCACATTGACTTCGCCGGAAGTCTGTGGCGTTTCCTTGGCGTCCAAAACGTCTTGCAATCGCACGACGTTCGCCGTTGGAGGGTTCCGGGGTTTTGCCGCATTCTCCTTCTCCTTCTCCTGCGCGATAAAAGTCTGGTACTTGCCAGGATCATCCCGGCTTTCCCGTCTTACCAATTCCTGGACGAGGACCGATAAGCTTACTGGCCGCACAGTCACTTCGTCGAACGTCCGCCGCAGGGAGGCACTCTGCAAGCCCATCTCGATCCTCTTCAAGACTGCGGCCTCGCGCTTGCGCACATCCTGGCCGTAGGCTTTCCGCGCCAAAAACATGAGTTGGGAAATAAAATCCCGAACGGACTCCTTATTCCCCTGTTTCCTCACAAGGAGTTCCTCTTCCGCAGTGCGCATCTCCACTTCGGTGTGAAAGTAGGAGTTCAGCGCCGACACCAGGGTGGCCCAGTCATACCTCTCTGTCACTGTTAGGTTCATCAGTGCACTCTGCGCCTTACCAGTCAGCCGGTCAATTAACCAGCCGGCCCATTCCGATTCATGGATGTTATACATCGTCAGAATCTCGACCAGATGTTGAAGAAAGTCCAGCCAAGTCTGATTAGAATCCGGCTTGTTAAACTTTTGCAAGTTCCGGATCCTGTCCTTAAACCGCACCGACGTGGGGATGGTGGGCTCCTTTTCACTGTCGCCACTTTCCGATTCATCCTCCGTACTGCTCCGCCTCTTGGACCGTCGCGACTTTCGTTTCTCGTCGCCCCGTTTCCCACGGGCTTGTCGCACTTCTTTGTGCTGTTCCGCGGCGCCCACGAATGGGGAATTGTAGTACCGCGTTAAATACGGATCCAACGTCACTGTCTTCTGGAGGAGGCTCTCCTGTCGGTCGCACTGTCCGATGTCCCCATGGTCTTTGGAAGGAGCTTCCGCGCTCTTCGCATGCACTGGTTCCTGAGGGACAGGGCTGTACTCTCGCTGATTCAACGCGCGCAGCCGCGCCCTCAATTGTCTCTCTTCCTTGTCCCTCGCCTCCGCCTTCGCTACGGCCGCCCTCAAGGGGGCCAAAGGATCGGGGCTGGGATCTCGCCGTTCATCCTTAATCTTGGGTTTACTTGGTGGGTCGGGTTTTGGGGGACCGACTGCCCCTTTGCTAGGAGGGCGCGACGATGCTAAATCGTCCTTGCGCTTCCCCTTCTTCGGCTGTGCCCTCTTGATCCGTCGGTCGCGCTGACACAGCTCCGACTCGCTTTCCGATGCTAGATCGTCCAGCGAAGCTTCACCCGCATCGTATCCTGGGATCTTCTTGCGCTGCCAGTCGTCCAGTACCCGGCTTGTTCGCCGCCACAACTCCGCATGTTGACCGGGTCGGGTCTCTACCAAGAGGCCCTTCAAAATCCCGGCCCACTCCCGTCGCACGGCGATGGCATGCGAGATTCCTCGCGTTTCAAGCCCCTTCTCCACGCTCGGCCTATTCAGCATCAGGAGGTCAATCAGAACCCTCTCCGCAGTATCCAAACGCAGAAGGTACGCTGGTTTCTTGGCTGACGCGCACCAGTCTACCCTCAACTCCGGGCGGTCTCCTGGATCCATTCCGCAGATTGCTCCGAGGTAATAGACCCTCTCCGTCGGCCCACCCAGGATATCATCCTGGGCGTCCCAATGACAGAGGGAGAACCACCGATCCGCTTCCTCTGATGATGCGAAGCTCCTCTGTCCGGTCTTCCCACTCGAGTCATGACCACTCTTCCTCATTCCGTCGTGGACCCGGTTCGATTTCCTCCGATCCTCCGTTTTCACCACGGGGGGAGGGGTGACCCCCTTCTCTCCCCCTACTGCTGTCATTCCATCCTGCAGTCCCGTTGCACCTATGAGTGGAACATTCGCGTCCCTTTCTACCTGCTCATCGCCCTGCTCGGAGCGCGCTGGCAGAGGATGGCGACTCTCGTCACCTTTCCCGGTCGCGTCGTCCCCCTGTTGGTCCACCTCTTCGTCGCTCGATTCCAGTTCCTCCGATGACGACTGTCGCTGACCACGGTTCCCCGCATCAACTAGATCGTCATCCCGCGTCGTCTCACTGGTGTGTCGCGTTACTGACACGTCGGTTTGCGGCTGATCAATCGCGCCTAGCGGTGCGTCGCCCCCCGCAGCAGTGTTTTCCTCCTCTGCGGCTCCGTTTGACGAGAATTGTGGCAAAGGTGGCAGGAGCGGGGCCCTCTGTCGCACCCCACCAGTCATCCCAATCAGCTCTAGAGTCACGAGGGAGCTGCTCCGTGTCATCATGCGAGTCCGCTCTTCGGCTCGTCGCTGTTCCTCAGTGCCTTCCTCGCGGTACTCATCGCGTCCGTATGTCATGATTGACTCCGTCGCGCCGCGCGGTCCGCTCTTGTCGTAACGCTCCTTGTCGCGCACATCCCCGTCGCGGTATGGGGTTCCTTCGTGTGCGAGCTCCAGTCCTACTCGTCGCGAACTCTCGACCAACGATTCCATCTCTCGCGTGGTCCCGTAGACCACTCTGCTAACGATCCGCTGGGCTGCTGACAAAAAGTTCTCCCCCTCCTCGGGGAAGAACGGGTGATCCGGAGTCTCGGCCATCGTAGGATCTCCGGGTATTGCGACAAGCGAGGGGGACAAGCGTCCCTCTCTAGCGCGTACTCACGTGAGATCCTGGTCACGGCACCAAATCTGTAAACAAAGTTCCTGTGTACGTGTGCCAACCCGCCGTAGCAGTGACACTCACCTGGGGTGCATGCGGCCTCCCGGCCAGGCACACCCCCAGCTGCGCTGCAAACGTTCCTCAGCTAGACTACTCCTCGTTGTGTTTCCTCGACTACTGTGCACCAACCTGCCGGGACCACCGGTCGGTCCTTGGGCTATTGATGGGTACTGCCCGGGTTTCACGAGAGGCCTCCACGCTGGGGGAGGACTTCGCACCGGTGCTGACACGCCGAGCTCAGGGCGCCCCCCTGTCGCTCAACCACGGTAGACCGAGTCCACGACGTGAGGGAGGAAGGCCACCGGCCAAGCCTCGGTAAGACTGTAGAAAAGGGCCTACCCACGGGAGTAGGTTGCCAACCCTACGTGCTGCTGTACCAGCGTCTAAGAGAGAACTGCCGCTAATCGGCTCAACCCAGTACAAGAGAGTACTGGTTCCTAATCCTAACAGTGGCCATAGTAAAGAGAACAACAAAGCCCTATCAAGGCGTGTGTAACTGGGATATTAACCTAGTCCAGTGCAACTTATATTACAGGGGGTTATTTTATACTCTGCGGTCATGATACAATGAACCTGCTAAGAAAAATGTTCAAACAACATTACTAGTCTGTTCTGGAAGCAAATTCTATTTAACAAAATGGAAAAGTATGTGTCGCTTAATTAGACTTTTATGACAAATAAGGTTTAATGACAATGATATTGAGATTAGATCCATCAACAAAAGTTGCCGTGTGAAATAATTAATTTGAGATAGTAAGGGGAGCTTTACTGTTTACATAGTTACTTTCTCCTGTAAGTTTTGTTGCTAATGTAGGCATGAGTCAGGCCAAACATGTTAGTCTTGTTACATCATCGTATATGTTCATTCAGTGAAGGTGATGCAGATGCATATGATCGATCCCGGCCAATTTAGGTCAAATGGCACAGGGCAAAGGCTGTCAGGAAGTTTATCTCCCACAGTTGCAAACCGGCTTGATTGTGTAACTAATTCCACCTCTGTCTGGGTAAACAAAAATAGATGCTCAAATTGTAATTGACCTTAGATATAATGTGAAATAAACCATTATTTGGCATGTGATAGTAGACATTAAACAATCAACATACACTATACCATGTTACACAGTTTCTAGTTTGCAATATTTGGTTTATGCTCAGCAATTAATTTTGAAGTTATTACACTATGTACTTTAGAAGGAATTTGTTCTTATGCCTGCATGTGCTTATTAATTCAGATCTTTTTGTTCAAAGTAGCCATTTTGTTGTTATATATAATAAAAAACTTTTCTAATGTACAGAGGTTACATCTTTTTGTTCTGTTGTCATACGCTCTAGCTTTTTCCCATTATTTTCCATTCAATGTTGTAAGGCAGGTTTTTCTGTTTTAGTGTCCAGATGTATTTGCTCAGTTCTGTTGCACTTTTCATTGATTCTTTCTCAAAAGACTGCTTGTGGTTGGCAAATCGCGCCTTGAACGTGGTTTCTGTGAGCCCGATGTAAGTCTCAGTGTGTTGGTTGGGAGATGTCACTGATGCTTGGTAGATTAGGCATTTTTTCAAGACATTTCCCACTTAGTGGGCAGTTGCTTTTTTCTCTGCAGTTACATGTTCTTTCTTCGGTGATGGTATTTTCTATTTGCTTTTTGTTGTGGTTATCAATTTTGCTTTTGATGTTTGGCATGCAGCTATAGGACAGTTTGATTGTGTTTTTGTTAAATATTTGTGTTAAGGTATGTCCTTCTGGGAAGCTTTCAGTTAGATTTTGAAAAACTTTTTTTCCAATATTTGTTTTGACGGAGAGGTCGAACGGTGGGTTATACCACGTTATATTGCGTTTTCTTGCTCTTGCATTTTTTTGTTTATTGGTAGGTGTTTTTTGTATTCCATCTTGTAGTCATAACCGCTTTCTTTGAGGGCAGATTGGTATGGCACTATTGCTTCTTTAAATATTGCTTCTGAGGATGAGAGTTGTGATAGTCACTCCCTTCTGGTACAGATTTTATTATGCTTCGCGGGTGGTTGCTTTTTGTGTTGATGTATTTGGGTTTGTTTCCTGGTTTCATGTATGCCTTACAACATTGAATGGAAAATAATGGGAAAAGCTAGAGCGTATGACAACAGAACAAAAAGATGTAACCTCTGTATATTAGAAAAGTTTTTTATTATATATAACAACAAAATGGCTACTTTGAACAAAAGATCTGAATTAATAAGCACATGCAGGCATAAGAACAAATTCCTTCTAAAGTACATAGTGTAATAACTTCAAAATTAATTGCTGAGCATAAACCAAATATTGCAAACTAGAAACTGTGTAACATGGTATAGTGTATGTTGATTGTTTAATGTCTACTATCACATGCCAAATAATGGCGCATGGCGGAATGGTAGCGCAGGGTGGAAACGGCCGGAGAAATTGGTGATAGCGCGGGGTGGAATGATAGCGCAGAGTGGAAACGAGTGACAGCACTATGGTGCTGTGGTACTATAGTAGGGGAATTCCCAGAACTCACTCATTTCCAAGAACATGAGAAAATCAATAGCGTCCATGCGGTTGTTTGGCATGTGATAGTACTCTATTCATAATGCATAACTTCCTGATGATTGCATACCATATGTATGCATGAAACAAAATTGTAGAAGT
Organism: Streblospio benedicti; assembly: GCA_019095985.1. Lineage (NCBI taxonomy): Eukaryota > Metazoa > Annelida > Polychaeta > Spionida > Spionidae > Streblospio > Streblospio benedicti. The sequence goes on along the minus strand of CM032661.1, from coordinate 9,040,763 downwards.
ATGTGATCTATCGGGTTGAAACAGACCCTTCCTTCCTCATCCCCCACCGCCACCCCACATCCCCCCCAGTTCTCCCCAACACGCTCATCTCCATACCCCCCATCTAAACAGGTCCATAATTGATGCTCCCCCGTCCTGTTGCTGCTCTGGTTGAAAGCGGATGAGATGCTCCTGACTTCCCCATTCTTTCCCTGTCCCACATCCCACACCAGCTCCCCGCCACTATACAGCTCTGGGAAAAGATTGAATACATCTTCATCACCTTCCTCCCACAGTCATACGTGACAGCCATAAACACACTACATGTATGTGCCAATGCTTGATCCCCCAGCTACTCCTACCCCTGGTAAACGTGCAGACCATTAAATGTGCATCTCAATCACCCCCTTTCTGCTGCTGCTCGGTTTGAAATTGATGACTGGGGTCACGCTTGCTCTTCGCCATTCGCCATAGGCGAAATTAGGTAATATTTTGGCGAGACATATTAAGATATGTCTAGCCAATTTGGCGAAACAACAATAAACCCGTATGTTGTATGTAAATGTGCATCCACCATATAAAACCGCATCCTATGTAAAGATGCATTTTTAACCAGGATGCGGTTTTACATACAACACCCGTATTTTCACTACTCTTCACGATTTTCCTTGTTGAAAATGATCAATCTTGCATTATCGTCCATTGTTGTTACGTCCGTTACGGCCGAAATTATTATGTTAAAAAAAAAACGACATTCCATTTAATTATGAGCGAACGTTAAATGTTTTCGTCACCTCATCCAGCGTGCATTAAAAACAACAAAATAACATTTGATTATGAGTGGTTTTATGGTAAGTTCATTGGCATTTACATTGATTATGTTCGAAAATATTTGACATATCACACACACTCTCATAAACGCATGCTCCAGTCCTTTTTTTGCCACTTGTATTGCAAAATATCGAACGGTTGCTTGCTAGGGTAAAACCCCAGTTTGACAGACTTTACATGATTTTTATGACTCTACTAAATGTCAAAGTTTGTATGATCTGTTTTGAATAAAGTTAGAAAAATAGATTGTGTCCAATTTCTTTTTATTCAATGCATCACAATGTCCAATTTAAACAAATGAAAACAATAACAATATTAACAGCAATACACACATGGCCTTATTTATCTGTAAAAACAAAATAATCATTCCAATTTTGTTAAATTAGCATATTTAGCCAAATTGGCTAAACAAAATAAAATTTGGCTAGACAAAAAAAAAGAGTTAGCCAAATTTTGCTAGGCATTTATGACAGTGAGTGTGAGCCCAGGATGAGATCTGAAACATATAAAATGCTCCTCCCTGCCTCACCACCAGCCATGTCCGCCCCCCACCCTCACCCCCCGCCATATGAACACACACCCTTTTCTGCCAACACCCCTCCTCAAAACCGGGCAGAAAAATGCACCTCCATCACAATCACCACCCTCCCCAGTTCTCTCGTTGTATGACTACGTACGTGTGACATATACAACGTTTAACGTATTTGCCTTTAACAAACATGGCCTGTAAGCAACCTTTCTAGAAATTCTTTTTTTCTTGTTTATATCATTAAAACCAATTTATTTGGTTTGAAATGTGATATTATAACGACCCCCAAAGTTGTCCTGATTTTACATACATAGTTTGAAGTGCGTCTTGTGGTTAAAAAGCCTTTTGTGACGCAAAAAAACCGCCTCTTCCTTTATATATATAGATATATATATATATATAGCTAACATTACAAAGGTGTTTTTATGGTAGCATTTTATTTACAATATTGTTTCATAAGTTCAAATT
>CM032661.1:9024263-9038856 GCA_019095985.1 Streblospio benedicti | reverse complement strand
TCCCCACCCAAAACTATTTGGGCCCCAAACCTTGAATTTGGGAAAATTTGGCCTCTCCTCTAATTTTTATTTTGAACCCCCCCCGGGCCAGGGGCCCCCGACCCGGGCGGGCTTTGGGGGCGGGGAAATCGGGGGTCAATCCAGGGGCTGAGTGACCCTGAGATCTAAAGCGGAGTGTTCTACCTCTATTATCGCCCATCCAAGGTAGAAACCTCCCTTTACATTGGCCTGCTAAGTTGGCATTGTTTTCACTGGCACACTGGCTACAATAGCTGTCCACACATAATTAGAAGGTTATGTAGCTGAGGATGCTCACAGGTGTTGATGTTTGGTGGCGGGCGTTTGCTGCGAATTTCCGATGCACACTCCAAAGTCCAGTCTTGGCAAAGTGATTCCACACGCTGTAAATCCTAAACAACGGTCCTGATTTGGCGCCTCGTGTAGTGTCCAGACTCCCGGCTCGTTTGTATATAAATAAGGAGAATGACTTCTATTTGATTGATGATCCCGTTTATTTGGATACTAATAAACAATATACAAGCAGTGATAAACCGGAGGTGCGTTTGAGTGCGCGCCCCGGGGGCTGCGTTGAGAGTTCCCATGCCAGGTTGCGTTTGAGTGTCGCGCGGGGGGCTGCGTTTGAAGTTCCCATCGTTCACCATTCTCTAGTCATGGTCCATGGAATAGCTTTCTAATCAATGTCCGATCACAAACAGGCTTCTAACTACACGTGCATCGTCCAAACTTTCCTCCTTGCTTCTCAAACTTTTCATGGTCACACCTGCATTTATTTTGCAATGATTTATTCTATTTTTATAAGCAGAAAAATCGGAAAATATGCAGCATGTCCACATATCCTGTATTTAGAAATTATCCAAGATGGAGGAGCGTAACCCGTAGTCTCTATCACATTCCTTTACTACGGTGAACTGGTGAAGTGGGCACTGAGTCAGGAGGCGGCTGTCGGAGTAGAGACTACGCAAAAACAATTACTGCTGAGAGGGGGGTATGATGTATTGTTGATTGCCTAGCATTCAGGATTAGACTTTCAAACTTTTCGCATACATTTTTAAAAACATGATTTTTAAATGCACACCAATGCATTTATCTTTATACACCAATAGAAAAGAATAAAATGTTAGGAACAAAGGTATATTTAGTTTCCAAATAGAGTTTGGTTAAAAGCAGTTTTTAGCAAGCGGCAATAAAAATTACCCACTTACTTACTTAAAACAGCTTACGGTAGCGGAAATTTTGTAGACTTTTCGTAGGCTGTTCCATCAATCGCCGCTGTTCCAACCACTTTCACCCAAAAATTCTAAATTTTGAAATCTATCTCCCTAAAAATATCCACTATATTTTTGCACTTGGAAATAGCATAGAATCCTTTCAAAAATACGTAGAAGTTCAAAAATAAGCTTTTGGCGGGCCAACAACAGGGGAATCGGTAAGAGGCCGAAAGGCACAGATTTGCCTCAGGAATAAAAAAAGCAACCATGCGCGACCGCCCACTCCTCCGCAGTCGATATTAATATATAAGATACATGTCTTTTTAACAACTGAACTGACACTTCTTTAACTTACTCCTTAAATTCCCAGTAAATAAATCATTCTCAGCTAACAAATAACCTGATTGGTCAACTGGATTAAGACATTCACCTAACTATTCAATTTAGTTACAGTGGACAAAACAATGTATGCATAGTCCTTGAATTTAATTATATGAATACATGTACTTCAGACATATACTTAGCTACTAAGTACATTTTCATTCAAAAAGAAATATCTTAGGAATACATATTCAAATTAGGCTCCTTAATCATCTTTTATCAGTAACTATTGTGAAAATCATAGTTTTTGCACAAATATCACGTAATACATACATACATAACTAATATGATGGAAAACTAAATCATTCAATATAGGATAACAGGATAATATAATCATTCAATATAGGATTACAGGATGATATAATCATCATATATTTCTTATTAAAGGGGTAAAGCTAATACAAAAAATGTATGCCTAGTGCTTTAATTTCAAAGATATGAATACTTCTGACATATACATATGTCACAGTACAATTTAATTGAAATAAATTTATCAGGCATACTCAATTTAGCCTCTCAAAATAACCATCTTTAATGTTTTATGCAAATATCATGTATGCATAAAAGTGGTTGTCTATGTTGTAACCAAAACATTTATTATAGGATAATAAGGAAAATCTTATCTTCATATATGTCTTATAAAAGTGGTAAGCTGTTACACATTACTATTATAGATATTTCCGTCGGCTCTAAGCTTACACACTGAGGTAGGCTAGGGGCCGACAATATCGACTCCCTAGCCTACCTAGGGGAGCGGCGTCGCCCAACCACTTCCTTAAAATAATGTAAAATAAATGATTGAAAATTCAAAACTATTAGTACATACTTTATTAACAGTAAAACGAGAAAAACTGTCTAACTGTCTATATAGAACAAAGAACATTGTCACCTGAATTGAAAGTTGACTTTTACCTTGTATAGTTGGTATACCTTGTATACCTTGTATAGTTGTATTCTCAATTTTGGAGCACAGAGAAAGCCATCCAATCAATGAAAAAATCCATGTCATAGAAAAGTCTAGCGCAAGCACAAATGTGCAATTTGTCATCTAAGGAGCAAATGTCTTTGGATAGGGACATGGATATAATAAACATACAAATGTGGAACTCAGGTGGTGAGTGTAGATGTTTTTAATTTAACCCATAACCTCTCACGTTTTATTACATGACAGCCTTTGTAAAATACTTGCAGCGTAGTGCATAAATAAAAAATCTTTCCATTTGTTGGAGCTTCGTTGCCAACTTTAAACCATCATAATTTACATAATAATGGTCGTATTTGATCATCATCACCATCAAAAGCGATGAAGAAACCATTTTAGTTATCACATTTCCAATGCTTAGAAAGCCACATTCGGAATCGCAGGGATTGGGGTATTTTGCAGTAGGATCGCGGCAAATGCATAGTGATGAAAAGAATTACAAATATTTACTATGTATTTGCTAGTAATGATTTACATATCATAATAAAGCTGAATCTGTTAAGGAACACAAGTATGTATTTCTCATCAAGATTGAACACTATAAGTATGTCTACAAAAGCGATCTAACATTGAGATTTTTTCATTTATATTAGTAGTGCGATATGCACATATACATGTAAAATGGCGCTAGAAGTGCAAATTAATGTGCTGTCGAATGAAACTTCTTTATATTCTCTGAAAATAAAAGCGTAACAGTAAAATAAATTGTGCATGATAATTCCTTATACGGTTTACATATAGTTATCTGGTTTTTAATCACGATGGCACCGCTGTTATACCTCAAAGCGAATGGCGTGTATGGTGAAGCTTTTGACTGCCAAAAATGTTATATAATCCGACGCTTTTTGCCGATTTGAGTGAAGGGCCCAAGGCCGGTTTAGACCATTTTTAGGGGTAAAGGGTCATCATCTCTGGGCGCCATTCATGCTCCATCACTGCAACCCAGCCATTTTTTTGTGTCACACAATGCAACCCTCTTGTCTTTGAGGTGAGCTATCACTCCCAGGACTAGACTGCAACCAAAAATGGCAGTCTCAAACACTGATTATGGCTTCCACTAACGTCCAGGTATGAGCTGCTCAATACTATGCTAATGAATGACGAAGTACCTCTATACCAGTCAACCTCAAGATTGGCTATCTAAACATCAACTCCTTTCCACTTCAACATATATGTATATGGTGTGCTTCATCCTTTATAGCAAATGTTTAGAGTCTAATATCGAATCCTGTGGACATATCACAAGTACTACCACCTTAAGACACACCATATGTACATCATTCTTATCAGCTAGCTATGCTGGTACTTGCCATTATCACTGTGCTAAGCATGGTCAATCGTAAATTGCACCTGACCTCACAAACAAAATGGCGGATACAGTTCAAAATGTTTTCTTCAATATTTACCCTTATACATATACTATAAGAAAAATATTTTACTGCCCATACATAAAACAAAGTATATAGAATGCTCCAATAAATTTAGTTTTGTTCAATTTATCTTGTGGTAGGTTAATATAATGATAAATACATACCATCCATTTGGGCAGGTGGTACTTAGCCGGGTCAGGTGGTAAGTCACCTGGGCAGGTGGTAAGTACAATATTGTGACTCTGTGAATGCTGCTATATAGGTCAGTTTCAGTGGCCAGTGGTCCGATTGTACTATGTGTAGGGAAGGTGAATGCTACCACCCTGTGACCCTAACGACTTGATCGCTTACTTATCTTAATGCATCATGATAAGTTGAAGGATGCTTTTCAACTGGAATATAGATAGTTATTGGAATTAAAGTATAGGGCCACTGAGCGATTATTAAATTGCCAGCTATCTCTCATGAAGTTAAGGCATAGTACATAGCACATTTAAAATCGAATTGAATGAATCATTGCAATCCAAAGCACGTGTATGAAATTGCATTGGAGAGAGAGAATATGTTTTTTAAATCAGAAGTGTGTATGTATGTGTGTGTGTGTGTGTGTGTGTGTGTGTGTGCGTGCTTACATGCCCGTGTGATTTAGCACACGTGCCCTGTGTGTGTGTGTGTGTGTGTGCGTTTGCGTGTGCGTGGCACACACGGAACCTCATGATGGTACCAAGCGGCAAGCAACACCAACTGTTGTATTTGCTACTATTGGGTGGTGACATCCATCCTAACCCAGGACAAAGCGTCAGCGTCACCCATGCAGTATATGCGACATTCCAGTCACGTGGCAATGCAATGGCGTCATAGCCTGCGATGGCTGTAGTATTGTACCACAAATCCTGTATGAAAATCTGTAGCCGTGACTATGAATTACTACAGAGATCCAACGTCCAATGGATATGTTTCAAGTGTGATAGCATCAACTGTTCGAATCTCATGTTCCATAATTACGACATCGACCAGAGTAGCAACTACTACTAACCACTAACCGATTGCTCACATTATACTCGCTCAGCTCAACCAATCACTTGATCCACTACTGACTAGTAGCCCAGTCAACAGAGAGCCGAGCAACTCCAACCTCGTTAGGTAGCAGCCGCTGCCAGCAAAATAGTAGGCTCTCAGCCACTAGTAGCGTCAGTTTAAAGCTGCATTTACCCGCCAAGCAGAACATGAGGGTGATGACTATTAACTGTCAGAGCATCAAAATAAAGTCAGAGTTCCAAATTGTTGAATCGTCAAACCAGAATATCATCTGTGGATCGAATCATAGCTTAACAGCAACGCATCAAGTCGAGTGAAGTGTTTTCATCAAACTACACACGTGTGTACAGGAAAAGATAGCTCTACTCACCGTACATTCCCTACTAGTTCATAGCAGCCTGAGTACATCCCGGTAAAATACCCAGCAACCAGCAAGTCAACAAATCTGGGCCAAGATTGAACTGGAGAAAGTAAAAACCTACATGTAGGATCATTCTACATGCCCAAGCATTTGGAGATTTTTAACTGCCCAGACATTGACTGGGACACAGCATCAGTGGCCCAGGGTGCAGATCAGCTCTAGTTCAACAGAATAGGTGAAAAATTCGCCGCTGCTCAATTAACCCCCCAAGTCCAGGAACCGACCAGAGAAAGGCGATGCTGTTAGACCTTATATTCACAACAAATACAACACTTGTGAAAAACTCTTCATCAATCCCAGGGATCTCGGATCATAGTATTGTGGTAACTGACATTGATGTTAGACCAAAAGCGTACCCGTTAGGAAACCAAGAACTGTATACCAGTTGTCTGCATATAAAGATTCAAATGACTTGTTTGAATTGCTTCAATGTGCATATAGAAAGAACCACAGTACAGAGACAGCACTGGTAAAAATCATGAATGATGTGTTGAATGCCATTGATGAAAGAAAGTATGTCATGCTCATACTTTTAGACATGAGTCTGCTTTGACACCATTGAACATCACATTCTACTTCAGGAGGACAGCTTCAGGGTCTCAGGAACAGCATTGGAATGATCGAATGTAGGTTAGTGACAGTAGGTAGATTCATAATAATACACCATGGCGAAATGTCATAAGTTTCATAAAAATAAAACAGTAGGGAATGGTAAACTATTACTATTATTAGCATTGGAATGGATGGCGTCTTATATGAGTGATATTACAGGTCACAGTATTTCACCATTGAAGGTATGCGGTCAATCCACAACCTCTAACTGTTGGACTTCCCAAAGGGTCACTCATTGGACCATCTGAATATCCAACTTACATCAAGCCCACTGTTTGATATAGCCGAAACCATAACATGTTATACATGTATGCTGATGACACTCCGCTGTGTGTGCATTCAATCCCGGGGATTTCAGTGAAGCCGTGCCCAAATTGGAGGTATGTCAAGAAGAGATGAGAACCTGGATGGTCAGAAATTGTTTGAAATTGAATGATGAAAAACAAGAATTCCTCATCATTTGGTGCACTCTGGCATCTAACAAGATTACAAGAACCACGTACCATTAGAATTGGGAATACCAACATAGCAGCTAAAGAAACAGCAAAAACATTGGTGCTGTATTTGATACACACAACACTATGATACCTCATGTCAACAACATAGCTCAATTTTATCCTGGATCTGATAGTCAAATATTTATTTATTCTTAAACAAAACAATAAAAAGTTCCTTAAAAGAAGTACCTTAAATGGGATAGACACATCGGTAGGATCACTAAGAAGCGAACTCAACACTTGGGTTTCCTCTGCAGTAACCTAAGAGGTTTTCACAAAGATCAGAAACATGTGGCTTACATAGCATACTAGAGGGGAACATTAATTGCCTCAAATCGTCCAACGGTGTGCAGCTAGATTCATGGTGAATGACTACACCACCAAAAGCGGCTGGGATGTGTTACAGACATGCTAAACCGTCTTGAACTCAAAACCTCTAGAGGATAGAAGGAAGAACCTAAAACTCATATTTATGTACAAGGTGGTGGAAGGGTTGGTGCCGGCTAGCCCAGCACCTGATTTCCTGATTCAGAAAAGCCAAGGATTGGGGCGTCGGCGTATAAAGGGCTAAATCCTTAAGTGAATACAGCTGTTCGAACATTGTTGTTGGCGTTCGTGCGTCTCAACAGCAAACCGTTCGTGCCCCCGAGTGATCGGACTCCTCAGTACAAGAAACTCATTCTTTGTGCGAACAGTTATTGATTGGAACTCTCTCACAGAGGAGATAATCCAGTCTGAGACCGTCGACCAGTTCAAGACTGCAATCGACCATCCGCGCATACAGCAGTAGAGTGCACTTCGGAGCTGCCATCGTGCCTGTTCATGACCTCAAGCAGCGATATACATATACAGATACAGATGTTTTGTTCAGAAGGCCAACATATTAGTTCACCTGATGAGTGGCCAGTCTTTCTTTTCCCCTTCATTGTTTACTATGTTTTCTACCCTCTACGATGCAAGTGCTTGTGGTCAGCTTGAACCTCTTTCATGCACATCACTGTGCTAAAGTGCGGAAAGTTCATGGCTAGTACATTAACAATATAACCACACATTACTAAACAGAGTTGTAATCTGTGGTATAACCTCTAATTTAGACCACTCGGAATATGGTGTCATAAGTGGACTCAGTAGAGAAGTGACACAGAAACCCACCTTTACTAAAACGTTTTAATACTGATAATTGATTAATATTTTATAATGATAAATTTAAGTTAATAAGTAATACTCATTGTCACACTAGATTTGTTGTCATGCACTTTTGGCTACAATTCCAAAGCATATTCTTGAAGTGAGGCATCCATCTTGCTTTATGAGGGCAGTTACTAAATGTGTAACCTTCCTCTGCAATATCGTATTAGTGGTGGGGAAAGGTTTAAACTGTTTATAGATGCTGAAATGTGCTGGGACTAATTTTGTGCTCCAATGAGTACTTTTCTAGTTATAATTGTAATTGACACTGAATAGGAGTGTGGAATTGTAATTGAATTTCAATATTTTAATTGAACCAAAGTCTGAATTACACCATATTACATTCTTTTTAGGCATTTATATACAAGATAGTGTTGTGACAATTCCTATAACACAGACACCCTGCATCTCTCAAACAGTGTGTGATGGCTGCAACATTGGGGGCTTGGCAGGCACACCTCAGGTATGTTGGAATTATTGTGCTTAGAAGTGAAATTTAATCCGTTTGATTTTCAGCTAAGAACTGTTCTCTTGCATTAGTAATAATGGTATTTGTTACATACTTGAACAATTTATAGTAAGAACATTGAATCAGACAAATATGATAAGCATATTTTTGCAAATCATGATGCAGTTGATATCCTTTGGCACTTGGAAACTATAATACCCAAACCCCTTTGGGTTGGTAAGACTATACACATAACTTCTTAGACTGAATTGAGATTACGTTTCACAGAAGAAAGCACCTCTTAGAAAAAACTTAAAATATATGGCCAAATAATATGATACAAAATTGCATATTTAATATTTTGCTGGCATAACTTCACATAGGTATTATCCTAGTACTGTTCAATACTCTTTGTTCAATATTTTATCAATTCAAAATAATTTTGCTTTTTACCTGCGTTGCCAATGGTCTGTCGTAGCTGTGTGTGTGCCATCGGTCTAATTTTATGGTCACTCCGTCCGTCTGTCTTTCTGCCCGTCTGTCTGTGTGTGTGCCATCAGTTGATAATTTTCATGTAAATAATAAAACAATATACTTGGCTCCCTTATGGTTGAGCTCTCTTTCCATGTATGAAACATAATACTCGTATATATATATATATATATATATATATATATATATATATATATATATATATATATATATATATATATATTTATATATATATATATATATATTTTTACCAGCGTTGCTCGGGTTGAAACAGATTAGATCCGGAAAACATTAAATGCTCCTCCCTCCCCATCCTTCCTCCTGTCACATCCCTCGAACCAGTTCTCGTCAGTAAACATGTCTGTGACACATTAAATACACCTCCATCACTGTCCTCCCATCATCATATGTCACAGCCATTTACACACTAAATGTATTAAATATGGCAATGATTGATCCTCTAATATCCCTCCCCAGCTACTGCTACCCATGGTAAACACGTGCCGGAGCAGATTAAATGTCCCCACTCATCCCTACCCTTCCTTCCACCGCCACCGCCACCCCTCTTCTCTCCCCAACCTCATCTCCATACCCCCATCTAAACAGGTCCATAATTGATGCACCCCCGTCCTGCTGCTGCTCTGGTTGAAACGGATGAGATGCTCCTGACTTCCCATTCTTTCCCCTGTCCCACATCCCTCACACCAGCTCCCGCCACTATACAGCTCTGGGAAAGATTGAATACATCTTCATCACCTTCCTCCCACAGTCATACGTGACAGCCATAAACACACTACATGTATGTGCCAATGCTTGATCCCCCCAGCTACTCCTACCCCTGGTAAACGTGCAGACCATTAAATGTGCATCTCAATCACCCCCTTTCTGCTGCTGCTCGGTTTGAAATTGATGACTGGGGTCACGCTAGCTCTTCGCCATTCGCCATAGGCGAAATTGTGTACATTTTGGCGAGACATATTAAGATATGTCTAGCCAATTTGGCGAATCAACAATAAACCCGTATGTTGTATGTAAAACCGCATCCACCATATAAAACCGCATCCTATGTAAAGATGCATTTTTAACCAGGATGCGGTTTTACATACAACACCCGTATTTTCACTACTCTTCACGTTTTCCTTGTTGAAAATGATCAATCTTGCATTATCGTCCATTGTTGTTACGTCCGAAGTTACGGCCGAAATTATTGCGTTTAAAAAAAAACGACATTCCATTTAATTATGAGCGGAACGTTAAATTTTTTCGTCACCTCATCCAGCGTGCATTAAACAACAAAATAACATTTGATTATGAGTGATTTTATGGTAAGTTCATTGGCATTTACATTGATTATGTTCGAAAAATATTTGACATATCACACACACTCTCATAAACGCATGCTCCAGTCCTTTTTGCCACTTGTATTGCAAAATATCGAAACGCGACTTGCTAGGGGTAAACCCCAGTTTGACAGACTTTACATGATTTTTATGACTCTACTAAATGTCAAAGTTTGTATGATCTGTTTTGAATAAAGTTAGAAAAATAGATTGTGTCCAATTTCTTTTATTCAATGCATCACAATGTCCAATTTAAACAAATGAAAACAATAACAATATTAACAGCAATACACACATGGCCTTATTTATCTGTAAAAACAAAATAATCATTCCAATTTTGTTAAATTAGCATATTTAGCCAAATTGGCTAAACAAAATAAAATTTGGCTAGACAAAAAAAAAGAGTTAGCCAAATTTTGCTAGGCATTTATGACAGTGAGTGTGAGCCCAGGATGAGATCTGAAACATATAAAATGCTCCTCCCTGCCTCACCACCAGCCATGTCCGCCCCCACCCTCACCCCCCGCCATATGAACACACACACCCTTTCTGCCAACACCCCTCCTCAAAACCGGAGCAGAAAAAATGCACCTCCATCACAATCACCACCCTCCCCAGTTCTCTCGTTGTATGACTACGTACGTGTGACATATACAAACGTTTAACGTATTACGTACCCTTAACAAACATGGCCTGTAAGCAACCTTTCTAGAAATTCTTTTTTCTTGTTTATATCATTAAAACCAATTTATTTGGTTTGAAATGTGATATTATAACGACCCCCAAGTTGTCCTGATTTTACATACATAGTTTGAAGTGTGTACGTCTTGTGGTTAAAAAGCCTTTTGTGACGCAAAAAACCGCCTCTTCCTTTATATATATAGATATATATATATATATAGCTAACATTACAAGGTGTTTTATGGTAGCATTTTATTTACAATATTGTTTCATAAGTTCAAATTTTACAACTAAACTCAATCATCAGAATAAAAACACTGCAGTGTTATATATATATATATATATATATATATATATATATATATATATATATATATATATATATATATATATATATATATATATATATATATATATATATATATATTTATTTATTTATTCAATATATGAATCCTGGTATGAAAATGTTCAGTGCAAGAAAATCTTGGACCCACAAAAGGGAATGAAATATCATACCAATGGATAAGAAACGGTGTTGTTATTATTTAGCATCAAGCTGTAATTGAATTGTAATTGATTTCCTGCTCGTAATTGTAATTGAGATTGAAATTTTGACCATAATTGTAATTATAATTGAACTAAAATATCAGGCTGTAGTGATAATTCTTCAGTTCCCAATTGCGAGGGACGTGTTGCGCAGTAGAATTAATCCAAACCAAACAGTCCATTGACTACTTCCGGTCGCTCGCGTCATTGTAAAGTAACACGACTTTAAATATTCTAAGGTAATTTTCAGCTATCACTTATCCTATGTCATTCATGTAAAAGTACTTTCCCAATAGAATTTTGAGTGAGGATTATGAACCTGTAATCGGATTTTAGTTAGAATTGAAATTGACAAAGATATGGGCAGAATACCAGTCTTCGTGAAAAAAATGCAGACGACCTGTGTAGTTTGTGCATGATACAAACGTTTTAACTTCACTATTAATAAGAATGCATGCCTCAAATAGCATTCTTAGTAGTATTTTTAATGAGGATTACGAATATGTAATCGGATTTTAGTTAGCATAAAAATTGACGAAGTTATGAGCAAAAGCCGGTACTTGGTCAAATTTGCAGACAGCCAGTGAAGAAAAAAGTTGACAACTTCACTGTATTGAAGAATGCACGCTTCAAATAGATGTACTTACTTAATTTCCCAACGTCTATCAGTGTTACACAATGTTGTGTAGAATGCACACTTTGAATTATATAGCATTAAATGCGATTTTAAATGGACTTATAACATATACCGGAAATACCCATGGACTTTTGTGTCTCAAATGTTTATAAAATATAACGAATGCGCAACTTTTCTGAGCAATTGGGAACTGAAGAATTGTAATTGACGCTGAAAAGTTGTGCGGCATTGTAATTGTAATTGAATTTTAAAATTATAATTGACCCCAAATCTGGCTGTCACATGATCCCCACCACCATGGTGGTCATGTGACATACAAAGGATTTCATTCGGCCAGATGAAGTTGAGATAAAAACAAAAGTCTCGCCAAAAATGACAGGTCTGGTATCTTATAATATTCTGTATGGAATCATGAGTATTGGAACCCTGGATAAAATTAGTAAACATTCTTTAAATGTCCCGTAAATTTTTACATTTCGCTTGAGTGTCCTTCTGATGCAGTGCTTTACTTCTATTCCAAAGGAAACCATTGCATCATGATTTTGAGAAAGAGTGCCTTAAATCCACTACTTTAAATGATCTTTCTCATATTTTCCACTCTGGAGAGGAGTTGTGGACTAATAACATTTATGACTGGCATAAATCATTATGCCAAGTTTATCGTAATTTAACGTTCGCTCAAAATAGTTCCTCTTAGATAAAATATCAAATAGAATACCATATGCAATTCAATTTTTAGACAGTGAATATGCATTGTATTGATGACATTTCAGAGGATTTATCCAGATATGCAAGCCTTTCCGCAACAGCAGCTTAGTAGACCGACAGAATTTACTCCCAATTTTTCACCTTATTCACAACCACTTCAAGAGGTGAGGCATATGAAAAGAAGTTACCGTATTCAGTCTAATAAGCACACAGTGCTCTTACGAAAAACAAATTTCAACAAAAAACAACAAAGAAGCGTACTCCAACAATTTTCCGCAGTTCAGACATATTTTCTCTTATCACATGCTTTGAACGATGTAAGACCACATGTACAAACTGTGAGCATTGTTTCACAACGCCCCTGGCATGGTTATGTGGTTATCTGAATAATACTGGTGTGATAGGGTTACAGTATGGCAGCAGGTAAATAAAATATGTGAAAAAAAAGCAAGACATATTTGATATTTAATCTGCGTAAACAGGGGTGGGGGTGGGTGCGCTTAATGGGGCCCGTGTGATTAAAAAAATAATACAGTATGTGTTTTTAAAATTCTGACACTTATAACATAGATGTTCTATTATTAAGATGTAGCTGCTTGTAATTAAACATGTACAAATGTGTCCTATTTTAATTTCTTAGCCTCTGCTTACAAGTGACAGGAGAGGTGTCTCGAATCCAAGCAGTGCAAATGAAGGTACATGTAGTTATTTTTGACAACAATAAAAATGAATTCCATTGTTTCTAGTAGCAATATGTTTATATATTTTGAAACCTAGCTTTATGAAGACTATTATTAGTAGTTAAGTATTATGTATATTTGGCCTACAGCACTAGGTCTCATTATCAATAGTGTATAGTATTCTTTTACGTCTGTTTTCTTGATAAGATGAAATTTTGTTTTAAAGTTTAATTTTGATTTTACTAACGTTTTCGAGCTCCTTAAAACTCCTTTTCAAATCAAAACACCAAAAGAAATGAAGTACTAGTAAAAATAACCAGTGTAAGATATCAGTTTAACAATATACATGTAGTACCTACTAAATAGATTAAGACAAATTCTTATATATGACACATAGTATATGGAGATTTAACAATATTAAGTTTAAGTACCAGGTAATTGATTATTAAATATTATTCTATTGAAGGCTGGTTGATAATGGTCGAGTTTAGAATTAAGTATAATGTCACAGTTCATATTTGCTATTTCAACTCCTGATACATTTATATTTGTCTTTCTAGTGAGGTTTGTGGCTGTTGATCACTTCTATCTTGAATTCTGGGCTCTGTTGAGGTTGGTGGTTGATCATGTGTCGTGCAAAGGCATTATGTTGGGGCTTTGTTGGATCATTGATGGCTCTTCTATGTTGTAGACTTCTGACATATGCTGATCTACTTGTCGCCGGGCAAGGGTTTCGGTTGTCCGCCAGGGGCACAGCCAGGACCGGCCACTGCTTCTCGTCTTGCCTAGTTGGGGTGGGGGCGCCACACCGGATCTGCCGAGCACATCTCAGGGGATGTAGGGCTGCCCCGTGTCTCTGTTTCTTGCCCGCGCACTTAAATTAATGTCCAGTATTATGCTTATGTGTCCGAGAAAGGTGTATGCTAAGTGAGTTTTGTTATTATAATTTTAAGATGTATTGCATTTATCCTTTTATTCAATTCTGTGTGTTAGTATGCAGCATTGGGAGAGAGAACACTATAACCGTCTGCTTCCCTTCCCTCATAGCTCTCGTCTGTCCTCCAGCCACAGCATTCAGCCTACTCATAGTAGAGTGGCCTCCTGCTGTGGTGATGTCATGCCTAATGATGTCATCCAAATACCCATCCCTGGATTCCACTCCTATTTGCCAAGACCACTGTGACTCGACCATTTTTGAGGTTGTGTCATATGACACTACTTTCGCACATGTACATTGATTTAGTATAATTTTTAAAGCCGAGCTTCGCAGAAGACTCGAGCTTTTTAGTCGTTGTCGGCGTTTCATTCTGTTCCCTCTTCACCGCCACTATCTTTACTATAAA
>CM032661.1:8879369-9015519 GCA_019095985.1 Streblospio benedicti | reverse complement strand
TGCTCTGATTGGCTATGGGGCGGATTGACAGCTCAGGGGCGGGCAGGTCACCTCGAAATTGTTATGCAAGAAGTCCGTCTCAGCCACTTAGAGTGGAGGACTGGTGGGTGTGACATAATTTAAGCAATAGACGGCTTCATTAGCACTCTCGATCATGCGACTTTGACTGTTTACAGAGTACTTTAAAGCCGAGGGCGGTGCTTAACAAAAAATGATGAAAAAAGACTAGGGTTTGACATTGGTCTCAAGGTCGGGCTGAGCCAATAAGAATTGGACATTTAGGGGTGTGTCAGAAGAACACCCTCACACAGTGCATACCCAGTCAAAAACAATCATTTCCCCCAGGGAACCTGTGGGAAATAATTACTTGGGGCTTCTTCTGTTTTTGTGCTTTCGCATAAAAGAAGTACAAGGAAAAATATTGACTAAGTCTGGGGCCCCATAGTAACTTTTATTACGGTCCCTTATTATTAGAGGCTTTTGTGTCAAAAATTCGTGCGCGTAAAATTTTTGCCAAAATCTGGGGGGGCCCTAGATCTATATGCTGAGGGCCCCTGGCTGCAGCACAATCATCATGGGGCTGAATGCACCCCATTGTATAACCCCGTTGTGAGAACACAAGCGAAGCCAATACCACAACAGGCAAAGAAAGTACTAATACTGTTGTAAATTAGAGGGCATTCGTTATCCCACACAACAATGACAGCCGCGCATGTGTTTGTGTTACCCACGTGGGTGCAAAATCCACGTGAGTCGGTGTACATACGGGTACATCGGAACGTCATAGACATATGGCGTATTGATCTATAGTTTGTTTTTTATCATCTAAGTGTGTATTTCTAGTTAAACATAATTAGTTATAGTATGATATTTTGTTACTATGTTAGCAAACGGTGATTTTTACATCTTAAGATATATGTATTTTTTACCACTTATGCCTAAAACGTTAATGCATTTTTGGTACTTATTTACCTACAGTTGCAAGATGGTGAAAAGAGTCTTGTGGGTAGTAATTTCTATGTTTTATTTAGTTTATTTATCTTTTATTTTTGTGTATTATGGTGTTTAATTATGATAAATATTATTCATAAATATTAGTGCATAGGGTTAGTAAGAAAACACCAGAGTATGATATTTATTTAGAACTATTTATTTGTGGAGGTTTAAATTGGAGTAAACCTCAGTTTTTAAAATTGTTATGGGCAGTCTGGATTCTGCTGTCAAGGAGGTAACTTGGATTTCACCTTTTCCCAATAAATCTTCAAAATAACTGCTAAACTTGTCTTAAAACCAGGCTCAATCTACTTTCAAGGTGAGTGAGAATATCCAGCATTACAAGACATCAATAATAACTCTAAGGCAGCTTTAGTCACATTTAAGGCAGCCACCACACTGTCAGTGGAACTAATTTCTGCCTACCTCTCATCACTGCATACACACTGACACAAATACATAGACACAAATATAGCACACAGTTCACACAAATTCAAATACAAGGTTGGCGTACATGTTTCACCACACTGTCAGTTGATACGTTCTACCTCACCCCATTAATAACGGTTGTTGTCAAGTCTTGATGATACTCTTTATGATCTCCAATACGTACTCTGAAACTAGTCACCATAACCCAAATTTCCTAGCGCCCTTCCCCAAGTAAATTACTACTATACCACCACATGTGAGGAGAGCATCACAGGTAAGGAGAGCATAGGTACAGCAACAGACGCAGATACTCCCTCAGGCGGGGACAGCACCCACAAGATGTGGGTGGATAGCTCAAGTGGTAGAGGAGCAGGTCACATTATTGCCACAGTTCGAATCTATCATATATGCCAATAATTCTGAACATTGCGTGATATAAGGTCGCTCAAGCTGTTTTCCTCAGAGAATAATAGATTTGCTAATAATTAATATGATTTGCTAATAGGCGCTCTCCTCACCTGTTAAGCTCTCTCACCTGTTGTGGTATTGGTGCTCTTATGTGAACAAATTTTACTTACTTACATTGACCACTTCACTTTCAGAACTGTTTTTTATAACCTGTCTGCCTGAAGGCAGCCAGGAATAAAGCAATTTGAAAATGGCAGACTTTTGTGTTTTTGTCTGCATTTTACCAGTTCCCACATTGTGGTTTGGAAAAATGTTCATAATTCTAGTGTGTGGCAAGAAATTTGCCGATTAGGCTGTAACCTTGCCTGTCGTTGACGGCGTGAAGTCTACGTCAGTGCACAGCTCAATATATTTCGTTACAAGGCCTTAATCTTTCACAACACTAGAATTATTATCCTGCATACGTCGAACTAGGCATTAAAGTCTCATGGGGGCACTATGGTTTTATCGTGTTTACGAAATTTAATAGCCGAGTTAGGCAAAGCTGCGAAGCGGCCGATGCCTGATCCATAGTAGATGAGTTAACACAATTCGTTTGCCGAATCGGTAGTGCTCACATGCCATCCGCACCCGCCCTGACCTGGGAGCACTACTGTATTAAACGGCGGAGGAGTGTAATCATACATGGTGTGCGCCTGATCAAGAATCGTGTTTAGTCCTCTGAATCTAGTTCCATTTGTATGCAGAAGTGTTCTATAAAAAACTGACATAGCAGGGCATGTGACCTTCTCCTGTGAGCACTATCGATTTGGTATGGTAAACGAATCGTATTTAGTAGTGTAATCTAGGTCAGGCCTCGGCCGCTTTGAGGCCTCTCCTAACCCAGCTATCGACTAATATCAGCTGCTAATATAAATAGTAACAATTTCATCAATTTTAGCCCCTGACAGAGGTCTTCAGAGATCAACAAATAATGACATGAGCTTCTTTCGGTTGTTGTCAAGTCTTGATGATACTCTTTATGATCTCCAAGTTCCATACGAAGATAACCCGAACAATGGATTCACCGATGCACACTTATCTAAAGCTGACCCCATCGATTTCATTTTCGATCAGCTTCCTGTTGTAGAAGATGCCTTTGAGGATCTTTAAAAACTCATAATGATAAGTCATTTATGTAAGTTAAAAAAATCATATTTTAGTAGTTTATGTAGTTGTAACATATTAAACAAGTTATGGTATGTTGAAGCTAGGGGTCGGGCGGTTACAGAATTTTGAACCCCCCTTATCAGGCTGTCTGTACCCGACCGTACCCGCGTACCCAATTGTAATAAAAACACAACATTTATCAATAAGATTTCAAAATGAGAGCGATAATAGAGGATGTTTATGGAATGTTCTAGAACAACATTTTCATCTCATTGGTTTAATGGTGCACATTTGTAGACAGACTTCGGTATATAAAAACAAAACAAATGAAGTTTATAATTTACATGTATTTATAAACATTGAGAAATTCATATTGAACTTGTGTGCCCAATTCGAATCACTACTTTCTTGGTTAGTGATGGCATGGGGTTAGTGCGGATTACACTTATCTGAACTACTGACAACACAACAGAGACATGAAAGGGGATAACTTAATATGCCCTTACAGTTTCTTTGTTTGAATAACCAGGAGGCCTTCATTTACTCTTGCTGATTGCTTCGACTGGCTAATATACCGGTATGTACAGGGCACTACCGGCTAAAGATAGTATTTTGACCTTATGTAAGTGTAGTAGGAAATGGGCTAACCCATGGGAGTATATGAAACTGTTAGTCTGCTGATTGGATCTCCTTAACCAGTATACGCGGGCTATAGCGCCCTTTGGATTATGAATAACATACTTGACAAATTATTTGGGTACTCGGGCTGCAAAATTGTACTCACCAAACTCAACCTGTACCGGTTACCCGTGCCTGTCTCAACCCTAGCTACATCTTCACCTTACTTTCTTCCAATTCACTAAATCACTGTTTTGTATGTCTTATGATTTTTGTTTTCTCTATTTGCTTTGTTTTATTGTTTTTACCTTAAGTATTTAAGTGGTAAGAGGTTTATATATAGGCTTGTTTGATTTTGTACAAAGCTCATTTCACGCACCACGCCGTGACCCGGGGTCCGTTTGATGCCCCGGGGTGCCGTGAAATGCAAACCCCGGCATGTCGTAATGCCCCGTTTCTCCAGTGATATTTCTGAATATCGGTCGTTTCTAAAAGGGAGACCACCAAAAGAATGACGGCGATGTGCATTTTGGTTTTGTCACAATGTACTAGGTTGGGAATCGAGTTTTAATAAATTGGAATAAATAAGATGTTTCTATTGTGATATTTTGCTTATGAATATTATCAAAATTTGATACCACAGCAGCCTACCAGTCATCAGCGCAAAAATGAATTTTTTATTATTTTCACAGGCCGGGGTATGACGGTAACCCGGGTTACGGCATGGTACATCATTACAAAAATGCACACATTTTATTAAGGTTGCACTGCCTTCAAGATAGATCAGCTATTATGTACCACATGGAAATTCGTTGCGAAATGTATTTTGTTGTTTTTACATGTGTTTCAATACCTACCTTGTTACATTACCGATGTGATACCTGGTTATAATGGGTTTTTTTCCATCTATTTCTTCTCATTATGCTAGTATTAGTTTGGGTATGTTTGATTTGTTACTAGATTGAAGTGAAGGAACTAATGTGCTGACAGCAAGTTCAGAACTATGCATTTTCAATCATAACTAAAAAATGGTAATGAATATCAAAATAAAAATTATAGGAATGAAACGCTATTTTTTTGCCAGATCTACATCGCAATTTTGATTATTCTGATTGGTCTACATAATAGTGAACACTTACATGAAAATGGCATTTTTCCAGTGTCTGAAAGAGACAGTCAGACATTTTGAACAAGTCAAAATTGGGGATTAGGTACCATGATTGGAACAGCCAAGTTTGTTTCTATTTTTGATTTGCATACACATTTATGTATCACTAATTATGTGACTATCCATTATGCAAATCAAAACCAATCAGAATAATCAAAATTGCAATGTAGATCTGGCAAAAAAATAGCGTTTCATTCCTATAATTTTTATTTTGATATTCATTACCATATTTTAGTTATGATTGAAAATGTATCGTTTTGAACTTGCTGTCAGCACATTAATCTATGAATACATCATTTTTACTGAGTTTTGTGCATTGTTTTTACTTATTGAGGAGATTATATATTTTATTTAATATGCTGTGAAAAGACACATTTAAAAGCAGAGTTTTCAGATATAAGATAGATATATTCTGTATTTGTTTTACTTTTTACTTAAATAGCTATTCATATAGTACATATAGTTAAGTGGCTCGTATTTGTACATGTACATGTAGTTAGTACCAGCACCAGCTTTAAGCTGGTGCAGGACTACTGTTTTTCGTTTTTCTTTTACCTAAGCCCGACGACGTTTTGAAGAAAATTACTGAATTTTATAACCCCAAAACTTTCTGATGCTTCCAAGAATGACGATATGAGACTGGACATTTTTGGTGTTTATACAACCTATGGTTATATATGATATTGAGAATCTTTTTCATGATTTATCTTTTAAAAGCTATGTTGTATATCTTGTAATACTGAACGTTGGAGTGTAAACGCATCGAAAATTACGTAAAAATGTGTAAGCACTATACAGAGCAACTTGCATTGATGGACACAATTATTGATAGTGAGACTGTCATAATTATGTCAATCCTTCTTAGTGTGATTAAATTATTGCTGCATTAATATAGATGACAAATGTATATCTTCTATTAAACTGTAATTAGAATGAATTCACAAGTTTAAATTGCAATGCTACAGACTGAAAGTTTATATGAACATACTATACATTTATTAATATATAGTGAAGAATTTATGGCCGCACACAGGTTGTTCTCACATTTTCAATTCCACCAAAATGTCAACTTTTATCTGTTTCATATATTTTGTTTTGCACATGGTCCCAATCATGTAAAATTAATTTAGAGAAAAACTGAGCATTAGAATTTTCAATATCCTCATTAACATGCAAAATATGACCAGTCTTTTGCCCAATATAAACTAACGTTGTGCGAAAAGTCAGATGTATTATAGTAGTGTTGACTGGTATTCGTGTCTAACCCAGTAAAACTAGAGGCACATCACTTAGTTCTGTTAACATTCAATGATAAAACAATGTCATAGTGCTGGGGTGTCATGGGTATATAGAGCCTTAAGTGGCAATTCAATGAAAAATCATAAAAAGCAGTTTAAACTGCTAAAAAGCAGTTTAAACTGCTAACTGATGCTCAAAGGTGCTGGGACTAGTTGTGCTCCCATGAGTACCCTTCTAGTTGTGTGTTGTTTTCACTTCTGATTAGATATTCTATTGTTCATGTAATTAATGGTGCTATTTTAAAAGGATGCTAGTTATTTTTTTTACCTGGTATTTTTTTTGTTTTTAGGTTAAGATATTTCAAATTGGAAGGAATATGTATATCTTTTTGGTTGAGAATTGATTTGCTTTTTATTTTTAAGAATGAATGTTTTGTTTGTTTTTATCTTGGTGGAAAGAATTTGGACTGTTCTGCTGGTATTTGCTTGTCACTGTATGCTACTGACTTATGTTTGTTGTATTTATAAATTGTTCTCAAACTTTGTCAATTTTAAAGCAGAAGTATGCAATGGTATGAAACATAAAAAAATAAGCAGTGGTAACAGTATCAACGTATGTTACGACTAGTAAGTAGCAAACAGTATAAGCATAATTTAAAAATTGCTGCAGAATTTAAGTTGCAAGAATATACCAGTTTTTATATAGAAAAAAATAAAAGCACTGAAGCATGCTTATAACGAAATTCAACACTTGTGTCTAAAATCTGCGTACGTGAACTTTTGTGTAAGTGAGGTATTGATAATTTTATTTTAAGTTCATATTAAAGTTGAATTACAGTAAAGCAATGTGTTACCTTAATATTTTTTTCTAACATTGTTTATAACAGGAACGGAATTGATGGTTAGTGACCTGGATGTTTAATTGATCTTGTCTGATGCATGAATTTTAGGCTTTCTATGTCTGATATATATAGCTTTGCACTGGCAGAGGTTTTCAGAAAAGGGGGAGGGTGAGGGGGGCTCCCTTTATAGATTTAATAGGTTTTGCATGCACAATTGGAAGCAAACATGCCAAAAACCCTATGAAAACATGGGTATTTTGGTGGGAAAAGGGGAAGGCCAAAATTAAGGCTATATTTATGGTGGTTGTTTTCCTTTAGCAAACCATATAGATCTACCAATAGCAAACAGATCTTTTTGTCAACAGATTGTCCCAAATGCAACAATTTTTACTCAATTTTCAATTCTTTTTGTCAACAGATTGCCTCAAATACAACCATTTTTACTCCAATTTTCAAAGATGTTCTGGGGGGAAATCCCCCCAGACCCTGCCCAGACATCTGCCGATGCTTTACCTCTACTCCAGACGGCAGACGGTATCATCATTGTTGTTCCAAATGTATTTGGACGAGCATCATTTCAACGTATTAGGGACCATTCAGTATTTATGACAGGGTGGGGTAGGAGGATTTTAGGACGGGCCATGAACTTTTGTCACAATGTTTGGAGGGGGGGTGTATCAATTTTTTCACACACTTTTGAGGGGGGGGGGGGCTATCAAATTTTTCACATAAAATTTACCCCTTTTTTTTAGAGATTCTGTACTAAAATTTACTGTTTTTTTTAATATTGTGGATATCCATCAAATAGGATTTTAGTTAACCGACAATGATTGCGTTAAATGTTGGGGGGGGGGGGGAGGTTCATCAATGTTTGTCACATGATAGTCAGCGGGCTCCGTATACCCCTACTCCCCCCACCCCCGTAGAAGTTTTTGCAAACATATTTTTTTTGTACCTTAGATACTACTCTTAAGGAAAAATGACGTTTGCCCAAAATATTTGATGGCGAAAGATATTTTTCGGGGTCAAACAGGGGTCATCGGGTCAAAATTTCATGAAATTGCATTTATCTCGATTAATAACAAATTTAGAGTAAAAACTTGTATTGACTATAGATAGGAACATGTGTATGTGGAATCCAAATAAAACATCAGATTTGACCTTCGACCTCTCCTTCAAGGTAAAACAGGGGTCATCGTGGTCAAACTTTCATAAAATTGCATTTATCTCGATTAATAAGAAATTTAGAGTAAAAACTTGTATTGACTATAGATAGTATGTGCAATCCAAATAAAACATCACATTTGACCTTCGACCTCTCCTTCAAGGTCAAACGGGTCATCGTGGTCAAAATTTCATAAAATTGCATTTATCTCGATTAATAACAATTTTAAACAACTTCTATTGACCTTAGATAGGAACATTTGTGGAATCCAAATTAAACATCACATTTGACCTTTGACCTCTCCTTCAAGGTTACATTAGTAGGTCAATTTCAGGAATTTTGTTCATTTTTGAGTTTACGAAAGAAATGAGCAGCTTTAAACATTTTATTTGCTAATAATCCATGATAAGTTAGTTTTATTGATATAAGCATTTGTATTCTAGATTGGGATTACTTTTATGTTTTATTTTGATTAATACTTTATTAACTAATTATACAAAAATATAGGGACGGAATTAATATGATGATAAATGCCATGGTTATCCGAGAGGTTGAACTAAGAAAATGATGATAAACCATTTTGGACCAAAGTTAATTTATTGACACCCAATCATAGGAGTTAGCTTGTCTACTCTGATTATATTCATAAAGAGAAGCCATTGAAACTGCCTTTGAATATGTTTCATCAGATTACAGAAAACTTGAGGATGTTAGATTTTTAGTGAATGGTACCGTGATAGATTAATCTTGACCTACTAAGGTTCCTGCGCAGCCTGTGTACTTGTCCTGTAATTACAAGTACATGTACTTAAATATTAGCAAAAGGATTTTTATAGCATTTATGAAGTTAGTAAATCACTTACATTAATTATGTTAATGTAGAGAGAAACTAAGAGCTGAACAACGTTGATCATTCGTAAAAAGATCACTTGAGTAATAGTGATGGACATTTCTGTTTTGCCTTGAACATATTTTTTCTATGACTGGCAACTAGAATAGAATATGTAGATATATTGGAATTAATTGGCTAGATGTAAGTATTAACATCAGAGGATTATATCTCCCAAGTTTATAGGACTATATCACATAGCTTCTACCAGGACTAACTTGAGGATGTTGGATCTTTATTGAATTGTACCACGAATAGAGAAAATGCACGTCCTGTTTGATACTAGAAATGTTTATTAAATGAGTTTGACAGCCGTATCACCTGAGTACACACTACCACTGTATTGAGGCTCCTATTCACCAACCACTTAAGACAGGTATAACTGCCGCATTAGACCACTCGGACATTCTGAACGACCCGGGTGGTCTGCTTTTTAGCTTCAATTTTGTCAATTTAGGGGGTAGGCTTTTCTATGAATGTGTATTGCTATTGGAATTTCAATCGTCTGAATTTCAATGATGTATGAATTTGGAGTTGAGCCTTTACATTGGCTGTTGGATTGTGGTATGCGATGTATCAGTATGTGTCTCCAAATATTGAATATATGAAAAATAGATTTTATTTAAGCAACTAGCAGTGGTTAGCCCACTCCCAGCTGCAGAAGCCTCGTTAAAAGACGTGCCCCGTGTAGAGGAGAGCCACCCCTCTGCACGTAAAACAACTCACTTAGTTTGAAAACATTAGCTAGTGTGATCCATTCGCACACCCTTGGCTCAGTTGGTTACCTAACGTGCCAAACAAACAGGACCACATTGGAAATAAGTATTACATACATATGTACGCTTTCATGTGCTATCCTAGGAATATTAATTCCTGAACAATATCAATCAATCATTAACCAAACACTTGATATGCCTGACGTTTAAATTACAATTTTGGTTTGATATTAGTAATTTTGTGAATCCTACATATTGCATATACCCAAATTTTTGTTCTTAGGTTTTCTTCTCCCCTATTATTTCTATCAAATTATGAACATAAGCCCCAAAGTATAATTTAAAATTTTGAGCTCTAAATACCCTTATTATAACAAGTTATAATACACATGAGTAATATAAGTACATGTGCAATACTAAAAGTGAGAACTTTTTTCATTGTTGAAAGTGCCAAAAAGTGTTGTTTTTCGGATACAAACCTTTAATGCGTGAAAATACGACATGGTAATGTATACTAGCTACTATAATTTCTGTGGACACTAAGTGTGAAATATTCATACAATTGTGTCAGGCTTGCTGTAATAGAGGTTACATGGTCTTACATGACTGATTCTGGGCAGGTACCACCTGCCCCCTTTATGCTTACAACCTACCCACAATGGAATTTCAAAAATCAACAGTTTATTTACCACCTGACCACAAAGCTTCCACAAAAAATTACCTTTATTAAGCCAGTCAGAGATAATTGACAAATGTTTTCAACAGAATTACTGAAAATACTAAGTAGTACAGCATTACAACACAAAATTTGTTGTTATACATGTAGTGTATATTGGCAGGAATTTCAATAAATATTTCTGAAGTGAGGCGTCCATCTTGGTTTGTGAGGTCAGGTGGTAAACTTATCACCTGACCATGCTTTAGCACAGTGACCCTGTCACAAATACTGAAAGGTACCTTAGTAGATGAAGGTGGGGTTGACGCGCCTGCAAGCATGGTGCCACTAACAACGGTGATTAGAATCACAATGCAAACTACAGTGTGTGTACATTGTAGACCATCGAGCAGAATCCACTGGACAATCATCACTAGCCCTGCCTTTTGCGCAAGGTCTTATAAAAGATAATCTATGTATCTATAGCCTGATCAACTTCCACTCCCCACATCCAAACGAAAATGTCTAGCTTTGATTTGCACAAGTAATATAAATGATCTTTAAAATGTCGTTGGTTGTTGACGATACTTACCACTCACATATTTCTACAAATTGTTCCATGCATTTTACATGCAATCTCCAGGAAATAAACGGTATGGAAACATTACATTTCAATTTACAGTAAAGCAATAATAACAATGATACCTTAGTGCTGAAATATTTCCTATTTTTGTTAAAATTTTAGTCTGCGAATGTTCATTGACATGAATATTCAAAATGTGTACCGCTCTTCTCATCTCTTCTTTCCTCGTTGGTAGTAAGAGGCAAATCACTAATCGTGTATAACTATCAAAATGATCCACCATATGAAACCAAATAAGGGACCTTTCAGTATTTATGACGGCGGGGTAAGAGGATTTCTTTAAAATGCTGTAAAAAATTAATACACTCCCCTCAAATCTGTGAAAAGTTGGTAACCCTTCCTCAATTCCATGCGATAAAATTTGATGACCCCCCACCCCTTACAGTTAACGCAAATATTGTCAAGTCAAAATGAAGTAAAATCCTCCTACCTCACCCTGCCATACTGAATGGTCCCCAACCGCAATTGTGTAGAGCGCCCGAGTTATCGTGTAGTGTGCTCATTGTAATTGCGAGAATACCGATGTACATGTATCCCTAATGCACGAGATGTGGCTACATGTTATCGTGAAAAATATACGTCATAATGCCTTGGGATCAGGTGGTAATCTTCACAAATGGGGGTCTTTATGACCATATCCTAGAGAGTTTTAATCCCACATGCTATTGACTAACCATATTCAGACAATTTGTTGACGCCACAGAAATTAATTTAGGTAATTATTATTTGATTGCGTGTTCTCGGTACTCTGATATAATTTGAGGAGACTAATATAACAGCCTATAAGAAGTCCGACTAGTTCTATGCAATAGTCTGCTAATGAATATTGTTACCGTCATTTTAACCACCAAACGATCGTTATGAATCCACATGTTTACATTAAAACAACCTCTAGCCCAGAACAAGTTCTGGGATAACCAAAATGAATAATGACGTTATGAATTTAAGAATCAGACATGTGTTTCGGCAAGACGGATTTATGTCCATAACAGAAATGAAGATTACATGGCGAAATAAATTATAACATAAGATAATTTTCGAGGCACACACAAATCAGATTTGTCAAACGATGTTAGTGTGGAATTATGGGGCAGCCTGAGCATGAGTGATCCGCCACCAGGGGCAGCAAAATGCAGATTGATTTGTTTGTTTCATATACCCACTCCATCTTGTGAAACTCGTTTGACTTGTGATGAATTGGACACTGTGCTCGCGCAGCGTGCCTCTGTGTTTGTGGAAACCACACCAGCAGTCCGGCATATTGTAGAACACGCGTAGATACTACATTGTACTTGCATATAGTACCCCACCTTCAAATATGTGTTTTAAATTCTGGCAATTGGGTAGTAAGCATATATTGTTATAAATGAGGTCGACGATTTCAATTGGTAATTATAGAATACTAGCTCGCCCAACTCCTACGGAGTCTACTTTGAGGGGAGTATAGCATGGCGATAATGGAAGTCCGACAATTAAAACAGCCTTTACACGGCATAAACTGTTGGAAACCGGCCGTTTTTAAAAAATTCTAATACAATTGTACATACCGTTTATTTATATCCATTAATTTTATTATATGTATGTGTGGTATTAGTTTATAACAGAAAATCTATTTACATTAAAATAAATCCACAACCTCCAACAGGGAATCATAACGTCCTTTTCTACAGGGGGACGGACGAATTGCAATAGTCTTTTCATCACATATTTTAATCAAAATTTATTTCGTTTTTTTTTAATGTTAAGCTATTTCGCCAAACAATTGATACATCCTTATTTAGATTAACCAATGGATTAGGTTAGTTAACCCAGGGAGGTTGATTAATGGATAATAGCAAATTTATTACGCCTTTGTTCGGCAGATTGACCCGTGGACAATTGTGACAAACCGTTGTAGCAGCCAATAAATGAATGCGTCGAATTGACTAACAGCCAGTGGCTGGAAATATGGCCGCTTCCAGTTATAGTGCCAGTTATTATTTGACCATTTCAAACCAGTTTTCTCATAAATGATGACATAATTGATTGTGTGCGGGTTGTGAACCGATTTCTACATTACTGACACAGCTCAAGTTGAAGTTTTTAAGTGACAAAACTGTAGTGGTGAGCGCCAGGAGAGGAAAAATGTCACATTTTCGTCGAATCAGCATTGCCAAGCAGATTCGGTGAAGCAGTGGCCTAAATGAGTAGAGAATGAAAGGTATGATGCATAAGGCAACATGCACACAGTAGTAAGGCAGGGAGCGGGTCTAGTTTTGAAGCCCTAAAGCGCCACTGATAAGAGCAAAGGTGGATAAATGTCCGAGATTCGTAGGGGGTGGTGGGCAAAAGAAGGCACAGCCGGTTTTGCGTAATTATATATTAATAATAGAATAAAACCATTTATTTCGGACATGAAAATACATAATACACACACACACACACATATATATATATAGATAGATATGAATAATAGTTAAATAATAATAATTAAAAATAGGCATATTAAAAAGCAAGATTCCATCGTAACTTATGGTTACAGATTTTACATAGCCACATGCACGTTGGAATTGATCACCACATATACAACACAGTTTCGCTCGCAATAAAGAAATCCCAAAAGCTATATCAGGTCATTTATTCCTGGTTATATGTATGTAAGGCAAACATAGAATTCTGGGCATATCATTCTTGATTACCACTCTAATACATCAGATTTAGTTTTGATTACCGGACTAATGCATCAGATTGATTTCATCAATTGAATACCCTGGCGGTGTAAATCATTTTATTGTGGACAATATTGCCGACATTCAATCTGTGCCTATTACATTGCAGCTCGTTGAGAGAATTGCGTTGGTCAAGGTGGTCAGTGACTTTGACACGGACAACATTTTAAAGCTCACATTGTGCGGTTTTATTTATATTACTATACATGTATAACAGAAGCACAACGATACTATGAGATGAAAGCTATTAATAGGCAATCAAATCGACACAGATTAATCTGCCAGATCCAGGATGTTTGAAAGGTAGGGATCTCGTTGGTTTTGTACAGACCATCGATAGCGAAAATGACAAAACTCTCAAAACCCCCATGATAGTCACCGGGGTAAAGCCGTTTGGATCATTCCGGAGTTAGGGTCCAGTCCTTTACAGTCTGATGGGGTAGTGTCATGCTTCTCATTTCTCAATTACTTGAGGAGGGGGGGGGGGGTCGGGGATCGGAATTTGATTTTGTAAGATATTGGGGGCGAGGGGTGTCGGACTTACCTTTTCGGATGTTTGAAAAAAGTGACTTACTTCATACTTCTCATTTCTCAATTACTTGGGTGGGGGGTCGGGGGGTCGAATTTTTATTTTGTAAGATATGGGGTGGGATGGGGTGACTTTCTTTTTCGGGTGTTTCAAAAATCTAACTGGCCGCTCTGGCTTTACAAGCTTTTGCAAGTCCATGTTTATAATTTTCGTTTCGTACATAGCCTTGAGATATGACGACATGGGTTAGTGGGTACATTGTATGTGTCGGCAAAAGGTGTGTATAAATAGGTGGTACATATTGAACACAGGTGAACCTCTTCAATGAGTTCACAAATCAGATTTAAAAATTGGCATTATGAATCACCGGACAAACAAATCAATAGGGCTCCCAAGAGTTACTCCAACTAAGCTACGCTAAGTCGGGAGTTATGGGCTACTGTATGATAATTTAAAAACCTGAATTATGAAGTCATTGCATAGTATGACTCGCGCGTAAAAGCCTATGTGCACTGCAAGTGTACGGAGGTAGTGGTGATATATACTAGTACACCAGATATTTAAATTATCAACGGAACAAACTTGATTCTTCCGACTGTTTGCCTGGGTGTGAGTTTATTCAGGGCCAAACGCCCTGACCCTGACGAAAAATTGAAGGGGGGGGGGGGGCTCAGAAGCTGCCTCTGGATTACACTTAAATGCATCGTGAATTGATTCTTATATTACATAATTCTGAAGCTCCCACTTTACATAACGCACAAATGTAATATGCCAACAGAAACGCGGCGGCGGCAAATGGCTGGCTGTGGTCTGCAACTCCGGCACGCCAGAATCCTTGCCCTGCCAACGACCTCCCCGAGACAATGAAGACGCGCCCGGGCCAAGCAAATCACTCCTGATTACCATGCTAATTCGTCAGCTTTATGACAAAAGCGTTTGCGCACAACGAGTCCCCTGTGAGCGTCGCCGCCACTGTATATTCCCTCACAAGACGATACCCTTACTAACTCACCAGCAACGAATGCATTTAACTCGCATCGCAATGCATCGAAATTGAATGGTGTCAAGAACCATTTGCAAGTAAGCAAATAAGAAAATGCTAGTGTGTCTCATTATTTTGCCTGTGTATTCACGGATGGGCTTCAACATATAGAACTAAATACAAATGTATATAGTAGAAAAGAAAGTCTGAGATGCCGAGAGGTTTAATCTGTACAAATATAGACACTTGTTTTACCAATTTACCAATGAGTGTTTAAAAAAAACGGCGCTTTCTTTCAGCAGCCACAGAAACAGCAGTAGTAGCCCAGGTCATTAGTGACATGTAATACCGACGGAAATTTCCCCAGCATCCTTGCTTCTCTGTATTCGTGGTCTCAATGCGCAGTCGTAAATTTAGGCATTAAGACTGTCGAAATCATTATGGCAGAGTGCAATTAAGATCGCGCTTTGGCCAGAAGTCCCGCATTATTACTCATCTCTTCGGTGAAAGCAGAGAAAAGAAGTGGGAGGGCGACTGGAGGTTTTTAAGCACCATTTACGAGGGGCACTAGCTGCAAATGGCCATGTTTTGATCATGATAATTTCATTAATGTTGGGCAAGGGATCAGCGTCAGACGGATATGGATGTACTGGACCAATTCAGTTCTTTGATGAAATACTGGTCAGTCCTCTTTGTGTGGATGCAGACCCATATTACATTACATTGTTTGATGTACCTGTCTGTTATATTACTAAATAGTCGCAGAAAACTTAACATTCATAGTAAGCAATGGTGAAAACCGTAGCGTCTAAAATTGAAACTACGTGTACAACGCACCTGTTGTAACATACTGGGTGCTCATAAATTATTTTCCCCACACAGCTGACATGATGTACAGCAACATACATCTCATTATTTGCCGTCTGCTCCATCAATAAATCTGTCCCACCCCGTGCTCAAAAGACCAAATAGCAATCAAGCTGTCGGGCAAGCTGATAAAATGGATGTCCCAACCCTGCAACTAACCATGTCTAATCTTCCATAGGAGTTATAATCAATGTGCAGTGACGCGTGCGCGCGTTGTCACTTCGCGTTTGTCATAGGCCTGGAAGGTTCTGTCGCGTGGCGCGTATCTAGATTGTCATCACACAAATCCGACATATCCGCCTAATCAACCAAAAGTAACTGGCCTATCGAACATCAATTGCACAGGCTGAGCATAATTAACATTGATGGTTATAATAATTTTAGTAATCAGGCAGAAAACTACATATTTGAGTAGATGCGCACAGTACGAGATGATGTGATTTATTACTCTAAGCTTATACGCGGCGCAAATGCCTGTGGGCACCGGAGATCATTGAATTGCAATAAAGTGGGTTAAAGTATTAAAAGCCTCTTCAAGTAGACATTTTTCATAAATGATTAAGAAGCTGTACACTTGCATTTTTGATGTCCAACCACTCAGAATCCCAGAAAAGTGACGCATCTTTATGAAATGTGTCTAATCGAGTTATTAAGGGTTAAGGGTCAGCATTAAAATTAAACTCCTCTCCTGCCTTTATGGCATTGTTATGAATAAATTAATCACAATACAGTTCATGGTAGGCTGATGCAGTAAGACATCAGTGTTTTTGGATCCTGTCATAATCGCAATTATGGTATTCTCTAAAAAATGTAATGCGTGTGTTATGAGATGTTACCACATTATTGTACCTGCCTGGCTGCCTGCCTGCCTGCCTGCCTGCCTGCCTGCCTGCCTGCCTGCCTGCCTGCCTGCCTGCCTGCCTGCCTGTGTGCACGTAAGTGTGTGTGTGTGTGTGTGTGTGTGTGTGTGTGTGTGTGTGTGTGTGTGTGTGTGTGTGTGTGTGTGTGTGTGTGTGTGTGTGTGTGTGTGTGTGTGTGTGTGTGTGTGTGTGTGTGTGTGTGTGTGTGTGTGTCTTCGGACAAGGTGTGTGTGTGTGTGTGATGTGTGTGTGTGTGTTTGTGTTCAAACTTTATGAAGCGATTTCGTTGTGTGTGTTACACAACTATGAGGTATGCCAATTAAACTATTAACACGGGGCAATTATGGTCAATTTAAAACATTCCTATTATAATTGAATGCACAATTACAGATCAATATTCTATCAGCTGCAAAATCGACTACTTGGGGTTGTCTTTGCATGACAAAGCCAATATATAGACAGTGCCATATTATTTGAGGCTGGTTAGATACCCGGTATATTGTAATTGTGTACTTTTAATCATGATTTCCAAAACATTTTAGACAGCAACTACATTGTCCATTAGTCAACTTTGTTCTAGCGAGTGTACATCGTTTCAGTATATATCTTAATTGCCCACAAGTCAACGTTGTTCTAGCGACGCCCTGTTCTTTGATCACTTCTGATCTAGTTGTCATAGTACAGGACGAGTACATTTTTTGAGTTACTTGTTCTATGGGCGAGTTTTCAAGCACCACATATTAATTAAAAATGCACCTCTAGGTTACAGATTGCTGATTTTAAATTCTAAGTATCTATAATATCTAGAAATCTCCAAAGTTCACTTGCTCCATACAATAATTATTCAACTAGAATTCCAAGACTCTTATAATAATCAAATAGTATTCTTAATCTCAATCAGTGCAAATATCAACTTTACTAGTGCATCAAAATTATCTCTTTTAATCATAAATCACGCTATTCTTAATCTGTAACCAAAACTACAATAGTGCATCGAAATCTTTTTATCATAAACTAGTGCATTCAATAATCTCTCTCAGTGCATCAATAATAAGAAAAAACAGTAACTTCAGCAACCGATATCGGTGCATAAACAAGCTCCAACTTTAATTTACACAACTTCAGCTTAGTATGGTAGTATTTTATGATATACTATTCAAATTCATAAGTTTTGAGCAATGCAGTGAGACCTTGATATATTCAGGATGGGTCTATGCACATAATAATATTATACACTGTATACTAACTTTTAAAAACTCAAATCGGTAGAAACATTTGCACTTGAGCCTTTTTAAAACATCACATGTAAAGTGAAGTGGTTTAATTATGTTTTCCCTCCACAAATCCTCAAGAGTACTGTGAATTGTAGCCTTTTCTCTGAGTGCCATTGTTTGTCGGATATGTGCTATAATAATCCATCGCAGACGGCAAATTATCGCGTATTGCCCGTGATTCTTGCACTGCATAAGCGGAAGTCTTTCCATATCCTCTTTGCCAATTAACAGCGCCTCTCGGGAGTGTCCGGTAATGTATGGGATTGAGCTAATAAGATGTAGTAACATTATAAGGTTGATTAATGCATATTCTTAGATCACACAACATACTGACTGAAGTAGGTGTTAAAAAGTAAGCAGCCTAAAATAATGTACAGACTATAGTTATTGGACAATCTATAAACGCGCTAGTCAATGGCCTTACTCTGGTTATTGGTAACATCCTAATGACTTGAATATTACGTATATATTCAATGTATTGTTAATACGTTTGGTACAAAAATACACGTGTATGTAGACCTATTAGTTCGTCAATTGTTGTTAGATTGTCTTTTGATATGTGCTCTAACACTGTAAGGCTATGCAGGAATATACATGAGGATAATTGGTTGTTATATGGGAATCCCAGTTTTGTGTCAATTAACGCCTCCTTCATATAGACGCCTCACTCATATAAACGTCTATGCCAAACATGTTTTGAAAACAATAAACAAACATAATAAAACAAAAAACCTTTGATTGGAGTTTATGCACAAGTTGAACATATTATCCATGGCGCTTAAATAAAAATGAACATGGTTATAAGCCTATATACTTGTGTTTAGATATGTTTGTAAATAAATTCATGGATTTATTTTCCATATAAATAAAAATATTGAATTTGTGATAAATCCATAGAAACTCACTGTCTTAATATTTTCGGACATTTTCAATGTCCATGTTCTGAGACTTCTCGTTCTGTCAACAGATGGCAGCATGTGACATCATTATCAGTAAAGGAAGTCAGTGTTTGTTGTGGGAGGGGGGTCGGGGCGCGCGCATCATAGTCTTGAGCTCTCCTAGGTCTTAGAAAGTTGTCATACGCGTGGGATAACTGGTAAGCTTCTTGATCTCTATTCATGTTCTCAACAGTCTTACGGATGGTTATGGGCTCTAAGATTTGTCTGTCCAAAAGGTTAGACTACTTGCACACTACTTTTGAACTGTCCCAATCTGGTACATGGTTGAGGTTGTTCATGTGATCAGTTATGGCAGATCAGTTATGGCTAATCAATCAGCCATAACTGAGCCATAACTGATCAACCGACGGCGCCCCTGTAGGGGACGGCTGCACGTACCAGACCACGGCTACCTGTCGAGCCGGAGTGGACTTGAGCCTGAACGACTGGGGACTGTTAGCAACCCGCTCGCACTCTTCATTGTGTTGTTGTGTTACTGGTTCAAAGCTTGCCTTGGAGAGATGGCCGGTGTCTCATTAGGTCTCACGAGAGGCTTAAGCAGGAGGACTTCGCACTGATACTGGCATGCACTCCTTTCATGGGCGACCTCGTGGATTATACCATGTGACCAAGTCATGGTGAGGGAGACTAACCACAGGTTAGCCTAGATGTTCATTGAGGGCCTATTCCCCTACTAGAAGAATAGGTTGCCAACCCTACTGCCCGACCAGTATCTATAGTAGAACTGTGACATAATGTCTCTTACCAAGTACTAAAGTGTACTGGTTCCCTAATCCTACAATGGCCATAGAAAAGAGAAGACAAGTCCTTACAATGTGTGTGTGTAACAGAGGAGGAACTAAACCTAGTCCCGTGCAACCTATTGCGTCGTTTCAGTAGCTGAAGCGAAAGCCTTGTAATCACTTCGTTTCTATGTATGTATGTATGTATGTATGTATGTATGTATGTATGTATGTATGTATGTATGTTTGTATATTTGTATATATGTATATATGTATGTATGTCTCCGGACAAGCTAAAGCTTTTACCGTTACACCGATTTCGTTCAAACTTTGCACAACTTTGAGGTATGAGGCGACACCGAAGTGATTTGATTTTGGGCACTTTAAGAATTAAATTGTGTCTTCTAGAAAGCTATTTATGAAATTTTACTGATATTCAATGCACCTAGCCAGCAAGAAAAAATCAATATTTAACCCTAGCAGCAAAGTCAAAGCCAGCGTGATAAAATCAATATGCCTGCTGCAAATTAATAAAATCAATACCGCGCACACATGCACAGTAAATCACACTGTGATATTATTTGTGACTAATTTGATTATTGTGTACTTTTAATCAAGATTTCCATAACGTTTTAGTCAACTTTTAACAGTCAACGTTGTTCTAGGGATGCCTTGTTTTTTGAACACTTCGGATCTAGTTTAGGGAGTGCTCAATATTTCAGTCAGGGGGAGTCAGAGGGAATCCAGGGGGGGCGGTGGTTCTCTATTTTGGTACAGATATTTTAGGACGGGGGTCATCAATTTTGTACCAATTACAAGAGGTGGTGTGTGTGTGTGTGGGGGGGTGTCTATTTTGTGCCAGGGTAAAATTAAAGATTTTTCTTCATTTAGCCAGGCACAGCCTGCTATTGTCAGGCAATTCACTTTATCAACCAATGACCACTGGGTTATCGGATTGGCTAGGAACCGGATACAGGGACCCGGTATGGAAATCCATATCAGGTCTAGACCCGATACAGCTTTTTGACCGGACTACCTTTTTCCTATTTCACAAACAATCATTTCTTCTGGGAAGGGGGTACTTGGTATTGGTCATTATTCACTGTTCATTGTTATGTTTTCCCCAACACAATACATGTACAAACAAATAATAACATCAATAATAAATATAAGATTACAAATGTAAAAAAAATCTATGCTTTTAGTTTTATTACAAACACTACGTCAATGACACTTCTATGTGAAAGTATACAATGTACTACTATTAAACACCCACACTGTAACACGTCGACGTCGATCGTACGTTCATGTACTGACGTACAGGTTTTCACTGGAAATCTGTTGTTGTCGGTAGGACAAAATCACATATATTATATACTCGTGATAGCTTAAAAGGATTAAAATGACTGAAAATGTAACTATTTGTTATTTGTGGTAGAGAAGTTAAGTTTAATTGCGTGGGAGGGGATTTTAACCATCAATGGGAAGAAAGAAAACAGCCATGGCCCATGTTCATGCTTTAGGTGCAAGTATAGTGTATTCATGCCTCATGCCAGTCATGGCCCCATGGGCGTTTTGAAACTTGGTCTTGGCTTATTTATAATTATCTGTTCATCAAATGCATTATATATTAGAAACATTGTGTATTTGTGACATTGTTTGATAAATAAAGAACGCAGTTCCCTCCCCATATGACTTGTGTATAGGACTCATCTGCAGGCGCATCGGACTCACCTAAAGGCTCGTCTGATACGCCCGCAGATTCGTATGATACACAACAGTCATATGCGGAGGGAACCACGTTCTCTCTATTTTCCGGAAGTTGACCGCATAAAGCAATCATATACAGCACCCTGCAATTTAGTACCCACTGGCGCATATTGATATCAGGTGCGTTTCGGCTATAGTATTGCCATTGCAAGACACACAAACTATACGTCGTTGGAAAGGGCTCATCAAGCCGGACAATTTGCTGCAATTTGTCCCGTTTAAATCCATCAAACGACGGCTGAGGAATGAAGTCTCAAAGTTAAAAACACAGATAAAACCATCTGTGTGTTGGGGAAAACCCATGACGTCATGAGTACTTTAAAGGAGCGATGGAAATTGCATTATGTTCATGCATGTTATGTGGTGTTGTGAACAAGGGCAGACAACACGTTTTATTACAAACAAGAACAGTTTCTATATGACACTATGTATCATCTCATTGTAACGTATCAAGGGAGAAATCAACTACTTCTATTTAAGCCTGGCTATCAGTACTTTGAATTATTTTATCGTCATTTCATGGGTAAAACACATACTAATTTAGTGCTTATAATCATGGCAAAAACATTTGATAAGTGATGGGGGTGGGGGTGGGTAACCTATTTTGTACATGAAAAATAGGGAGGGGGGTGCCGTTTTTGTAAATAGAAATAGGGGGGGGGGTCATGGATTTTGTACATGAACATCAGACCAAATCCTCACACTCCCCCCGACAATAAATAATGGGCAGTCCCTTATAGCCTACTTTGATCTAATTATATTCTTCTCTCTCTCTCTTCTATGGCAAGCAAGGTCCTACTCACTATATTGGCATAGCTTGAAGACACATCTTCCATTTGACTATATCAAGTGGCCCAGACGGGACTCGAACTCACGACCCCAAAATTTCCGTCCATATAGGTGGGATTCGAACCCACGACCTCCGGGTTGAGATGATAATTGACCAAGTATGTAGGCTGGGGGCTACAGAGACACCGGTTTGTCAGAGTAGCCTTTTAACAGCCCGCTGCTTGGGATGATGGTATCATTCTGGTCTCACAACCTTGGGGTCCTGAGTTCGAGTCCCGTCTGGGCCACTTGATATAGTCAAATGGAAGATGTGTCTTCAAGCTATGTCAATATAGTGGGTAGGAGTTTGCTTGCCATAGAAGAGAGAGAGAAGAATATAATTGTATCCACAAGCAAACTTGGGAAAAACACATTAGAAAACTCTACTTTGATCTACTTTTATTGCACCTACAGGAATGCTAAAATTCCTGTACTCTGGATGACTTACAATATAACTAATTTTTTCAAGTACTAGTTTAAACATGAAAAGCGCCCCCAGTGAGGGCAAACCAGTGTTTTATACCTGGAAAAACACTGCAATGCCACTGTCTATCTATTGGCAAAAAATCAATACTCATATTTCAGCAGCTAACAGCACCAGGTTAGACTAATGTTGCTGCTTTATGATATTGATTTTACCATGTTGGCTAAAGCGTATATTGAATACTAGTAAAATGGACCTAATAATGGGCCCAAATGGGCCCAAATATGGACCGTTTGGGCCCATGTGAAATAGGGTTCTTGTGGTCACCATTTCCAACTGACATGGCAAATTTGAGAGGATGCTCAAACGATGCGACCTGTAGAGGGGTAACGAACCGGACGGAAGGAAGGACGGACGGACGGACGCAATTAATTGGGTACAAGCCAGTGTATAAAACACTGGAAAAACAAATTAGCCATGAGACAAGGCCCCAAAATAAATTGCTGCGAAAAGTCTTTAGGGGCATACTCGCGAAGTATTGTAGTAGCGAATATTAATAGGACCACAGTAACCAACCCTCTTGTACCGCGTCATATGTCTGCTAAGAAAACTTTTGAGAATAGACGATATAGCCTTCAATGCAAAATGTTTTGTTTTGTTGTAACAGACAGCACGGGAATTAAGTTGTGAGCAAATATGGTGGTGGGGGTCACTTAATTTCCAACGAAGCCATGGGTGTGCGGGGGGGGGGGGTCGCTCAATTTCCACAAGATAGAAGTTTAGCAGGTTGATGTCGGATCACGTGTCCAGCTAGTGTCACACAGCTGACTCACTGTTGTTCCTATAGACGTGTTCTATCAGTCACTGTAGTGATGTCCGCTCTCGGATCACTCATGGATCGATTCCTGCTCAAATGGCACATTATTGCATAATTTCACAACAGTCTTTCAAAGGTTCGATTTGATAATAGATACTATTTATAAACGTCAAATTACATGCCAAAGAATTCGCAAATAAACCGTCATTAACCTGCAAACATTGTATCTATATATTCACCTGCAATCACTTTCCTGGGCCGTTTTCACGCTTAATAGGACATCTGCCCAATAGGACATCACCTTCTACAGGTCTGTTTGTTCTTGCACTTCCTATTGTTATATTAGTATTTTCTAGAAAACAGCTCTGCAAGATTTTTGCTGTACACTGCATGTCAATTCTCCTACCCCCCCCCCCCCGATTTTGAAACCTATCGGCTGTCTACAGTTACTATGTGCGTATTGGCGTTTTTCATAATTTATATAACCTGCCCAATAAAAAAAATCTTATTTCTAAACTTCTACGTGTGTTCACTCCGTACGGCCCTACTTGCAAAAACAGCT
This sequence comes from Streblospio benedicti, assembly GCA_019095985.1. Taxonomy (NCBI): domain Eukaryota; kingdom Metazoa; phylum Annelida; class Polychaeta; order Spionida; family Spionidae; genus Streblospio; species Streblospio benedicti. Next base: position 8,991,304 of record CM032661.1, on the reverse strand, counting down.
CTAAAGGCCGCGTTCCACTCATTTCTGCGTACGATTGACGCATAAGTTCTAGGGATTTCCAGGCAAAAAAAACTTGTACGCCGAGCATCTGCTGATAGATAACCCATTTTGGCATTAAAGATTCCCCCCGTTCCCCCAACGCATAGTGAACTTACAGCCGGCACAAACCCGACGAAGAAAAGCAGACGGTGAAAGCAAGGTCAGCGTAACCCCGACGCACAACCGACGCACAACGAAAAAGTCTGGGGGTTACGCTGACCTTGCGTTCAATGTCTGCCATCCACTGAACATACGTCTACAATATGTTGAACGCCTGCTGAATGTACGCCATCGTACGCTCAAGGTGCGCCAAGCTTATGCCAACGTTTTCATCTGCCGAGCATCTGCGTACGCGGGCGCATGTTTGGCGTATGTTTGACGTATGTTTAACGTACGGTCGACGTAAAAGAATCAATGGATTATCGATTTGTGTATGCCGTTTACGCTTTCCATGTTTTGAGCAGCCCAAAATATTGGCAGCGTAAGAGGACAGACCGATCGATAATCTTCCTAGAAATATTTTGCCGGCGTACTGGCAGCGAGCGTCACACGAACGTCACACTCACGTACAGCTGAAAAGGAACGCTGAGTCGGCGTAGCGTCGGCGTAGTCGGCATCTGCTTAGCGTAGAAGAAAAATATCTGGCCACCTTACCAATTCTGATCAGCTAGGCGTAAGTTCCCAGTAAGTTCCCAGTGCGTCAGAACCAGTGGGACGGGGCTTTAAGGACTTACACATTTTTGCTTCAATGGAAGACCATTGTTGAGACAGCCATGCGTTCGATAATGAATCCCTTTATGTATTATTTTATCCCATTTACAGCCGATTGCATTGTGTTTTCTATGCATTTTTCGCGTGTGTCCATTGTGCTTTCACGTTCCCGTGTAAAGAATTGATAGAATCGAATCCCCTTGCTAATTTACACTAACGTAGTGTGTTTTATTTAATTATTATCGTAAAATATAGCAATATGTCAAATGCACAGGCCATAAAATGATATGTAATCAACTTATCATCATAGGAATATTGGCTTATGATATATAACGTCACCCCAAAGTGTTGGATGAGTTGTTCTAACGTTACAGGTATTTCGTAAATATCTTCTATTATCGTTCACGGGAACAATACCACGGGTGTTGTACTATAGTACGCGGGTAAATGATATATTAGGCACCAAGAAATTTGCTTCACGGGTCCTGTTGACGATATTTTTATGGCCATGATAGGCTTCCCATGGAAAACATGAACACACAAAATGATATTGTAAATATTTTTTTCAGTCACTAATAGACAGGTGTCAGCGTAGCGTTCGCACCAACCTCCAAGCAGGAATAATAATGTCATCTTTCAGTGAGATATACAGTCTCTGTAGGAGACGGGCCAGCTATAGAGTTAAGATAACTATTTAATGAAAATTACGCATTTAAAATATGTGACTAGATTTCAATCCCTCTATAGTAGGATATGGTTGGATCCCGGTAATCATGAATACTTGCTATGTTTATCCTAAGAATGGAACATTAAACAATGTCTTATGAAGTTACAAGCATAGCTAGCGAGACATATTTTTGTTGACAATCATTGTCCTTTTCTCTTATTTTCAGTGGATAGCCGCAAGCGCCGCCCAGTGAGAAAATAGCTCACTTCAATTTGGTGGAGTGCTCATTTCAAGCAATACTTTTACAGTTGAAAAGGATTTATTTAACACTTCTTACTTTGTGTCTGTTTCGTTTAAACACTGTCCTATAGATTATTTATTCTGGTTGACGAATACGATCAACAATACAAAGCTCAATAGAGCGGATCTAATTGACCACCGATATCACGTCGGGCATCAGTTTGAGGCCCCATAACAACAAAACGCGCGTGTACGTCATGGAGCTGGAAACATGCCTGTATCTCGTAATTGCTCTCAAATTAACCACACAAAACATACGACATTGGCATTATTTGTCTGACTCTCGCAATGCACTTGAGCAATTCCGCGGTAACCTCTGACGCGCTAATACCACGTGACAGTTCTTCCATGTTTCCATGGCGATGACATAAGTATTTAATTAAAAGCCATTAACATCGTTGTGCGACTGACTGAAACGTTACAAGTGTTGTGTAACGTTTCAGTTGAATACAGAACATCATGAATATTTATGGTTATATGAGAATAGTACGCGACTTAGGCCGTAAACCGGGAAAAGCTGATCATGCGCAATCTTCTTCGTCGCGTGACGTAATACTAGTTGATATTGCACAAATTTGCTTACGTTCAATAATCATAGTCACGGCACGCTAGTCACTGTATCACGTGATCAACAGCCTGACAACACTCGAGGATTAGTCTACTGACGACAGACAGCCATTTATATTATGAAATAACGGGACCAATATCCCGACCCGCGCCCACAACATGGCGAGACCAACACGACCACGAGAACATTATAGATTTTTTTCTCTCACTGTTCTGCCAAGCAAGCTCCTACCATATTGTATTGATATAGCTGAAGACACATCTTCCATTTGACTATATCAAGTGGCCCTGACGGGACTCGAACTCACGACCCCAAGGTTGTGAGATCAGTTAAACTTGGGATATATATATATATACACGTATACACTATATATAGAAAATAGTGTTGAAGATCACATCTGCTGAGAACGACCACAAAAACACCGACGACAGGACTGTACTGAAACTGACTATAAGTAATAATGCACGAACAACGAATTAAAACTTTTCAAACGTCGTTTCAATGTCGTCTGATGTTTACTTGCCATAAGCGTCTTGATGGGTTGTTTAATAGAGACTCACCGGGGATTGTCAGTTAATATTGACTGAGAGATATAGTTTCTCTTGTCTGGCGTGTATGGTTATGTCATATCTCTAAACAGACAGCATATAAAATTCCATAATTGTGTACCTTTCTCAGAACCTCGTAGCTGGAAAACGTCAAAGCAGATCATCCCCAATATTTGTTCTTATCTTCACTCATTTAAATATTTTGTCATCGGGCACGTCTGCTTTTGAAATATTTCATACTGAACCTAATAATCAAGGTGCTGTGTCAATTTGTTTCGGCTATAAAACAAACTCTCAGTTAAAGTGTTAATGTTCGGATCGACGACACAATAGAAAGTTCCTATATTTGCATAAATTCGTGTGTTGACAGGCAGCTTTAAAAAGCACAACTCCCTTTTCGATATGATAAATACCGACTACCATGGGCATATAATTGAAGAAGAAAGGCAGTGCGAAACTATTTGCGTTCCTCGATTGATTTATTACAGAGATAGTTGGATAAGCTTGGATTATGTGTTAGCGAGACAACTTGCTTTCACGTTCAAGTGTGGCGGCTACTGCGCCGAGGCTGCTGGCCCCGCTACCTCATACGTACGGTTGACTAAAAGTTTATGTAGACTTTTTTTTTACTTCAATCATCTTACATTCGTGTGGCTGGCGCTATCTTTTTTTGTTCACTATGCATATATACCTTGGCAAAGCTGCAACCCACACTTGACAGTGACGCTCCATGAGACAGATAGCGCCCTGCTGAACAATACCTATAGTCCCCGACCTTCCCACTTCATTAGCACAAATCTAATCGCGCGAGGTTAATTGGCTGCTAATTGCGTCCGCCCGCGCCGCCGCCGCCGCCTCGCGCCCGTCATAACCACGGCCGTCATAACCAATAGCCGCCCGCGCCGCCGCCACCGCCGATATTATGATAATTTGGCGGCAGTGGGCTATGTCTGCTCGCCGCCGCCGCCGCGCTGCTCCCGGCCTCCTCACGGCAGCAGCAGCCGCAGCAGGAGGCGAGCTGAAGTGGCGGCCACAGTCGCCGATTCCGTCTGCTTCTTGTGGGAGCTTCTTCTTCTTCCTGTTTTTGTCACTACCGCGAGCCACTGCTTTATGTAGCTGCTGTAATAAAAGTCACGACAGTTTTGTCTGTTGCCGACACTGTCATAAATGATGATGCCTGTTAATAGTGCAAACCTCCGCTAACAAGTAGTCATGTTTAATCCGTTGGTGAGAAGCGGTAGGGACTAGGCGGGGCCGCCGCTATAGTCTACAGTAGGTGTTGATCCACTGCGCTGCTCTTGTCCTAAAACCACGAGAGCTCGCCGCCTCTAACCCAGCGACGCTGCTCCGAGAGGTGCACATTGTTAAACACAGTGACAGCAACCACGGATTCTCAGCCATGCCCGTCACTAGTATCAAGCTAACATGCAATCAGTGTGTGTAACGTCGTTAATGATAACAACAACAGATACAAAAGTGAGCCCAGTCGGCGAACTGTTGACAAACACGGTGTATATTGACTAGTGACCAGGATACCCGCACTGGAGCCGCGCCGTGGCTGCTGCTGCTGCTCCCGTCAGTGTCCGTGCGGCTCCTCGTGGCTGCCCGCGGAATGTCCCGGAGGAAGCAGACCAAGCCTCGGCCTTACGTGTTGGACGAGGAGTCCCCGGCGGCGGCGGTGGCGGCGGCGGCGGGCGCGGACCTGCTCCTCACTGACGGCCGCGTCCTCACGGAAGCCCCGGGTGGAGGCTGCGGACAGCCGGCGGGAGGACACCCCGACCACGACGGTAGGTCCCCGCGGTGCCAGATTATTGACTTTCCTGTGGGCTGCTATTTTGTATTTGTCATTGCTATGGGCGTGTAAGTGTCACACTCATGGTCATATATGTGTTTTGTAGGTATAACTGGCATGTCATTAGTTGGTGAATCAGTGTCTTAATTAGGTCTACTTGTATTAGATGGATCGTCAAATTATAATGGCATTCATTAGAGAGCAGACGTGCATGTATTGAGTTAAATATCCAAATATACTGTCAGCTTTAAATTTTGATTGCCAGTTAGTAGACAAAGTATATGACAGCACTTGGTATTTTATCTATTCAGTAAAAATGAAACTGTTGTTCCGGTGGTAACTTAAACAATCAGTCATTATTTCCACAAGGATAAGTTTTAGTGTGGCATGATACACCGGCAAGTACAAGAAGACTACATGGACTGGTTAGGCAATGTAGATGGAAATATAACGTACTTGTCCACACCAGGCCGTTGACGCACCAACGTGTTTTGATAATATGACCCAGTTAGATACACTGCATAATTAACGTGACTCAAGAGAAGTGTCTAATTAGCATAATATCACAGATTTATACAATAAGATAGCACGTTCGAGCTCCAGCAGGCATATTGTGATGGGTTTTTGTGAAGACAGTCACATCTCCGCGCACTCCTCATTTTGATGCACAGTTCATGTATAAATTATACACATGGTGGCCAGTTCTTTGTCCCGTGATCACCATTACATATATGAATATATTGAGGTGTAAATGTCAGATCTGCCAAGTTCAATGAGACGCATTCCTAGTGTACACACAAACACATTAAAGCATCAACTGCTCCAGTGTGTGCTGATGTACTTGGTACTTACGATCACTGCGGCTGTGCAGCGTGGTAGCCGTTTATCGGAATGCCCACCATGTGAGTTATACACGCATGAACTTGTGATTATGTGGTGCTAGAACTCAGTTTCGATAATTAGTTAGAGAAATCTATGTGCAATACTGCACACATAAGACAGAGCTCGCCTTGCACCAACAGCCATTCTAAATGCATGTGAGCGCACCAGAGGCCGCCGTGTGGGGGTCACGGCCGGCGCGGGGTCACAGCGGGGTCACCGGGGCCACGGCCCGCGATGTAGCGAAGCGCGCGGGCGAGCGAGCCGAGGTCGGGGGCGGCGGTCTTTAAATGTGTCCAAAGCGGGTCTTGTTGGTGGTGGTTTGGGCGTGCAGGCTTGTCAGGGGCCTTAAAATACACACAAAGTCAAAAGGATTGCTGGAAACTCGGGACACAGACGTGTAGGTGGGTTAGATGATTTTATAGAATAGCACTCAAAAGAGGCAATGGCCGTGGTGGACGTCATTAGGATGCTTATTGCCATCGTCAATTGTTAATAACGCACACGACCACTGGTGTCACCTACTGAGAACAATTAATTTACATGAATAGTATGTAAGTATCAATAGCGATGAGTTTACTACCGAATAATGTATTTCCAAGAAGATTTAATAATAGAGGAAATACATGATATTATCTGTATTGACAGTCCATGATGTATTGGTGCACAATTTAACAATAGATAATGATATGTTAATGAAAGATTGAAATGTCTAGTATTGATGAAAAAATAAGTTCAATATCAAACACAAAGATCCAGTGAGCGACACAGCAGACTGACCCTCGTTCTAGATAAGATGATTTTGGCATAAATCAGGGTGTGAACCCTGAAGCAAAGGTGATGTCGTCTGTCGCCGCCGCCGCCGCGGCCTCAGTCTAGCAGGGCGCACGGGCTGGTGGTCTCTTTACAAGACGGCGGCCAATGTTTAATTAGACTTAATCCATCTAATCTATACGTTATGGGAGGTGGAAAACGGAACTTGGCGTCATCACGGATACTTATTGACACTGTTTTTTCTTTTGGAATTGACGAAAAGGTGATTGAAAGTTTTTGTTTCCAAATTAGTGTATGTGATGATCAGACAATTACAGCTGACATGGGACAGGGGTGGTGGTGGCTAATGAATAGTTTTTGATGTTAGTAAAAGTGTACAGCGCTGGAGTTGGGAACGTTATGTTCAATTATCGTGTAAACATATTACGAAATTCTACTGAATTCTTAAATACATTGTAGATGACTCTTGATGTCTGTTAATAATAGGTATTCAAACTTTCAAACTCTACTTATGGTGTGTACGTGATACAATCACAAATGAAATGTAATAAAAAAGAAAATGCTACATAGCAATAAACTTTTATTTCATTATATAAAACACTAAATCACCACTTCATCTGAGATTTTGAATCTTGCAATAATAGTTTTATTAGTATCATGTTTTAAGTGTTATATTACTACAGTTATAAAGACGTTGACATAAAACACGTTTGATATTATGTATATTATTTCATAAATCAGCGTAGATTTTATGATTTTACAACCTCGTCACATAGATATAAATCAGACATAAGAGATACGTTGTACAAGAAGCAAGTTCACAGTTTTAAATCACTTATGATTTTGTGCGTTCCCTTCCTATGATACTATGATTAGACAGCACCACATGAAATGATAATAAACATTGATGTTGATATTATTTTCGCTACCGGGCACCTAGATTATTAAAATCATCGTCTGTTTCACGGCCTTATGCTTTAACACCGCCGTTACGATTTCATCGTATCAAGTCGTGAGATATGACGATGTATAATCATGTGAGTATTGACGAGTAGTGGGTCTGAAAACAGGGGGTGGTGTGATGGGAGACAGGGATCCGAGTGTGGGCGGGGTAGTCGAAAAGGTTTCTGAACCAGTCCACATTATATTTGTTACACACTTGGTCATCCAGTAAATGATGAATGGAGCTCTAGTGAAGTCCGATCCCACCCCCTAAAACTGGTGCGGTAGAAGTTATAAAAAGTAGCATGTGCATCATAATACAAAAACATTGTACTCAGCACAGTGAAAAGGGTGAAGCTACGTTAGGTACAATCTATATGACTACTAGCTGTAACCGCTATCATATGAAATAGACAAATTATGATAGTTTACGTGTAATGATGTGCAAATGAAATTATTACTCACCATTCGCTTTATAATTCTTGTTAAAGCAAATATGAATGTTGACCCGTTCGTCTGAAAGAATATTTACACTCTAGCCCCATCCCGCCCCCACCTAAAAAACAACAAGACCAACAAAAACACAACACAAAACAAAAACACATAATGGAATTCTTACAACTCAATAGAATTTATCTTCCCATTTGAAAGTAAAGAAATATGTATTGATAAACATGCCACCCAGAGAGATGATCTGTGACTCTTGACTGCTGCTATAACGCATAGACAGCGGGCGTGTTGGACAGAGCCCAGACCGCCTGACCGTGCTGACACGAGGTCCGGCTGTACAGCAGCTTCTGCACGGCGACTTGTGAGAAGCAGAGTATTGAATTGCATGCATAAATAATTGCCATTACACGCGCTGCTTGGTCAAAGTTAAGTTAAAAGCTAATATAAAAAAAAACCACTGCAGACACGGCACCTTAACAAGAGGCACTGTCAAATCTAAATATTTTGAAAGTAAGATCTGTTTGTCGGCAACCAGGCGACAAGTGAAATTACGACAGTGATTTTTTTTCTCAATTTCAAATAGCCCCCCCCCCCCCATTTCTCACAAAAAGCGCAGAAGACAGAGATGAGATCTAATTATTACAGGGTAATGTTTGGAAAATCAAAAGGACAATAAGTTTGCCTATAATACACATTTAGAAGGTTACTTGATGGAATAATACATTGCTTTAAAAAAACAAGTACATGCGAATTCTAGTTGGCGTATATATCTTCTCTTGCCATCTCAGTGTTGAGCACGAAAGAAAATATTGGCCTGCCAAGGCACGTCATATCAATCATCGTATCGCATTGTTTATCTTTTACAACAACGAATGCAGTCAGAAATGCAACAGTAGCAAGTATTTAGACAGCAACTAATCATAATGTTGTTGGTATGTCATGATTGAGAATGATTATGACATCTTATGTTTGCTTTGGCAAGTGGAACGACTTAGGGAAAGCGCCAAAAACATTTCATACAGTTATGGTGTAGACTTATACAAGAAGAAGGGTTATGAAATGATATCCAGGCTTTACTAAACGCGCCGTTTGATACATTTTGGCGCTATAGTGTTCTTTGAATTCCTGTCTCAACCTCAACTGAACTTGCCACTTATCGTGGGTCGACGGAATCTCTCTTACAATGTACAAAATTCAACGCCTTACAATATCTTTATTTTCAGTAACTCGTGCTTTGAATATATACATATAAAAAGAAAAATTGCCCACGAATGTTAAACTGGTGTTTCCAAAGTCTGAAAACTTAAAGAGGTTTGTGAACCAACCTGTGGTGTCAAATAGGCAATTTGCATTTGCACTACTTTGGTTGGCTATGTCAATACGATATGTCTACCAACACATATTCTTACATCCTCTTGTAGCTTGCTTTTTACTAATGCTTTTCTTAGATGATAACCCGTTTCATTTCTTTGTTGAAGAGGATGCACCCCAAACCAGCAATACTTAAATTTGCTGTGTGCTTCAGTACTTTATAAAGCATACAAATAATGAGTATGATAAGATTTATTAAACCAAGCTATATGCAAATCTTAAAACACACACGAACTTGATTCGTGTTATAACCGTGTTGTCTTTCAAGTAAAAGCCCCATTGTTTTGTTTGTTTTGTGTGGATACTCTGCAGACGTTACATTACAACCCAAGCAGCAGAAACTGAGTCTCAATTTGAAAAGCTATTTACAATATATTGTGAACAGTTGATATCATCTAAATAGATCCGCATTACCACAAAGGTAATTTATCATAGACATGCCTATGCATAACATCTGCATAACATAACACCTCTGGTCGCACTAATGGCCGTCATATCTGCTTTCACTGGACCACCTATAATGTTACTTGTCATAATATGCAAATCCCCACCATTTAGATCACAGATCTTTCATTCATTTTTCATTTTATGATGGGTTGTATTCGTACTGATACATCACCAGTTTTTTTTTTATTATCTTATTTCGTTTATTGTGCTTGAAAAATTGTTTAAAATGCAAATGTAAACTTATGAGAATACGCATAATAAAAATGGATAAAATATCAATATAACCAAGCAATATATACTTTAAAGTTTTACGGTATTGAAATGTAAGACCAGTATAGCTGAACAAAAAATATTAGTGAAGCTCTGTGTTTTTCTGTAGGAAAAGTGAATCGGTTTCATGCTTGCAACGTGAGTTAATGACTAAGGAACATGCATATATTAATGATGTCAATCCTACAATGTTATTTGATTATAAAAGTGTTAGTTTAAAAATAAAATGTCTGTACCCCAGCAGAATGTAGGTGAATGCACTTTAGAAAGAAAGAAAGCTAATAATTAAATTATGCAAGCATTTTATGATGACAAAAGGCCATAAATATTTGTTATTTGGCTGCACTGAATGATAGTAAAATTTATTATGAAATTACACCAACGAGTTATTTTCAAGAATTTTGACACTTATATTTATACGTGTTTCATCCTCATAGCAATATGTGATGTTTATTGGTGATTACACGGATGGAAATGAGGTAGTCTGTATAATCTAAACCCCTATATTAAATGAAGTGTCACGATAAAGTTTCATATATCATACACCACTGACGTTTTCATAACGGCTATAAAGCGCTTATCTTTGTTGCCTTTGTCAAAGAGACAGTCATAGATTTTATTTATAATTAAAATTACGCATTATGCAGACGGCTTTTGAACAATTAGTCATCTCTGTTTACATTTTAGAGCCCATTTGTCATAGCATTTTATCCCGTATCAGTGACTGGCTTATTAACATCAGCCACAAGCAGATGAATAATCCCTGCCACTACCAAATAATATCTTATCTCGCCTGTTTGCAATAACATTTATGCCACGAGGCTGGCTAATGGCAATTTTAACGGAAGATACGCCTAACAAAAATCTGGATTATGAATGCCACTCGATAAATTCCTACATATTCCAGATTGTGGCAGCGCACTACTTTCAGCTGCCTACATGAAATATGACTGGCCTCCGCGGCATATAATCTGATATATAATCGGCGCAATTGATATCACGTGCCCCCGATCCCACTTAGTAAGCGTTTAGTATCGCATCACCACTATAAAGTAACCAAAGCACGAGTTATGTTTTCTGTATAAACAGCCCGGTCCTGCCTGTGCTCTGATTACCAGCCAAATGACACGATCCATCCGAGCCGCCGCCACTGCCAATGCTTATTAAAATGAAGCAGAGAAAGATGGTAAAGTCTGGATCTGTCAATGCTCCGAATGGAGTCCGTCTATTAGGCACATTGCACTAATTGGCAGCACAATGAGACGCGTGTTTGCGGATTTGTAGCGACTCAAAACGTGGGTTGCTGCGGCTGCTGCGGTCTGCGAGCGAGGCTCGGCCTGGAGCCACACACGGGGAAAAGTATACATTGTATATATTCATAATATCATAATATAATACTGAATCGCATGTTGTCGGTCAACTTTTACTTCACGGTCAGTCTGTATAATATATAGCAACCTGAAATAATCCATGACAAATGTTACAAAGTACAAAGGAGCAAACAACAAACTGACTGATCTAAGATGTGGTTTCATATTCCATCATCTCAAAGCAATGCATAAATTGTTTTAACCGAGCTCCAGCTAACTTTTAATAATACCTATCGTACGCTTATCTGAGCACAGCCCTAAATAACTTAGTGATTTGCTCCATGTAGCGAATATCTCATCTGAGCAGCAACTTTGCCATTTCCGCACCAGGTTTTGCCACCGCAGTGAACCAGATGTTGTTCTCCAGCTGTGAACTTCATACGCCGTATGATTACCTATTAATAACATATTAATGCGCGCCGGCTCGGCCGGAACTGTTTCCACTTAGCCGCCTCACCTCCCAGCCTGCCGTGGCTGCGCTCCACAGCGCTACTCGGATTCTCCGCACATGATGTTGCAGAAAAATGAGATGTTGTTGACCCGAGAGCCTCAGATATTTGTTAGTTTAATAAACCATGTTCATGTGCCGCGTCTGCTTTCCATCTCACCGCCGTTTTGGCGTTTGCGCACAATATTCCCCTCGCTGGAGCTGTAGTCTCGACCATGCAGGCTACTGAGCGGTGTCAGAGGCTTGGTACGCTCGTGATGGAGGCTGCGATGTGTGCAGTAGCAATATTTGTGTGGTCCTGATCGGTGAAGTAAACGAGCAAAAATCAAGTTGCTGTTTTTTTCTTCAACTACATCGGCATGATTATTATTTGCTTCCACACATGCAGAATTAATTGACAGTCGAAGTTGTTTCTGCAAGATGAAAGCTGCAATTATATAAAGATGATACATGTACCAGATATATCAAAATAATTCACTCTATCAATTTAATCACGGTGTCCGCTTACTAGTTGATAGGTGTTCAACTATACTGAGTTTAACAATTAATTTATTATATGAAAATATAAAATCGCTTGACATGATAGCCTTGCATCGCATAACATTATCTATATATTGAGCTTTACTATAAGAAGTGAATAAAATGCTGTAGAAGACATGATCTAGATCATACTAAATGTCATAATTATAAGAACTTGCAGGAAGATTGAAAAAATAAGTAAATGGACACGGCTTACTTTAGTGTTCAACTGAAAAAAGGCATTGACAATGCAGAATCAGCAAACGACATGATTATACATTGATAGCTCCAAGTATAAACCCAGCCACCCAGGATATAGCTACAGCAGCTAGAGATGTGGAGCCGAATACGTACTCGCCCCGGCCGCGGCCGCCGCAATCTATACGCAATGACATTGTTTGTGAGCTGGCGGTTTGTTGGGGGCACCACCACGGCCAGCCCACACAGCCTTATCTCGCAAGTTTCATACTCAGTGGCTAATGACAATATATGCGATAAAAGCTGCGATATACAAATGAAAAGTGACGGGTTAATCCGCGATATGAACGGGCTCGCCCGGAGCCCCATCTCGGACCCGGGTTGGGCCGGCGGCGGTCGAGACGGGGCTGATGATAGCCGCTAAGCCTGTTGTTTTCTTCCCGCAGGCAAATATGTATTCGGTTATGTCGCGATTATCTTAAGTACTCGAATGACGCCCGCTATTAACAACTAAAATTGAAATATTGATCCGGGTATATCTAATATCTAAATGAATTCGAAACCAGAGCTGCGGTCAGTGATCAGGTTTCCAGTTATGGATCAAGTTAGCGCTGGACACGGATTTGGTGGAGATCATTTTGATAATGCCACGTGGAATATGTAGTATGTTAGTACATGCCCTGTGCACTCGTTGGACTTACCAACCTATGAGAGGTACTAATTAAGTTAGGCATGTGAACCCATGAAATATGAACCTATCTGGTCATGGTTTGAAAATAAATATATGCACAAAGAGTAAACGCTCCATCGCACAGAGACTGTTTCTAATTACCGCCTGTATGATCCCATGATTGGCGTGCAGTTGCCCCCTGGAACTTAATAAAATTATTAGTTTTACACATAGTAATTAATGCTCCTGGCGATATTGTTTGATTGGGGACGCATGGAGCTGTAATGGTGAACGGCGTGAAGGCCGCAATTAATACTGATTACTGCAAACGCTACAACGGCATGACAAGAATTCACAATGAGATGCAAATCGTGTACATTTTAATAGTGGAAGGGCAAATGGAAAGTTACATTTTATAGCCATTTGATTAATAGACATGAATTACTCGCATAAATGCATGCTTACGCACTGTGAGCCTTTTGAGAAAACTTCCTGCATTGCTACGTAATTTGCAGAAACAAAACGTAGATCAAACTGTACCAACTTGGTAGGTCAGATCAAAATGAGCACCATAGGTCCTTTTTTTTAAGAAAAGATGATATCAACAAACATGGAAGTAAACGCAATAATCATAATGTGCTCTGACCACTTACATACATGATGTTTTAAATCTGTACTGCCCCGCGCTCCAGTTTGCCTGCGTCTCCAGCTGGCTGTGTGTCTGACGTTACAGTGAGCCAGTCGCTGCAGGGAGGACTAAGCAGTACATGGCGGGCTGTCATAGTGCGGAGTCAGGTTCCACCGGCCGGCAGGGTGCTCCCATTAGAATAACATGAGTGAAACACTTCTCTTTCCAGGGATAGCGTGGTATATCACATGTGTACACTCATGTGACGTCTGCATTGCATGTAAATCATGCTCTGCATTTTTTTGTGGGTGACGATTTGTTTTCGTTTAGATTTCATGCAGGAATGAGATATTAATATGGAACATGAGGAAGTATGGTGGGTTGCCCTGGAAAAGGGTGTTATTAGTGGTAATGTTTCACGATGGGTGCTGGCTGTTTGGTATTTTATTTTTTCGTGGTATCATATTTTCAATTTATTAAAGTTCCTTGCAACCTGCTTCAACTGGACAAGATGGAAAAAACTCCACTTGTATTAGAGCGTTGAAACAAACAAACAAACAAACAAACAAACAAACAAACAAACAAACAAACAAACAAACAACAACGGCACAGCGTCAAGTAGCAGCCAGCCTAAATGCTCTCTGTCATAACCCCATCACCTCGGCAACCGGGGAGACACGATCTTGGCGCCGATATGAGCCATAATTGATGGCAGCGCGCGCCCTCTGTCGCTTATCCGACGCAGACGACTAACAAACGACACCGTTTACGGAAATAGCGGGTCATTACGCATGCGCAAAACTGATAACATGACGTGCGCACGTCATTGTCGCGTCCGCAAAGTATGATGAATATGATCCGAGCTCATAAATCAGAGAGCCGGCAGCAGATTGGTGGCGTGATAGGCCATTACAAGGAGGTCCTGAGCAGTCGGGGAGATGCACCGTGCGATTGCAGGGTCTTGCGGGCCCCTTATTTAGTTATTCCAACGCAAATAGTTGGTTATGATGTTGGATGAGCTTTTTGCGTGGGTATGATTACACGGCCACGAGTAAAAGATGCAAAGAAAGAAAAATGGCGCGGGAAAATCAGTGTGCGGCGCTGGCTGCACGCGACTCATTAGCGGGGCTATCGTGCCTTTTCACACTAGCGACGAGTGATTAGCGGGTAATGATGATCACGCTGACCGCCGCGCTGCGTGCCCGCGCCCCATCAGGCCGCCACGCCAGCAGGGTAAATATTGGTATTGGAGGCGGCGGCGGCGGCGGAGGGGGTGGGGGGGGGGGTAATCATGGCGTCCACCTGCCACCGCCTCACCTGGGCGCCTTCATCACCATCATCGCCTAGTGCTGCCGGGGACAACAATCGCCGGCCAGGGATTTAAAACTGTGACCTTCCAGCTTCCGTGTGTAATTAATAGTACCTTTCCATTACCCCCCCCTAAAAAACAAAAAAAAAAAAAAAAAAAAAAAAAAACGAGAACAAAAACGAAAAAAAAACAGTTGAAAATATAACACCTCCTCTAAGACCACCAAGAGAAGAAAGAAAGAAAATAAAAAAAGAACCAGAAATAATCTCAAATGGTCTCAGGGGTTATGTCTTTAACAGATGTGGTGCCTTAGACCATGCATATAGAGGTAGTCTGTTTATAGAGATAGTCATAATCAAGGGTTCTTCTTTAAAGGCTTGTCAATCCTCATATGTTCTATATAGGAGTATGATATGATTACCGTATGTTTAGCACCACAGATACACAACTTATAAAACAATAACTGTTCTTCAAAATTCAGAAAAAAGGAATAATTTCGGAAAATGGGAATCAGTGTCATAGGTTTGACAACTCGACCAGTACAGATGCATAGAGTAGTTATCTTCACGTTAGCAGTGTAGTCTTCTTGACTAGCAGTGGAGACATATTTTGAGTAGCTACTATATAGTCTCAGTGAAATGACCCAATGTATCCACAACTCAACAAGGAAGTAAGGAACTGTACTGGAATTTTAAATGGCATGCTACGAAGTTTCAAAATCTGGATACAACATACATGCACACGAGGAATTTTGCGGTCATTTCCTCAAGTATGTTATGACAGAATGTCAGGTCACAAATGAAAAGCCAAGAGTCACTTGATTTCATCACTCGTGCGTTTCGTTTCAAATATATTACACGATACTTGTGGCTAATGTTACTAAAAGGCAGATATGATGCTGACAAGTCTCAATTCTCGTATGTTTACACCATCTTTAGATCACCACTTCATTAGTCAAATGTACCACATTACGTGAGATCGATTCTGCACACGCACATCTGATCATAATGCCACACAATGTGACGTCTGAGCAGACGCCCGATCGTTCTGCTTTCTCCATCCACCTCACATTAATCCAGTTGATGTATTTGACTGACAGATAGAAGGTCATGTTTGACGTGACCTCTGCCGTAAACAAAGCTCCTGACCACGCATATAACTAGAGCGGCCCCAACGTGAAGAGTTAGCACGTAAATAACGTACACGTCAAAACGTCACTGGCGGTGGACAAGTGGTCAAAACAACGCTCCGTGAGCGATGCCGGGCGGCGGCGGCGGCGAGACGCCCACGTGCACTTGAGTGGTGTCTGCACGGGTTCTATGTCATGGGCGTGTGACTGTAACGAGACCTTGGGTTCGATCCTTGTGGGAGAATACAATGTATATAGGACGGTTCGAAAAATGGCCCGTAACCGTTTGTACGTTATGATAAACAGCTCTATAGAGCAATGGATACTTTTTAAATATATTTCACGTTTATACAAATTTAATATTAACATTCTTTTGCATAGATCATTATATTCAAATTAGTTTATTTTTATGGTATTTAAAACACTATCAGAAGTTCAAGGACTGTCAAAATAACAGACAATATATGAGTGCATTGTGATTTGATCTAGTTAATGCAGCGCCATTATTCATCTGTCATAATATCCGCGAATGTGTTAGTGAATGGCCATTTGGGGGTCTTTGGGGGTTAATGTAAGTTTGAAATGTGATTTAGAGGGGTTAACAGGTACGCATACCTTTCTTCGCTTAAGAAACAAATAAAAAGATGTGCATAAATTATATACTTTAGGGGTAATAAAACTATATGTGTGTTTAATGTGAGTGAAACATAAGCATTTGAAGCTTACATGATTTAGGTATTTGTACATTACGTAAATTATACCAGCCTGCTGGTTGCGGGGTCGCTGTTCATTTAATGTTGTTTAGCATGTTTAAATCTTATGTGGTCAATTCGGTTTTTTAAACATAACCTCCTGCTAATTGCTTGTCACAAAAATGTGTTCAGCATCATTTTGTATTTACATGTGTCAAGTACATGTGGCATGGGAATGAACAGCCGTTTTTATTTCTGATGCCTGCACTAAGCCTGGACTAAGTAACCCTAATGCATGCGCAAAGTAAGTGCAAAATTGTAATACGCTATAGTATGGATTTTACGCGCAAACAGTCTTGTGTAAAATTGCTCAAAACATTTGTTGTAATCTCAAATCATCACAGAAGATTTGTGGTTAGTTATTATAAAAATATGCATTTTGATTTTTGAAGAATATGCAAATAATCCTGTCTGTGCTTTGCGAATGTTCCATGATGCAAGATGTGATCGGGGACAAATCAAAAGAGCACTTGCCAAGGATGAGGCCTCCACTTGGGGGCGTTCTCAGGTGTGAGGACGATCACTGATAATGCGGCTCATATATAGCTGAATAATAACATTAAATAACAACCATCTCATAATGAGACATTCAAGGGCGATGTAATCAATATTTACGTGCATGAGAAACGCTTTAAATTTACATGATTCGAAGGTCAGTGCTATAAACAATACTGGCCATTCCCAGTTTGAAAGTGCGTTTCCGGTTTAACGATTAAACAGTAACATTCTAAAATGAAATATTTTCTTTTTCTGTCACTCAAAATCATCGGCGAATAAAGAAATGGAGGTCATATTTTATTCGCCCACATCAAGGTGACATGATGCCAGCTTTGTTATGTGAACAAAAGATGAATTGAGACTTTTGATGATGGACATTTTATGGACGTTGCAATTGCTGTGTTTGAATGATCACTATCTAATTCAACAGACGCTATTAAAGTTATGGTAATGAGTGGTTTTATAATGTCCCGCACTGACAATTTATATCAATTCCATTTCGACCAATGCCGGATTTCTCTAATCAGTCATTTTCATTCTAATCACATCTTGGTCTCTGCGTATTCGGTGTTTAGATGAAATCTGAGGTCAGCGGGTGCGGTCGGCTGGTTTACGCTTACACGTCAATTTCTACGGCTACTTTCATGTTGCAGCCTATATTAATGTCCGCTCATGGCCGAACATGAAAAACAGACGACATTTCGACCCCTTCCTCTTGTAAACTGCGTCAAACATGACACAATTTACGGTCTACGTGCGGTCTGCGGTGATTATGTATCATTGTTTGTTGCACCAATATGACGGATGGGCTAACTCTTGGGTGGGCGAGCAAGCGGCCTCTGGGCGGGACGTTTATGTGAACACACGTTGGTTTTTAGCTTCACCGGCCACTCCAAAACTGACGTGTTATCATTTTGCATAACGTGAGAGATTTAAACCTGTCGTTTGCGCAGATTTAAACATGACACTATCTGTGCGCAGATTATGGCCTGTCGTAAAGAGATTTGTGCTCCATAATCCATATCTCGTGAAGGCTAGTGCACACGCTGCTTGAAATGTGCCTAGAAATAACATATCAACCAGTTCTCTCAACTTGTACGTCACTATTACTTGATTTCTTTTGAGGCCGAGTGGATAAGGAATTGGACCTGTAATTAGAATTGTCGTGGGTTCGAGCTGTGGTTGTTGAGCAAACTGATCCCCAATAGGTTGAACAATACGCCTTGGAACCTATGTGTTGAATAGGCACAGATCAAGCAATTGCTAGATACTTCGAGTGCTGGATACGCCCCAGGTAGTTTAGGAAAGAACATTACACCGATGCCAATGATCTGGTGAACGGTAAAGTTGTTATGGTTGGTATTGAAATTCGATCCCAAAACACAGCACGTCAATAATTGTATACCAGCAATTAATTTTTCTACCGAAGACTTAGCAAAAGATTAATTTAATGCTACAAGAGAAACCCGAGTACATGTATCATAACATTTTATACAATTTAGTATGATACATGGCTTCAGTATATTAAATCACGATTTAACCACTGCTAGTACCATAACTATGCCCACAGATATGCAGAGTTTGTTTCCGTGCATAAAACCTCTTTGCTCAAGAGGCCGCTGTCATAGATTGTGGTCAAGGCTATCGTTATCTCCGGCGATGGGAATAACAATGATATACGTTATTAACCTCGCTCCAGCAGCAGGCGCTTCCTCCTCGTGATGCTTCAGCAGCACGCTTTTGTATCGAGTCAAATTTCTTATGTTTCTTTTTCCAGTTTGTTTTGAAGATTAAGCGTGGAAATAGTGCGCCGGCGGAGGAGGAGGAAACCGTGGCTTTCATAATTTCATTAAACATGAAAAATTATAACATAATCATGATAATGCAGTCTGTTTTAATAAATAACGACTTTCCGTCTTATACTATGCCATTGGTTTTTTGTGTGGCGTTCACAACATTACATCATGATCATGCCCTTGGAACAGAAACAACATAACCTTCTACAAAACCCCTTCATTATTGATTGTATGTGTATTGGTTGGTGTTGAGCAAACTTATGCAAGGGTCATACGTCAACAAAACAAGGTAAAACATCTATATGAGAAACACGAAGATATGTTTTGACTGTGACTGAGAATTTACAGTTATCAAGATGATGATTATTTGATTTCTGATTATTAGTGATGATTACCTAGGCTATAAATATTTGAAAACATAGTTCCCTAAACACTAGCATGAGCATTAGAAGACATAGACTACTGATCTCGGGCACATTTATACGCTAATTATATAATTCAAATCAGTTAATAATGAAATTGTCCAGATTTACATTAGAAATCAATCTAGTTTCGTAGGAACATTTGGACACACTCATACGTGAATAAAATAAGTTGTCATTATGCAAATGTCGTATGCGTCATCATAGTCACTGATGGAAATGGGCGATATATTCACATTGAAAGCGGCCATCTATTGTTTTATGGATGTTTGTGTCAATCTGTCACCAGGAATGATGTTCTGGAGTGTGGGAAATCCACCGTGCCTGTTGGTGTGGCATAAATGGAAATGTCTTAATGCCATTAATGGACGCAATTCTGCTGTCGAATGGTTCATGGCTGCATGTTAAAAGTGAAGTCCCCATAGTCATGAATACAAACTCGATTACACTCAATCAGATTTAGAGCACAAACTATTCGTTTGAATAGTCAACATGCACACTTTACTAATCTACATGTATAGCCCTACATAATAAGCCAAACAGTAAATGTTGCTGGAAAATAACACAAAAGAAGCTGCTTGATTGTTCTACGTGCAACAAGTACTGTGCTCACACCCCGCTGTAACGCCGCCGCATGCTGCATCCTTCACGTGACTGTCACACGCCCCACTGACCACTAAGTAGGTGTCCGACGCCGGCCGTACTCTAGAGTAAACCATAAAGTGGCGGCCGTCAACCGGCCCGGCCCCCGCCCGCCCGCCGGGACCATCACTTCCGCGCCGATGCCCACGTCTCATGCCCGGCTCGGGAGCATTACGTTTATATCGAATTATCGCCCTCTTTGAGCATTCATAATGTGACTGGAGGCTGGAGCAGTAATGACAGAAGGCTTTC
This sequence comes from Streblospio benedicti, assembly GCA_019095985.1. Lineage (NCBI taxonomy): Eukaryota > Metazoa > Annelida > Polychaeta > Spionida > Spionidae > Streblospio > Streblospio benedicti. The sequence goes on along the minus strand of CM032661.1, from coordinate 8,970,913 downwards.
AAAAGGCCGGAGTTAGCACCGACTCTGGATGATCTTTTTTCTCGATTCGCCTTTTCACGCTCGGCAAAACAGGGTTGGTGTGGTGGGAAAATAGGCTGAGATGGCGTATGGAATTCTCTGGTGTATCTTGATTTCCATTTCAATGTGATCAATCTTTACGTACGATTCTAAAGTAGGCCCTACAAAGAGGTCATACAAAGCAAAATACGCGAAAAATATAAACAAGACAAAAGAACACAGAGCAACAAAAACAACAAACATAAAACAACACACAACATCCACCCACTCCAAAATAGAACCCTCACATAATATACATGAACACCCTACATATTAATGAAGAAAAAGAAGCAGGATCAAACACAAAGAATAAAGCCAAGACAATATCTATTCAAAGGCAAATAAAACTAGTTGTTATAATGATTCTAGCAACAGATACATTTCGTAGACACTAGCCAGATGGCGATGGATATATGACGTAACACATGATAATCTTTTGCCTAAATATTTGACAAAGAGACGCACTCGATTCATCGACTTGATTTGTGCCACGCGATTCTGTATTCAAGGCTCGTCCGGCGCATTGCTGGCTTCAGTGGGTAAGGCAGAAGAGGGCTTTTAGATGCTCTCTGTAACTTGCCACCAAATATGGGGGATGAAAATGAAAAGGATGGAAATGAAATGGGCTGAAAATACGGGCATCTTTCTCCGTGGCGTGTTAAGGGATGAGTGTCAATGTCAGCCAGTCAAAAGGGTCAGCACAAAATGAATATGGATCAATCTTGGCGACATTGGGGATGTGCAGGCTTTAGCGCTACTTACATTAGCGTGGCGACATGCTGGGTGAGGGTAGTGGGGTTATGTAATTGAGTGAGAAGTCATTACTTTGTGCTCGTTTGTGGATAGGTTTGGGCATCTAATGGCACAATTTATCGTGACCTTGTGACTTGGTGGCAATTTTTGTTGTTGATTTCACATAATCTATTCATTAACAATTCACCAGTCTTAACCACTCTGACTATGTGCCATAGGAAAAAAGTGTCTCATGGGCTTCAACTACACTTATAATGTACACATGTCTGCTTTTCTATGAATATTGCTGTAAAAATCTCTATTATGTTCAAAATGTATAGAAGCAGGGGTTTGCTGGTGTTTCGGGTGCTGTCAGACCACAAAACACACCCTATTCACAAATATATAACTGAATGTGGTTCTCAATAATCGCCATATTGATGAGTTTGTTTTATGTGTTGCAGACGTGATGAGCGCTGGTTGCGGGGACACGGCGTCCTCGCCCGAGAGCGCGCGCTCCAGCAGGAGAAGCCCGCCGGCCGCCCCCGCCGCGCACACTAACGGCTACGGCAGCAGTGAGGACGATAATAACACAGCACAGACAGACGACCACGTGGTAGTGAGTGCTGACTCTAAAGTGCTCGAGTTCAGTGAGGAAGGGTGCACGGAGGACGTCTCCACCATGGATAGTGAACTTTTAAAGGGCACCGATGAACTTGTTAGCAAGGATGATATTTGTGATCAGGATGGGGACAAGGATTCAGGAGATAAGTTTAGTGTGAAGGGACATGTTAATAATGAAGGTGATGATGAGGATGCAGATCTACAGGAGGATCTGGAGTACGGAGATGATGACGATGACGATGACGAGGATGGCATGGACGAGGACGAGATTGTTGCTGCTGTGCAAAACGGGCTGTTGCCCAACTCTAATGTGATGCTGCAGACTCTGGCCACCACCAGGGTGGCCGTGGCTCAAATAGCAGAAAACAACATGGCGCTGGCCCTGGAGGGGTCGCCGGGGCTGCAGCAGACGCTGCTGAGCCTCCAACAACAGCAGTTCTTGCAGCTGCAGCTGCTGCACCAGCTCCAGCACCAGCTGTATCGCTTCATGGGGGCCGCGGACGAGGGCGGGGCCCACCATGCCATGTTTCCACCGCCCCTCCTGCCTCACCCAAACATGATGGCAACAGCAGAAGACAGTATCGACAACACAGATTCTCAGCAGTTACCAGAAAATGGGTCCTCGCCGCCGTACATAAGGGCGTCTCCACCTCTGTGCTCTTCAGGAGAGAAGAAAGATTCGCTGGTCCCGGAGTCTTCAGACTCACTCGCCAATCTGGCCAAGTTGGCAAATGGTCCTGACCCTTCAGATATGCTTGGTGGCAAGTCGATGAATCGGAACTCTTCAACATCTTCTCTGAATAAAGGTAATATATGTTGTTTTATCGTATAATTTGTGTAGCGTTCTTTCTTTTCTTGTAATCATTGCATCGCCAAAGTTTCAAATTAACAAAAATAGAATTACAATCACAGCTGTATCCATGCTCAGTAGCATCAAAGGTCCTTTGTCCCAGCACACAAGATGGATCATACTTATAGTCGTCGAACCGTATCCCGATAATAAGCACCCAACAGACCCGACTGCGTCCACACTTATCATGAACTGCTCATCCAGCCCTCTCTGGATTAGAGATGTCCGTGTGGGCGTAGCCGCCTCTTTGACTGCCGCCGCCGCCGACTGACACCTTATGATGTACATTAATCTGGCCGACACATACTTGCTTGTCACGGGGCGTGTCGGCCGCCGCCGCCGCATACCGCAGTCCTCGCTCGCGGCGGCGGCGGCGGCGACACAGTATCGACCTGTGGCGCCGAGACGCGGGCAGACATGTCGCTATACTGCATGTGTCGTGCCTTTCATAACTGAAATTATACGTGCACGTACCTTGAAATAACCCACTTCAGGTGTGTCCGGAATGTGGACCTAAGTATTTACGCTATAAAAGAACTTAAAAACAACAGCAACCATGCAGCCGATATAACTGTAAAGAAAGAGAGAAGAAAGCAGAAAAGTCGTGCATTGTGTACGATGATAGAACTGCGTGTGTTCAGACCATACGCTATATTTCTGGATCTAATCCTCTGTCATAGAACATCATATCAGAAGCACATGTACCTGGCACCCACATGCTTCAGTTGTATTGGATCCAGCGCCGATTTGTTTGCCGGATGTTTGGAAACAGAAGAACAAAGTTATGAGGCTCGCTCCATGCTTTGTTTCCTCTGTGAAGTGAAATAGATTTCAGTGAGATTCATTGACATTGAAACGGGTATAGCGCCAAATGGTGCAATTTACAGTCTCGTCAAAATGTGCTCATTAAAGTTATAGTTGATGGAAACAAATAAAAAGTAAAGAAAACAATCGCAAAAACAAATACATAAAAACTAAGGCTATGGTAAGACAGTCACTAATATTGATGCCGAATCTGTTATTGTGGCCATAATTGTTAATTGTATCGTCATAGACAGCTTGGGAAATATTTTTACCCATCCGTTTTTTTAATCTCCAACCGCACAACTAACATTCGTGGACGAACATTGGTGACTGTCTGACTGGGGCTTTACCAAACAATGCAAACCGACAGCGGCTCGTGTGGGCGGCGATGTGTCAGGATCAAACGTGGAGCGCTGCGAGCGTCACAGGTGCGCCGCCTCTCAGGGAGCCGTGCGTAATTGCAATGACAAAGTTACATTGGCGGCTCAGTCGCACGGATCGTGTCCGCGGGCGGATCGCATGCACGCCGCACCGCGGCTGCCGCGCCGGGTATCTTCAAGTCTAGTAGGCCGCTGTCGAATTTATGAGTACTCAGAGCAAATCACCCCATTCCTTCAAGTTACTTTACTAATCATTATTATTATAAAGCTTTAAAAGTTTACTCTCGTCAAGTCCCCACGATTGGTGTGTCCTGCCGTCCAGTGGTTCCTCGTGTACACCGCTCTGTTTGGACAATTGTTGTAATGCACTGTGTCACTGTATAAGTCTGCGCTTCGCTGACTGCGAACAGCAGCGTGTTTCTCCCCCGCCCCCGCCACACACGTCACGGTATCAGTTGGCCGTGGCACTCATAAGCTCGCCTCAGGGGCTCTTGTGTTTTCTCTACCGCACGAGCAATGTAGCTGTGTTTTGTGGTTTATTCTATTTTTCTTATCGTTTGCATGGGTACATTTTTGCATGTGAAATTTTGTAAACCACATTGCAACATCATGAACACAGAACAACAACAGAATGTATAATTTCCGGTTGTATTATCCATTTTTAACATTGGAAACGCATACAATGCTAAGAAATTATTGTTATTAGGTGAAGACCCATAAACTATTTTACGATGTATTCTAATGTTTTAAAATGATACAGTACAAATGACACATTTCCATTAGCTGGACTGTGTCGGGCGCAGGCAGCAATTAGGCGATTTCAACCTAACTATGCGGATTAGCATGTGACAAATGATATTGGATAATAACTATCTGTTGACAGATGCAATGTCAATCTGTCAGCCGGCGGTCTGAGTTCACATCACTCACACACTCCACTATGCGGTGCTCGCTGAGTAACACCATTATGGCAGCACATCCCTTGATTGATTGTTACGTAACCACCAATTATGATTATTAATCAGGGGCCGGTCGATGGGCAGGCGCGTCCTTGTTACAGCCTCCCCCCAGGGCCCGAGTGTCCTCCTTGTCAATAGTCTATTACTAGCGGCGGGGCCACTTGTATGCCTGTTATTGCCCCACACAGAAAAAGTAGAACGTGCGAGATAGGGACAAAATGTGATAGTATTGACCTGTTAGCTAAACCACAATTTGATAGTATTGACCTGTTAGCTAAACCACAATTAAAGTCATGTAAAGGCAAATAATAAATTAATAATAAATCCTTAATGTGATTATCAATTCGTCTGGCATCACAATCCCTTCATAGTAAACTGATTGGACGCAAGTAATATGTTATACATAAAATATATGCATGTAGAAATAATATGCGTCCTGTTTATACGAACAAAAGGCCCAATGAAATGTTTGCTATAATATTGCATCATCTAACATCCACGCAATAAGTGATGGCTCGTGTCCTCATTATGTAAACCACTATGCAGACCCAATAAGCACCATTGTCCAGTAAATGAGTAAAGCCACCAGACGCCGGCGCCTGGTCATCTGGCTAGGAATGTAGCACCTGATAGTGGCTCAAATAACTGGCTGCCATAACATGGAAACTCGATCACGGTATTACTTCACAGCGAACGCTAGTTGACAGACACAAAAATCCTTCCCAGGAGGAAGAAAAAGCTAGTGTATCCGACCCCATTATCATTACGCCGAGATTATGAGATCGGCGTCAACGATGAATCAAAAATAGCTCAAGTTCCAACGTTATAAGCTGGCGAAGGCCTACACGATGAGAGATAGCTGATATGGATATAGAATTAAAGAAAATAAAGGATCTGGCTGACGAAAAGTTTGTGAAAGGCTACATCTGGCCCCTATTAGCCTCCGTATGAAGATGATATGGCAGGCGATATGATTTCCAGACTGTGCGCTGGTAGACGGAGGTATCCGAGCCGGGATGTTGCTCGTCTGTCTCACTGGCATGGATTTGTAGCTGTATTGCTGTCCGCGGGGCTGGCGTGGTTATCATAGACTGCAGACGACAAATTTGAGAAAGTTGCGTTTCATCAGGTGTGCGTACTCTGGGGAGAAATGTGGCGGACGTCTGCCGCAGGTTTACACGCATATTGTTCCCATAAAGTGGGCCCCTGATTGGCACATGGTTTGCACGGCTACTGTGGAACATTATCTTTTGCCTGTTTCACTTATGGCGTGTTGTGTCTGGTATCTGATGTCTACATGTGTTCGTAGAGTTTATTTAAAACTTTTGTCATGTTAACAATATCGCAGATTATCTGATGCCTCTAACATAGTCATTATTAAAAGTGATGTATATACGCCAGCTTCTGTTCTGCCCAAGTCCTTTCAAATACTGACAACTCTGAAAAAGCAATTGGCAACTGCAAAACTCAATTGGCCTTCTTGATGGAGTGCTCGGCAAATGGTTGTTTGACAACGCTGTCAGATCGTTTGGCCAAACCATGCATCTTTCCCCAGCCGACATTCTCGTCGGCTATATGGAGGTTTTTGTCATCTGCTTGAGGTGAGAAAGGTTTGTTAGTACCTCGCATGACTTATCAGGCTCCTCACAACTGTAACTGAACTGCCGCTCGTCACTCAGCCCCCAACTACTTGTAGACGGCGGCTGAAACAGTCAATATGGCGGAGCAATCAGGTCATCACTCAGTCTGTTTATCTGGCGGATAAATACATAGCATGAAACACATTACGCAAGTGAAAGAATATGATTGGATTTCCATGCTCTCCGCGGCAGTGTTTGTGGCATCACCGCCCGTGGCAGACATTTAAACCAGACGAGAAATAATACAGATCCCACCATTTACTCAACCCAACGTGTCATCATCTCATTTTTCGTCTGCGCAAGAAGTGAACAATGGCATCCGCCAGGTTCCCAGATTATAAATACACCAGCTTCCCAAATGCACTTCTGTCTTCGCCTGCTGCTCTCAAGGGCTACACCTCAAGTTGCCAGCAATCACATATAATAGTTAATTATTAACATGCGCGATTTCATAAATCACACATTACATTGGAATGTAAAATGGGGAAGTGGTCAATCAGTGGCAGTGCGGGTCAGTGACCCCCTCGGCGGTGTATTAAACCTCCAACCTGTGTCAACCCCGTGGCAGAGGGCACCTCACAAATGTCACAGAGCAGTCATACACGTACACGCGCTCATTGTTCTGGACCTGGTCATCAGGCCAAATTATGCAATGTTGGACATGACCGGGTCACCCTGCCGCATGATCCAGATGAAGCCTACACGTAATTTATTGCCTTTTTCTAAGGCTTGATGATGGAATGTTTAAACACCATGATCGATACTACTTATACTATGGTGATTTAAATGCTTCTATAGTACCTGCTAAACATGCACACGTCGTGCTTTTGCTGGCTCACTACTTAATGAACACGTATCTATTAACCTCCCCAACCTCATAAGAACTCTGAAATAAGAACTCATAAGACTAATAGTGAGAATGCATCATTCATGCAGAGAAATTGAACTTATATAAAGACAATATTACATTATTGTCGGAAGCAAAAACCTACTGTCTAATTACATCACCTCATTGTATAAACATCTATTAGTATGTGCCAGTTGATATTAACCACAATTCTCGCTGAGTTATACCCCCACCCCCACACCACCCCGGCGGTCTTGCGTGTGGTCTCGACCTTGGCTGCCTGTTAGGCGCACACAGATGTTCGATCTTAAAAATCAACATTTGTACATTTGTGATTATTCCAATTAGTGATATAGCCTCGCAGCAAGCGAGTCTTCGTTTGTAGCCTCCTTGTGTTTATTGACAGTCAAAGCTGCTGGAGCCGCGTGTGTACACTGTGCTGTACACTGTGGTGCACACGTCGGCGTGTAATTGTCGCCTGCAGCATCACACCAGACAGACAACGGCGGCCACCAAGCTGAGAAAATATGTCGCTTTATACACCAATAGGCTCAAAATACAAACAGCAAAGAACTATTTGGTCCTCGCGGGACACAACGGCCTCCGACTCATGCTCTAGCGATACTTGCTGTATATATGTAGTGTGTTTGTTTATTTGACATGCAATATATTCAGTAAAGCCAAATTCTTCCCTTGAGTGGCTGACACCCAGAGGTGTTTTAGTCTCGTATCAACTACGCGTGACTTGGCAATCACACGTTGTTATGCCTGTTTTTGTGCGGTTGACAAGTGTACCAGTCATAACTGAAATGTGATTTGATGCTCGTTTCAACATCAAAGTCCCTCATTCTGGGCACAAATAACAGTGAGCAAATTCTATTGCGCTGCCGATAATATCAGTGGCACTCTTGTTAGCAGAGATGGGGTGTCCGTGAGGCATGATTTATAACCAATTTATTCTCCTATGATTGTGTCTTTCATATGAAAATGAAATAAAAAGCAATCAAACGAGATTCCTCCCCTGATTTGGTGCCCGAAAAGTTGATTTAGGTTTAGCTAATTTTTCGCGTCATTGTGTAAAATAGCAAATGATATAATTGTAATATACGCATGCGCAGTGACGTTTGAGCAGGGTTACTCTAATCAGCAATGCTGAATCAAACTTTCACATGACGCAGTGAAGATTGTTTGAAACGATGCTACAAAACACAAATATGGTTTTGGTGCCCGAATTGATGCTCATAATGAAAAAGTAATAATGCGTTTGAATGAATATCCTAATGACGCATCTCAGATGCGAATATTCAGAAAAAAACAAGACATCAAAGACACAGAGTCTAAAAACGAGATCAAACATATGGCCACTGCATTATCAGTTGAAAATAACAATTATTTCACGATAAGAAAGAGTGCTGATAAATCACATCATCTACGCATCTGTCAGTCCCTGAAGCTAAGTGCTGCTTTCCATTAAAATACTAAAATCAAAAATGATCTTACTCTCTCGTGTGCGGTGCTGTCGTGTTTACATTCCATTTTGTCAGCCCAAGACCACACAAATAAACACACACCAGTCTGTGCATCTTGCAATTGTTACTAATTGTCTTTTGCAAGCTGCAAACGTGCTGAGGCTGGGTTATCATCTTTTTTTTTCTCTCCCGGCTCTGCATCGAAAATACACGGGTAATTTATACACAAGTACTGTTGCCGTGTCAAAAAATTCCCATATTTTCACGCTGCTGGCAGCACTGCTCTATGCTTCACTTGCGAGCCCTTAGTACAATGAAGCGTGCAAGAAATGAGTTTATAATGGGCAGATGATTTGAGAAATACGATTTTCTCATAGTCGTTGGCGTCAATGATAAAAGCGGGACCTACTACCACTGACCCGGGGCAACTGAAGGCTCCGCGGGGAAATGCGTGTGATCGCGCCACGCTTCATTGAGCACCAAGTCATGACCCGCGCACACAGCGGAATACTCTACCGAGACTACCGATTTTGTGTACACGTGGAAATATGCATTTACATACGAGTGGATACTTGCTCTGTGATAGATTTATGATTTAGAGATGTTGATCAATGTAAATAATAACTAGGTGGAAGTTTATACCGATGGGAGTTAACTTACCACAGTACAAGTATCCATGCGTCTGTTTGTATTTTATATGTGTCTTCTTTTCTTCTTTTTTCTTCTTTTTCTTCTTCTTTTTCTTCCTTTTCTTCTTTGTGTTCGTCATTGTCATGTTCGTTCGTTGTTGTCTTCGTCTTCGTCGTCTTCATTGTCTTCAACGTCTTTGTCTTCGTCATCAGCTCCTATTTTGTGTGTGTGTGTGTGTGTGTGTGTGCGTGCGTGCGTGCGTGCGTGCGTGCGTGTGTGTGTGTGTACGGGTGTGTGGGGAACATCATTATCTTTGTAGAAGGCTCTGTTTGCAGTAGACACAAGTCAGTGAGTATTTCTGCCGCCGTATTCCAACGCCGTGTCCTTGCCACAGCTGGATGAGGAGCCGCAATTATAAGCGGCGGCGCAGACGATTTCAATCCGTCTTCATACTTTAGCTGGCCAACGAGCCGCATCGGCCGCCACCGCCGCCGCCATGGAGGTTATTAAAGTGTCTGCTGCTGGGATCCAGCTGGTGGCGACACACGCGGGACTCACGCGCGCCTCCCCAGCCGTCATGTGCTGCCGCCGGGTCTGTCAGAGTTTGCAGCTTTGCGAGGGAACAAAAGTTTTTGGGTGCTCTGTGGACAAAAGAAACAACTTCTCCGTTGATACCAATTGAGGCCACTCCTCTGGGAAGTCTTGTAATAAGAGATACAGTATGGTTTCATGAGTTTATTATATGACCATGTAGTGGGTAATATGTCACAAGATTAATGTGGCTTAACAATGCGGTATCGTATACAGTGTATATTGAAATATACGAGTTTTAACATACAAATATGACCACACATGCAGCATACGGCAATACAATTAACAACAAACGAAACACAAAATAATGTGCAATAAAAGGAATGTCACGGTAAACGAAGAAACATACAAAAAGAAACACAAACCAGAACGAAACATCCATCCTGATGTCACAAAACAAATATCAGAATTTAGAAAAGTAAAACTGATACAGTAGAAACCGATATCTCGAAGTTGAATGGATGCAGGCCACAGTCCAACTCAAATAAGGAACACCAAATATTTATCAACTTTTATGTATTAAAATACACCAAGATGAATTTAATCGAGTTCGAGATATGCCATATGAATTTAGTATTTGTCCAGCTGCTAACAGGCCAGTTACATAACAGTTACTTGTACATACATGTGTGCTTCTGGGGCCGAGTGGATAGGGAGTTGGCCTCATGACCAGAAGGCCATTGGTTCGATTCCCTGTTGCGTCTGATTTTGGGTGTTGAGCAAGCTCATCCGTAAATGGCACACACACGTTAATTAGGTACATGTAATGGGGTTGAAACAGTGTAAGAGTGATTAACATTGTATGCTGAACTGAATGTGCTGCCAATGCAAGTATATGGGAAATGATCAATTGATTAAACAAGTGTGCCAATAACGTGGTGAACCGTATGAAGTCGTGAGAGCAAGACTTGGATCATGACTTTAAACCATCACAGTTACATTTTCATTATGTACTGATTGCCTAAGCCCCTGTCTGACAGCCACGAATGTTCAAACCAGAATGAATCTTTACAGTGCGACAGGAGACAAGAAATATATTACAGAATCCGAGGGAAACATTATTCTGTCTTGTATAACACGTTCGTTAAGTCTCAATAACAATACTGCAATACTGCGAGTGATGCGGCGTCAAGATTCGGGACTGTTTGATGGTAGCGTGAGTTACCTGGGGGAAAAAGCCAGCTTGCTGTGACTCAGGTGCCATGGCCCGGGGCGGACATGCCGTGACGTCATCATACGCGGCGTCAGCCACGTCACTCATAACGCCGCCAAGAGACAAAACCAGCAGACAGTGTTTTCTTCAACAACGTACAGCTCTCGTGGGAAAGTGACACCGCGAATTTATCAACAAATAGACAGTTTGCTACGTTCAATTGTTACTCGTCCGGGAGAGATGTACACTATTGTTTTGGAGATCAGTGAGGCAGACAGGATGGAAGGCATTATGCAATACTTGACGTTTGAACCTTGCGGAGTAGTGTTATTTTAGCTATGAGCGTGTAATCAAATACTCATTTCACCGTTTGTTTACAATACAATAAAACATGAACTCAATAAAATTTCTATTGAAGAAAAGATGTATAGCATAAACAATTGATTATGGCTAGTTGATATATAACTAATTCAGTTGTTAGTTATCCGTGAACAGAAATGTGATTTGAATAGAATAATCAAGCAAAAAACATATACTACATGTACGTATAATTTGATAAAACGTTCAGCGATAATTGAATTGAGAAACACCTCCCCCATACACTCACAACCCTCCTTACATACAGCGTGTCTGATACTGAAGTACATAAAACCCAACCCATTAACCACAACGCTCGGTCTGATATATGAGTTTGGCAAGATTGGCGAACTGTCCACCAATCAATGCCGAATCCGCCAGTATGTTTACTCGCCTGGCCGAAATCACCAGCTGCTTGTCATGCGTAATTGCATGGCTTTAGATCGGCAAATATTGTCCATTCCGTGCTGCTGCTGAAGTGTTTGAGCTGAAGTGATTTGTGGGTGGCGGAAATATATGGGTGTAATGTATGGTAAGACAGGCAGTGGTCATTAGAGGCTAGATTAATGGACGGCGAGCATGGGAAGCAGCGGGATAACTGGCTCGTCCATCACGGCCAGTAATGACCAGCGCCAACACCGACATTTCTCTTGCAACTTCTTCACAACACAATGATGGTCAATTTAAGAAAAATGCACATTTCATCACCATATCATTATATTTCTATTGATTCTATCAATATTTTGTATATTTTACCGAATTGACTTAGTGTTTTAGAACCTCAATAGAGAGAAGTTCTTATACATGTCTGGCCCCTTTCTTTATAGTGCTTATGTCAAGACTAGTGACAGAACAGTGTGTAGTGCTTTTTGTCCAAGGGTGCATATATACTATGAATATATAAGTACAGGGGAATTAATGACGAGCGAATTCTGAATGGTACGTTTATTTGTATCTCTAGAGAGATAATGATTTAAAACATTCCCGCAGCATACCACAAAGAAGAATGTAACCACGACTGATTTTATACGAATGTAGGATTTTAGTGTTTTATTTCCTCACAAGCACCAATAAATATGTATGTGTATAGGTTATGAAAACACAGTGAAGTGTCATAAAGCCCATAATAATTCATGGGTCATGATGACTTTATGCCACAAAAGCGGACCTTCTTCCAAAGTCCTTTAGTTATAAGTGTGTCTTTATTTTATAAAATATGCAAAAGTGCTTCAGCAATTTACTATCTGTTTGCTAATATCTCATAGTTACGACTCTGCAGGAAAGTATGTTGTTATGAATTTTAATTTCAAGGGTATTTTTATGTCTTCAAACCCAAGTAGATGATATTTTAGGCATGTCTATAGCTTTTATATGACACTGAAGTTTCACTGTGTCAACACTATTTACAGGAAAAGAGATCAAAGAACGTAGGAATCATAAATATAAGTTTATGATCCAATGAAATATGGCTATTTTATGTAATTTGTGAAGAGAGATATAATAATGTGGTGTGTGTTGTATATTATCACTGCTTTATATATTCCTGGTAAACATTTTAGTCAAGTATCATTAGGGATCTTATCTATTTCTGGTAGCATAAATATCAAAGCGTCGTAATAATCATATACTTGCAATTATACGATAAATACCCAGCACACATAAAATATGAAAATGTTCGCAATGATATAGCGAGAAACTGTTATCAAGGGGATATAAGTTTCACCTATTTTTGCCGAATTATGCTGTCAGTGCCTGCTAGTGGCTTATATGTGGCATACAGAGCTCCACCAACTTCTACCTTATCAAAAAGCAGAAGTCAGTTGAAATATATAAATCATAACAGAAACCTCAGCCAGTTCTCTGCAGTTCAACCAGCACGGGTCAGCAGAAAAGAAACATAACAGCCCCAATCCCCCCTTACGTACAATACATACACGTTAACTACAAAAGAGCTTGGATGTAAATTAAATGGAACACTCTGTCAAACATTATTAAACCCACTAATACATTACGTTAAGAACGCCCCGTGCTCCCTGTTGCAGTTGGCGGCAAGTCCCCGTGCGGCACTGGCTCGGGCGCACCCTCCGTGGGCACCATGCTGGAGCGCTCGCAGTACGCCGCCGACGACCCGTTCTACCGCCACAAGTGCCGCTTCTGCCATAAGGTGTTCGGATCCGACTCGGCGCTGCAGATCCACGTCCGGTCCCACACAGGTAGGTCCCTTTAGGCAGACCACCACTCACTGCCGGATCCAGGGGCAAGCACGGGCTGCTCCCCCATGACCCCAGGAAAATAGTATTGCCTTTTGTTTTTTCTGCACGTATGAAATCCGTGAGATTATGTAATTGTGACACCCTCGTGTCCGAAAACCTGGACCCACCAGTACTCCCCCCCCCCCAGCCCCCCTCTCACCTGGATCTACGGTGCTGTACTTTATAGTAATCTTCACATTGAATAATTTGAAGGCCTCGTTAAAGAAGATCATTGATTCATACTTCCATTAAAAACATGCATGTGTTAGGGAGTTTTCAGTACTCTGCATCAATCATCGCGACATTCGTGACCACAATGGAGTTCGCTTGTAGGCCTACATATGTATCATCGTTTGATGATTTTTAGAATTTTACCCCGCCACACCATAACACATTCACTTTGGGCTAGTTCTTTCCCCCAGAGCCTAATTGCGGTGCTCCTAACTAAGATCCCACTTACTGTTTATAATTTACTCGGCTTGGACATTTTCAAAATGCAGTTTCCATTGAGCAATGTGCACCCCATTTCGTATGAGTTTACTCAACAGTTAACACCCACCACCAGTCTGCAATAACATTGCATTGTAAAACAACAGCGTGTATGTGATGTTCTACAATAAAATGCTATATATAACACGCGTATCATGTAAATATGCATCAAACTGCATTTCTCCCAACACGGCGAAATCTAAGAAAGCCCGGCACAGCTGTAATGGCAGTGTCTCTATCCCGAGTGTTACACTTTTATACGCTTTTAATGCCCAGAATATGAATGGTGGATAAAAGGCCCGAGAATATGTAGCGAGAATGAGCAAAGAGCAAATCGAGGTCGCTAGAGAGCTTATGCTTCATGACAGGAATACCGGCCACTTCACAGAGCTGCAGGCTTCATGTGGTGGCTGCAAATATGTCATTGCAATCTGTGCAAGACTTCTGGTTTGTTCATAAGTCTTCAAATAACACATCCACCAAAGCAAAATACCAATATTGAATGAGCCTTTAAAAGTGTAACAATTACATGAAGTTAATCTAGCATGACAAATAAACAAGAAGTCAACCGAATTATATAGCTTAAACAATAAATATCATTCCGTTCAAGATTATTAAAATGAAGTGTTACACGGTTAAAATGACACAAGCCACCCACAACATGTAACATGCTCATACTCGCCGCCCATACAGTGCTCAGCTCAGTGATACAACGCTATATCACATATGAGCTGCTCAGGGAGGGGCGTGAGAATATGAATTATGATTATGACGGATGTGGCATTGGTGGAGACTGACGAGGCGCCGCTTGTGATTGGTGGTGGGCGGGCGGGGAGGGACGACTGTCGGCGGTGGATCAGCCACAGTGGCTTGTTCTTGTCTTACGTCGGTTCTGAAATAAACATTTATGATGTGTATGAAAGATAACATGAGATTAACATGCCGCTTGTTGGTGTATCATACACCAATAGACTACGAATGTACATACTGGATAATCACTTGCACCTACCTCAATATGTTGGATGGCATATCTAGAAAATAACGTCCAGATTCGTCGTAGTACAACAAAGAACCTAACTCTGTTAAGTGCAAAATCTTCTGAGTGACGTACTAAAAGAACAAGAGAGGAGCATTTGTTTTCATCCACCCAAATACGGCATTGTATATACTAATTGATAGCCAAGTACTCTAAATACAGTGCACGAACATGCAGCCACAGCAAAGATAGTGCACCCAGTCAGACCGTGGTGTACACAGCCTTTTGTCCGGCTGCCGCCGCCGCCGCGGCCGCCGACTCATAAATCCCGCTGTGATTGCATCAAACCTCTGTTGCTGGCCCACCAAAAACGCCCGCTGCATCAATCAACTTAAAATGGCAGGCGGCGGATGGAAAATCAGATATATCGGGTTGGCTGGTTCTTGCTCCATCTTTTCGCCCTCGGCCGGAACCTCCCACTTTGCTTAATTTGCTTCTTGCACCTTATAAAGGCCGGCTGCAGCCAGCGCGCTGTAATGTCGTTACTGCCACGTCGCCGCTAATCCACGCTGATAAAAATACAACAAGACCCTACATAATTTAAAGGCAGGAAATTTTATTTGCTTCCGCCGCAAGTCGCGTTCAATTAGGGGTCAGGGGCTGTGCGTGACCCGCCAAGCGGGATCGATTCTTCTCGGGTAGCGACAAACTTCAGCATCCCGGGGACACCACGAGATCAGCGCGCAGAGAAATACGCTTCTTTGTACGATACAAATGACCTTTTTATTTACAAACGACAAAAATATAAAATATAATATTATTGGTCTAACTCGTGAGCTCTCTTACTATTCTAAGCTTAAGTTGATTTACTCACAGTTATACTCGTACATCATATTTATAAACCGTGTTTAGAGTTATAAACGCGGGCAGTGATCACAAAAATAACAATATGAACAAACTTGGATTATATATTTAACAACGCAAGAATTTTGAAATGATCAAGAGTTCTGAAAAAAAAGTTCATGAAAACTCACCGATGAGGTGGCTTTTAAATTACAATATCATTCATAGCATCCGTTTTCCAACAGCGCCTGATGTGAATAACAACCTGGATGATTGTAAAATCTGGCAGTGAAAAGCCACTATGTTTTCTCAATAGCGATTGGCGATGGCAACACAGGCAAATCTTGTATCGCGGGCCGTTTTGGCAGACGACCCGGCCGGCGTCATGTAATATCTGTGTAGCGAGCGCTCGCCACTTTCCCTGATTGCTCATATATAAGAAATGTTTATTAGCATAATGTAACGCCTCCCGTGTTGCACAAGATTTATGGTACATGGAAATTCGGGTTGGTGGATGAATGTTGCAGTTCAATCTTGAATTGTACATGTACTATGTATTCAAATGAATCAT
Source organism: Streblospio benedicti (assembly GCA_019095985.1). Classification (NCBI taxonomy): domain Eukaryota; kingdom Metazoa; phylum Annelida; class Polychaeta; order Spionida; family Spionidae; genus Streblospio; species Streblospio benedicti. The sequence continues at coordinate 8,954,689 of CM032661.1, read as the reverse complement.
TTAATAGCAGTTTTACCAAGAACAAAATGTACAGCAAGAAATTCTTTTAGTTTAAGTTTTCAAACATTTGGTTCAAACACTGACTTGTAAAATAACATTTCAATCTAAAGTTTTGGATACACTATAGGGTCCGATTTTTACACTGTTAAAATAGGCTACTGTAAATGTACTTATATCTTGTTATTGTAGGAGAAAAGCCATACAAATGTAACGTGTGCGGCAGCAGATTCAGCACCAAGGGCAACTACAAGGTATCAACGCCATGCTTCTCCTATTGTTAACAAATACGCATAACAGATTCCGTCTACAAATCTATTATATAGTTGGATATAAAATTGCCACTAATAAGACTCGAACTGATGTGGTTCCAGCCCATGCGTAATATACGTACATAGTGTATCAGAAAAGGTCTCTATTGTCAAAGTCCATAAAAAGCGTTTATATAATAACATCCACAACATACAAGCCGCACTCTCTCGGCAGGTGCACTTTGAGCGTCACAAGTCCGAGTTCCCGCACGTGGAGATGGACGACCGCCTGTACCTGGACGAGAAGCCGCAGATCCCCGGCCCGCCCGAGCTCTACAAGGACTCCATGGCGCTGCTGCCGCCGCCCGCGCCGCGCCCGCCCACAGCGCCGAGGACGCCGCCCCCGCCGCCGCCTCAGCAACACGGTACGTGCGGGGCAATGGTCAAATGTGTTTGCCATAGAGAACACATTGGAATTGAATATGAATGTTCAAGTACTGCTCTGCTCTTCTTTAATTTAATGTAGAGTAAATGTATTGGGACCAGCAGCTGTCAGAATTCTCAACTGCTCGTCAATAAATATGTGATCACTGGCATGAGGGATGTTGGACTTAAGGTTAAACTGTAGAACTATGCGGAGTTTACTCAGTGCTCTTGTACAAACTAGCTGTATGTACCACCATTCAAGAAGCTATATTTGTTTTATATAAGGTAAACAATATGCATTAAAGATGAGTTTATAACATCTGCATTGTGTACATGTATTTCATATGTTGAACAATTTGGACTTAGGAAGTGCCACACTTACTTTCAGTAATTGACCTTTCCCCTCGAGACAACAATCAGGCTATAATGTTTTCATAACCCATGTTATTTGTTTTTTCAGGTATACAAAATCTATTCAAGCACCATTTTGGAGAAGAAAAATCACCAAAGCCAGAAGGTTCACAGCACATGCCTGCTGAGCTACCAAATCCAAACAAGTTCCTCCACCATGGCGGTCCTCTGGGGCACATGATGGTCACTCACTCGACAGCCATCACGTCCATATCCAGTAGAAGCCCTACGCCAGGAGTCATGCACACATCGCACCCGCCACTGCCACCAAACATGATGGGTTTGCCTCCATTCCCGGACTTCCCCATGTTCAGAGCACCGTCCGTGTCCAAACAGGAAGAGGACGACATGGAGCAGTTCATGGAAGTAGAACAATCTGAAACTGGTAAACTAGAAGCTTTGGTGAAAGGCATTGAAGACAAGTTGAGTGATCCGAATCAGTGCATCATCTGCAAGCGGATTCTGAGCTGCAAAAGCAGCCTACAGATGCATTATCGTACCCACACAGGAGAGAGACCATTCAAGTGCAAAATCTGCAGCAGAGCGTTTACAACGAAAGGGAATTTGAAGACCCACATGGGAGTGCATAGATCGAAGCCACCGCTGAGGATGATGCATCAATGTCCTGTGTGTCATAAGCAGTTCACAAATGGATTAGTTCTTCAGCAGCACATGCGGATTCACGGCGGAGAAGGGCTCAAAGCATTTTTGCCCCCTCCACCTATGCTCCCACCTATGGGATCCATGGGTTTGCCATTTCCATTCCCTGGTCTCCCGTTTCCAATGCCGCCGCATATGGGTATGCCACCAAACTTCCACATTAATGGCATGGATCTGAGCAAGCATCCAGGCAGCATCGACACTAATGATGATGACGAGTTTGACGAGAATGAATATGATGATGATACTGGTGATTTTGATGAGAACGAAGACGAAAGCATGGACACGTCTGATAGAAAGATTAGATCTGATGAAGAAACACACCACCAGAAAGAGAATGCAAACAAGTATGATGATGACCAAAGAAACACAAGTGGATCGGGTGGTGTAGAAAAGATACCATCATCCACCCCTGTCCCATACAGTCCAATGAAGAGCCCGGTGAATTCTGCAAATATTCCAATATCATCTACATTCATGAACAACCAACCCAGTGTTATAACTAGCACTCCTGCATTTTCGACATCACTTTCTGCCCTAGAAAACAGTGTGAAAGCCATTGACAGTTTCATGGCTCCAAAGTATCCAGGTTTTCCATTTCCAGAACCAATGCCTCACACCGATAGCAGGAGTTCCAGTGTAGTTCAGTCTGAGAGTGGTGCTTTACATGACAGGTGTACCCCAAAGGATACGAATATGCCCGGCAATAGGCCGATGGATTCTCCAGCCCTATCAGAAACAAACAGTTCGGTAAGCAGTTTAAACAGAACACACGATAACAGTAACAGAGAAAAGGGGTCACCAATGTCGAGTCCACCAACTTCGTTCCCTATGAATCCATTCATGCACATTGGGTTCAATCCATATGACAGTCAAGGATCAGTGCACAATAATCACAACAACACATGCCGCCTGTGTCTCAAAACGTTTTCATGCAAAGCAGAACTGGAGATGCACGAGCGGAGTCACGACAGTGACAGGCCGTATTTCTGCCAAGTATGTGATCGCTCGTTCTCCACAGAGAGTAACATGAGGCAGCACATGCTGACTCACAAAATCAAAGACTTACCATCTGAATATGAGAAAAACTTGCCATCTGGTTTCGATAAAGACCAGAACTCAGGTGCCAGTAGCCCGGTGAGTGAAGCAGAGAGCAAGGATGCTTCATCCTCCCTGTCAACCATTACTCCACCTTGTATCTCATCCACTTTGCCACCCATGTCAAAGTATAGCACCTCCATTACCACTAACCTTTCTCCCAGTAGTAGTGTTGTAACCTCTTCCAGATTACCTTCTCCTGCTTTGCCGTCACCTCGACTACCTACCTCATCAGGCACGTCCCCTCTCCCTCCTATGTTTAAGTCTATCCCGCCGACAATCCCCACAGCGTCATCTTCACTGTCCTCCTCCTCTGACAACTCTCCTTTTGTTAGACGTCATAACCCTAAACATACATGTCAGGTTTGTCAGAAGCCATTCTCTGGTGGCAGCGCTTTGCAGATTCACATGCGAACTCACACAGGGGAAAAGCCATTTAAATGCGAGGTATGTGGGAAAGCGTTCACCACCAAAGGCAATCTCAAAGTCCACATGGGAACACACATGGTACAAAATGGTCCATCACGTCGAGGTCGCAGAATGTCTATGGAAGGTCTGCCTGGGTTCCCACCAGGTCCCGTAGGCCCCAAAGATCCAATGCCTGAAAGACCTGGAGGTGGAGGATTTAATCCATTCACACCAAGAAATGCAGATATGTACCCAGGATTTCCTTTCACTGTCTTTCCCAATGGACTGTTTCCACCAATGAAAGGCATGCCGCCGTTTCCGTTACCACCAACCAGTGGTGGTCCGCTGATGAAGGGTCCTCCAGTGAGCCTGCCACACGACCTTCTCATGAAGCCACCTCACCCCGCTGCCGGGCTGTCCCAGGAAATGCTGATGAAGGCCGAGGAGATGCTGAAGAACCAACAGAGGAACTCCGGGCTGGATGGCCTCAAGAGGGACATGTTCGACAACAACAACCTCCCGGGGGTGCCGACCAGCAAGGGGACGAGCGGCGAGCTCGATCTGCGCCTGAGGAAACCATCGCCCGCCATCTCCACATGACACCAGTACTCTCCGCCGCCGCCGCCGCCACTCACACAGCATAGAGACCCGCACACACACAAACACTGAGCCATGCTGCACATATTCACAACTTATCAAAATCAGAAAACCTTTACAGTGTAAAACGTATCACAGACACACAACATACATAACATAAACATAATAAGCGGATCTGTTTCATATAAATACAAGATCATTATTCTGGTACTACAACATGATGATAACTACATTGTATTTACCACATAAAGAGTATACATATACAGGATGATGGAGAACATTGACAACAGATTCTATACAACACAGTATGTTTGAAATAAAAGTATTCATTCGCAGCTATTCGCCACAGACACATTCTCACACATACCAAAGCAAATGGAGTCATCAATTCTAATTCACCTGGTCGTGGTAAAGGCTTCCCTAGTTCCTGTGTTCCCTGTGTGAGTTTGGATGAGAATTGACGGGGGTTTTCACCACCAATGGTTTCTATCATAATCTGCTTACGTCATCACATCGTACCTCATATCATCCTAGTCTTCTGTTGTGCAGTATTTTTATTGTGTACAGTATAGGTGTTGTTATTATTATAATATTACAGTACATGTATATTCTGGTAGATTGCTGGACACGGGTGTTTTGTAAAAATGTATGATATATGTAGTATCTGCATAAATAATACTTTATAATGTGTAATATGTAATATATGATACTGTAGTCAATGTACAACCTAAATTATTTAGATCTCATAATTATAGTAATATGACATAATACTGCATCAAAATGCCATATTGTATAGTATTGTCCCTATGGTGGTATTTCTGCTAGATAGTGTTTTACAAGTAGTAATTTATGAATCATTTGTTGTTGTGGAGTTTTATGGTAAAGGTATGCTTGATAGATGCTTGCTGAAAGACATTTTTAAATATTGGTGCTATTTAGGCTCTGTAGATTGTGATAAATATTGTAAAATGTGATTGCTTAAGAAGCTAGAGGTACATGTACCACATGTTATTCAACCAGTACACGAATTGTGAAATATTGAAAAAACACAAAACTATACTCGTATTGGTATTGAAACCACAATGCAAATTTCCATCGCAGATAATTTTACATATAAATAAGATATAGCTTTAACAATGCAATTAGATACATGTTTTCTGATTGTCTCATAATTATGTGGTGCACATTTTAGGTACAGCAGAGGTATTTAGCTTTATGTCACAGTGATAAAAATCCACTGTCTTCCCTCATATGTTCACCAGTCACGGTGAAAGTAGTACAGTTATTTTATGGTTTAGGAACTGCAGTTTTATTTCAACATGTGGCCTTCATTAGGACACATTGAACAACGGAATATCATTTAATGACATTAGTAAATGTTGAACACATTTTGAAATATAATTGCACAATACTTTAAATAGCATGATACAAGTCACAGACGACAATATACAAGGTCAGCTTGTAAGAGAGACACGTACGGACTAGAAAAAATGTATACGTGTATATCTAAGCAATGTTTAGGACTTGATAATATCCATGTAGTATGGTATTCAAATAAAATCTCATTCTCAGCTCTAAGTCTCTTTGCTCAAGTGAAATTCTTGTCATTTTGACACACTCCAGTATAGAATGTTTACAAGGGTTGTAATAATCAAGTAAACGGTTAATGTTTATAGCACGTTCTCAAAGCCATAGAATGGTACGAGAACTGCAGTTGTTCCGTGGGAAGCACTGCTGTTGGAGTATATATTGCAAATATTGACCTCTGTATTGCAGTAAATAAACTGTCTAGGCTTAATTACTGGTCATCATCTATTCCATAAAAAGAGGCCAATGTGTGCGATAAAATATGGTGTTATAAACATTCTACATTTGCTGAATAACCTATGAACAAAGTATTGGTAACAATAACTGCTATTAGTGACATACCTCTATCTGTAGTCTGAACAGTTTATAATCCGGTGTGTAACATGTACAGTATTGTACACGTGACTCACAATTGGAGAACAGTAGTTATATGATTATATATATTGCCTTGTGATATTGTGTAATGAGGTAGGGTACAAATGATACCAAAGATAAATATATGTGTATTTGAACTATGTAAAGTAAACACTCTAATTTTTGTTGTGTGCATTATGTAATTATTAGGAATATTAGCGTAATATTAATGATTTGGCCTGCATGAGGAGTGCAGGCGAAAACGTCAGTACAAGCAAACGCATCAACTCCAAACCTGGAAATTCATATGTAATAAATTGTATGACAAATGAGCTTCTAAGTTATAGGATCATCTATACTATATTATACTCTGCAGCCTGAACCATGGGCTCTGAACTTGCTTATACGTGGACAAAAATTTAAGATCTTAGTGTCTACAACACTACATCAATGATTTAGCATTTGATTTGGCTGGAGTTACACATACAATTTATTCTATGAAAACCTTGTTTTATATGTAATTTTATTCTACAAAGGTGTCCTAAAAGTCATGCAACATGACTTGATCTCGTCATTTACACTAAAGTTTATAGTTTATAGTGAGCAACAATACCCATTGTTCTGAGTGAGACACAAGCATAATATTTTAATGTGTTCTGTAGTTGGTATGATTGATGTGTGACCAGTTTAACTTTCTGTAAGCAATTGCCGTACATTGCGTGTATAATTATGATTGTGTGATTGTAATAAACAAATTAGATGTCCATCACATGTGCGTAGGCATCATACAATAGGTTTCTGCTTATAAGAAAGTAAATAATGTTTTAATACTAAAAATTATCAGAACACGGCAGTGGAGGATCCAGGGGTGAGCACCTGGGGGCCTTCCCACCACACTTTTGAACATATAACGGTTTGTTACTTTTCATCATGCAGGGAGCTGTCAAATGCGACCAAAGTTTCCTACTGCTTTGTACCGAACCATGTAGCATGCGCCGGGCGTGCATTTTGATGTGACTGATGTACAAGCTCTCATTTCTGGACCTGATATTGCATGGGGGACTAAATATTACAATGGCGAGTTAGAGGCTACAACTGTAACATGGTTTATATAACAATACATATTTTATACAAAATTAAGTGTATTGTGAGTTTGTGACCAACAATGCCATTTGTAGCATTTGTTAGTTATATTTTGTTAATTGTGTCAGTGTGTGTGCGTGTTCTATAGTGTTCTGGTGTTTAATGTAGTTTACTTTAATTATGTACTTTAATTATAAGAATACAGTTTTCAAATCATGTAATGATAATCAGTTGATACCAATTGAACACTTTCATTAAAATATAGTTGATATGTGTGGTGAGAAGTGAGTAATCAATGAAATACTACTTAAACATTGAGTACTGTAGAGCAAGCGCTTGGATGACGTCACTGTATTGTCACTGGTTACCGTAGGGATTGATGTGATTATTTTATACCAAAGTAATTTATACACAGTTCTGTTAATAAATGATATGTTACCTTTAGAGCTTTATAAAGTCAGTATATCTGTAAATATATCCGTGGTATAAATATATTCTACACATTCACTCGAAATATTGTCTTACCTATTAATCATAGTTTGGAATAATTTGACAAAAGACAAATTTACAAAAATACACATTGGGCATGTCCAAATTGAAGCGCCAACCTGGGGTGTACAAGGTGAAATGGCATAGAATACACTGTGAATGTATCATTCGATGAAATGTTCGTGGCGTGCATAATAGGTTTTCATAAATGAATTTACATAGTGTGTTTGGTTGTGACACATGACATATGTTTTGACGTGTGCACACACATTGATGACGTCGTGTCGTGTCTCCACCAATCATAGCGCACGAGACAAATGCAACTATGCACATCACACCGCAATTCGTTCTCGTGCACGTTTCGACATGCAACTAATGATAAGGAATCTTTTAGGCTTTGAAATAGATTATTTACAAAGTTTAAAAATATGTAGTTTCAACCAAATAACTTTGAAAACACATGCAAAACAGATTGAAAATTACATGCAGAGGGGAAAAATAAATAAATATTTAAGTTCCAGCCTATGCTGCGAACATCGACTATACCCAGCAAAAACTCATAACACGCAGTTGTCCATTACACTCAAGTGGCCATGTAGATGAGGTATCATTGTACTTAGAGTATATCACGGCCGGCATCGGTGTGGAGCTTCCACTGTAGAGAGACGTATCTAGTGACTGTTCTTACTTAGCCGGCAGTTAGTGTGGGGTCAAGGCCTGCACCGGCTGACTGCGGCCGGCTGCCGAGCTATGATTACTCCTGACAGATACAAGCTACAACGCCGGCAATGCCTTTGTATACACACTGGGCATTGTGGCAACCTACAGCTAGAATCTGAGGTGCAAAATTGCATTCATCTTGTGCTCTAAGTGGAGACTAAGTAGACGCAATGTTTACATAAACATATTCATACGGATGGAATGCCTTTGTGATGCTACTGTTTCCCACGCGGGTGAGAGGAAATGACTGGAAGTATGAGTAAATAGAGTTACTCAGCTGGACTGGTTATGCAACTAGTGATGATGGGTTGGGGAAGCATTAGAGTCAATAGGGCAGGGTGTTTATGCTATTGAGTATACTCTTTGAACCACTATTCCGCAGTATAATGCAGTATGCCTGAACATTCATGTGCACTCTCTAAATATAAGGTATCTGCTCATTAATTATAATACATAGTAACTCATTCTCTCTTTACATACATTACTTGGATATCATGACTATATAAACTAAAATGGAAACCAACATAAACGTAGTGTAATGTCAAACTGTGTTAACCTGTGAGAAAACACTTGATTTTGAGGCGTGTGTTTACCACAATAAGTCCGCGCCATAAAGGCCCGGGTCCCCCACGCCGCCATCCATCCCACTCAAAGCCGCATTTATGAGTATCCCTCTGATCTTACATCTCCATTGGCTTTATGTAAGTCTGTCATTTGACTACATTTATTCCAGGCAAAGTGAGATTTAGTGTGGTCATGTAATGTAATCTCACCCATAACTGTCTATTGTGCGATTTATACACAGCGGGCGGCGGCGGCGGTTTTCATCTGCGCCTCAAAGTGATGCGTTTTGTGGAGCCTCACACTTCTCACAGCGTCTTGGGCGTGCCGTTATTGGGTGGTTTAGGGCTCGGGTCGTTTATAGTAGTTTATATTACTCGTGTACATCAACGAGGGTTTATACAATGTACATAGATATATTGGAAAATAATTGACTTAGGTGTAAGTATTGACACTAGAGGACTCTTTCTCCAGGTATATGGGATTAGACCACTCCTGGGTTCTAGTCCCGACAGACGCTATGTCATATGAAATAGACTTGGAGAAAGAATCCTCTCATTTCAAAACTAAGGTTTATGGTTACATTCAAATATAGTTTAGCTTATACTCGTTCATATGTATATAAACATATGTAATCATGATACACACCCACGATTGGTAAACAATCGTGATTTGCAAACACACACACACACACAGGATTTTACCATTTAACACAAAAAAGGGAAATACGTTCAGGGAATGGGATTTTCTTTGCGATAGGCTACCGTGCCTTTACCACCGACCCTGTGTACGTCTCAATTGAAAATCACTACAAATGAGTCAGACGATGACTATAAAGTCATCACATTTACATTTTACGCATTTCATGTCCCAATGTGGTGATGTTGCCTATTGATATTACATGTAGTACATCGTGCACCGCAAGGATCTGACTATTGTGCTGGAAAACCTGGATATTTACGCTGATCAGCTTTGTTTTTGTGGACTGTGTTATAAATATAAGCACATTGTCTCCTCACACACTAGAGTGGGCCAAGTAAATAGGCATGTGTCGGCATCTTTACCAATGTAATATTCTCACCTAGTTTGTAATTTGACAGCAAACAATATAAATTGTGAATGGCTTTATATCTATGTCTACTACAAACAGCATATGTGTTATTCCTAATCGATTCGTATTGATACGTCTGAATGTCAGACTCAGCATCTTGGACAACTAAGGGAACGTGCGCCTTCTGTGGACGCCGCCACAGCACTCTGAGCCGCCGCCGCCAGGAGGCGCGAGGAGGACGAGTATCTTAATTACTGAGAGCGCTCAACAAAGACGCCGCAGCACTTGAGCCCGGCAGATAGCTCCAGCAGCGCGCCCCAACACATGTCTGGCTGCCATAACCAAGTCTTTTCGCTAAATGGATGACCCTGGAATTGCCCCATCCCGCCATAAGTCTTGCTTCCCAGTGAGCGGGGACAATGAAAGTGTGGCGCCGCTTTTCACCCGGCCTGGCAGCGTCCTCACCCTGGAGTGTCTTTTGCCGTGGCCGCCGCATCGATCGCGTGAGGTGGCCGCCGCCGCCGCCGCCGGGGTGATACTCACAGTGTGTGGGCTTGTGTCGTCTGCTCAAGTGGGCGCTTAGATTTGGTGACTAAATATTTCAGAAAGACCGTCATGTGAACACAGTGTGTGCTTCAGGTTGCAGGACGATATCACAGTTACAAGTTTAGTTTAAACATCTTTAAGACAGTTTGACAGCATTTTTTCAACTGACCACAGACAGTTCTGCTACACTTTGGGAACATATTTGCCCCCCCCCTTCCCCTCGTGTTTATATCTTAGATTGTCTTTGATTCATTATACATTCAAGTTATTTCATCAATATATTACCGAAACCAGATTGGGACTGGTTTAGACTATCGATCTACATGCATAAGTTCGAAGCCAATGAAGTGAGTATGTGATGCTTTTGACGTTATAAAGATGGAAAATAGTGAGTCGAGTGTCTGAGTAAACTTAATGAGGATCCTACCCTAAAGAGGCAGTCGAAGAATGTCCATTAGATGTAGATTTGGGTTTGAGAATATATAAAAAATACTTGAATGGCTAAATATTGTTTCTAGACATTATGCTATTTTATAGTGGCGGCTTGTGTAGGTGTAGGCATTTCATTTTCACGAATCTAAATGCTTGGCTATAAAAGCATTTGCTTATCTATGATTATTAATAACAACCTTAAACATGAAAAAGTTGGAAAGACAAATACCACCAGGAGGGGGAAGGAGGCAATGGCCGTTAATGCACAAGCCTATAATCGCTACTTCCGTTTGAAGTCACAGACAACGATTTACATCCACACAGGCAGTCAGTCACTTCCCACACACGCCCTTCCCACCCAAGATGCAGACTAAATTCGGTATTGAGCGGATTTAGAGCACATCCCCACCTTAAGGCGGATCAGTGCTCTAAATATGGAGTGCCATTTGTGCCATATTTTATAACACACCAGACAAGAGTTTATTTAATGCTTATGAAAAATGCAAACAATACATTATGCGACGGGGTGAATTCTACCCTGGGGAGTAATAGCGTTCAGCGATGGAAAATTGCTATGGATTTTAGTAAGCAAATGATCATTGGAAAATGGCAGGCGGGTCGCAAAGGCCATAGTCGTAAATCTCTGGATCTGCGCTGTCACCACGCGGCGAGCTGGGAGGCTGGCATATGCTGTTTCATTAATGTCCTGTACCCTCAATGACCATTACGCATAGACGCCGACGCCATGTTGGAACTCATAATGGCAAAACAGCTGAGCTTATTACCCGATGTAATGCGTTGCTTTCCTTGTCTTATGGCCGCATTTTCTGTCTCTGCTATTGGATAATGGATGTCTTCTGGTACATTATGGTGGCAACTCTGAGATGGGGATTGTTATACGCAGCTGAGATTTTCTCATAAATTACACATAACGATACAACAATGACCTTTCAAAGAGAGTGGATGTGACGCGATGCCGCTATATATAGAGTTAGATGAAATAGCTTATTGCGCTTGTGATTGTACAATTTGAGACGATTACGCTCCATCTCAAGGCAAAAGTCTCTTTCCATTATAGGGCATAAATAGTGTTGGGTGAGAGTACATATTTGAGAAGATGATTCCAGCTCATCTCTACAGTCAAAGCACCTCTCCGTCTGAAAAGGTGTAATTTACCCCCGGCAGGAAGGGGCCAATGACGGCTTTCATCCCTTATTATCGCTCACAATACTCCCCACTTCCGGTGTGCTCAGCGCTACCAGAAATGGAGTGATTGGCGCGGTGAATTGGTTTAGGCATATCACTGTGTTATTATAACAATGTCAACTCGCCCTCGAGCCCCCATTCGTTCATTAGATTGTGCCTGGGTCTTGACCTGCTACAATTATCCCCCTTTTACGTTGAAGAAGTGTCTGCTTCCTGTCGTCCATTTCATTTACATGGTTCACAATCAGTCGATGGTAACACATAATAGGTGAAGATATGCTGCTGTCGCCAGAAAATTGAATAATTTTGTGCCCAGTGTCTTGTGCGACCAGAAAGAACTGTGGCTGGAGAAGGGTGATATTAGGGGTATTCAGGGACTGCTGGAGATAAATCTCGTTTGCTGCAAGTGTTATTGATCGGGGTTCTGATGGTATTTGTGCTGGACAATGATACCCTTTCAAGATCTGCGCCTGGCTGTAGTTAAATGACCGCTATGACTGATGAGGTTGATTTGGCGTTGATTTCCATTTCTATGCTCCACCAGACTTGTGTGTGTCGTCTGCTCGTTCAATCCGCGTTTACGTCTGTTTTATTTATTGATGAACTATACAGGCAGCTTACGTCAAGAGATAATTTAATTTTGCGATGCCATTTCTGGAAGACTAGAGAATTAGTGTCAATATCATGAATGCTTGAATGTTCATGAAGTCCTAAGTTAACAATATCGGGGTTGCGTAACATTGTAAATAATGAACTTTAATCCACAAACTGAACATTATCTTCTTAGAAATCGAATGGCTACGCAAGGAATTTGTCCGCTCATGCCCCCAATATACAGCTGCTTTTACACAGCAGTCAACCGCCCCCCCATGCTCAGAACCCCCCACCCCCACCCCCACACACTCATACTCTCACGTCACCTGCACACATGAAACAAATACGCACTCAAGCAAAGCAATGCACGCAGCACTAATAACGATAAATGGTTTCATCGGTGAATGGAGTCGTTTCCCATGCATAGAAAAGCTTATTTTCCTGCCGTGCCGTCTAATATGATCATCGCAAAAAGCAGGGAGCGGCCGCCAACCCCCGGCGGAGGCGCCCATACCGCGGCGGCGTACACGGCGATCTGAAGGCATTATCATCCCGCCCGCATTACCATAATGTCGGCTGCTGCGCCCCAAACTGGATTACGTGGGTCTTTGCAGCCAAATTGTCGATTCCATAATCAATGTGGCCAATCCGCTGTGATTTGTATTAGTGCCAGCGCCACTCCATAGTAATTGGCGGCCGCTGTCCCGCACAATACTGATGCCGCCTGACAGCCGCCGCCTCCGCCGCCGCCTTGCGAGGTGGGGGTGGGGGTGGGGTCAGATGAGCAGCGACACTCATATAATGAGGATTAACTTATACATCAGCCATGCAACTTCATGGAGTCCGGCGGGATTAGTTTTTGCATAACTTGTGGCGCCGGTTCTCCATCTGCTATATATTGCCAGTACTGTAATATCTGGTGGCAGTGGCACTAGTGTGAACATAAGAGGAAATTAAGAACTGATCCACATAGGGCATGTACAAAAACTGTGAAACAAAATCCATCCATGAACAAGAGAAATACAAACGAAAGCTCAAAGGCACAAATACACATAAAGGCACAAAACAAAACAAGAATCAAACAAGACTTAGTTGACACATCTATATATAGTTGAAAAACTACGAGCTACATGCTAATATTGAAACATTTATTCAAGATAAGCTAAATATATCTACTAACAAGAAGAAGAAAAAAACAGCCGCAGCAACCAAAATGGGGCTACGCAAAGTTCGTCATTAACTTGAGTCATGTTACATCAACCCCCATCATGGGTATCAACATTTAATAATTAAGTGCAGCACACGCACGTTGGAGGCCGCACGTTCACCCCGCGCACTTGAGATGTATTGAGCAATAAATAAGTATAATCCGTGAGGCGGCGGCGGCACCAAGAAAGCAAACACGGGCTGATTATAGAGCGCGGCGCGTCCTGGCCGTAATTGGGGGCCATGATTGAGGGTGTTCTGGCCGGAAGGTCGTGTCCGCTCATCACGCCGCCGCCGGAATGAGAGGTGCTACCTTTGTCTTTGGCGCGGCGGCGGCGAGGGAATGATATCGGACACTGACGGTTATTTCCTTATCCCTCTCTGTGGCTTTATGACCAACTCTGCCGTTCTCTAACTAAAGTAGAAAACTTGATTAAAGCTACAATCCTAGATATTGATGGCGTATCAGTCATGCTACTGTAGCCACTATTAATTGGTACATCGTCTTGTCACAGGTGTGTCTTTCAAAGGTAAGGGAGACCCATCTTCTCCCATGTAATCTCTCATCGTCTACCTCTCAGTAAAATTTCGGGATGAGCATTCGTGACTGTCAGACTGTTGCTTAACTGTGAACAAACATACTCGATCCGCGCTTGAAATAAAAATCCAACTCCTAAATCTAATGGAAAAAATGTAATAAGTGAAAAGCTTAAGAAAGAAAGAGAAAACTGTTGCCACTCAACTCATTTTGCAACGTCCTTAATTGTAAACACTGAGTAGTTCTGCTGAGGATGATAAAGCCCATAAGATCATGAATCATGGCAACTAATCTTGCTGTCCATATGAATGTGCTTTATTGGCCATATATCAGCCCCGGCAATCCAGAGGTGGCAGCACAGAGAAAATGTTTGATTAATCTGTCTTCTGCCTTTTAGCTTATGGAATCTGAAGGCGAAAGGAAGTAGATAGTGCTGTTTTCATTGTTGAATCATTATAATTGAAAGCAATCTAAAGCAATCTAAAAGGAATTGAAAATGTTATGATTGTTTACGAAATAGGATACCTCAATTACTCAAGACACTCATAATTTACACCAGATCATTACACCATGGACTAGTATATAGTAATTATTCTGGCGCTTCAAATTATTTCCGACATAATATTGTCAATTATTATAAAGTACACTTTCCAGTTGCTTTTCATGTTGTGTATTGGCGCTTCAATGTTTATTAGCGCTCGTAAGACTTTCCACTTAAAACAAGAACTGTTCTGAAGGGAGCATTTTTCAACTGAGCCAGAAAATAAAGCCACGTGTTGGCCAGTGGATATGAGTGGGACTTACGCCTGTCATTTCGCGCATTAGGTGGGCTCTGCCGGAGGCTCCGTGACCTATACACGGCGGTGGCGGCGGCGCATTCATCATCTTCTAACTGTCTGGCCGCGGCCACCGCCAGGGCCGGGCTCCCACAACACTGGCACGGTGAGATGGTGGAACACTAGCAGTGGAGCAGTTCTCCGTGTCTATAGAGCTATATCTCGTAGTCAGTACTTGGACTCGAACCATGGACCACTAGTATCCAATCGCAAAGTACTTTAGGCAGCACATTAACACCGTATCTGTCTTTCTGTCTTTCGGTCATCCTGACAGAATTGAAAGCTCTACAATTCCAGCTGTGGATCGTGATGACATAGCCCTGTTGACTTGGCGAAATAATTCTCTAATGTCTCTTATTCAATGCGTATACCAACGTATATAAACGTAGGCAGATCCAGGGTGCTCCCATTTCACACCAAAAATACTTAATTTTTATACGTTTTTTTGTAGGCCTATATCTCCCCTTTTCCAAAAAACTGGATATGCCACTGATTAAAATATATTGTTGCTAATGTTGTTGTTGTTGTTGTTGTTGATGTATACTGTCTACTGCAATATTCTACATGTGCACGTTTGGTGTCAATGTGAGAGGCCAAAACCACATAAGGTGCAGGGATGGTACGAATCGCCAACACGTGTCAATTACAAGTATACTGCACAGTAAGAACGGGAAAGAATACTCAAATCTCTGTACATTGTTACTCAAATGTACATCGTTGCAAGTCACGTTACAGACAGCAAGCGAGCATATCGTGCAGGGGTATAATCATGATCACCATTGTTAATGTACGCACACACCAATGTCATTTGTCAAGATAAAAATTGTAGGTGCACTAATACATATGTTACAATCTGGAGCAAGGTCACGGGGCTTCATTGTTCATTCCGACCTGTCATCTACTAAAGCTACCTCATCTGACACAGAATTGCTTATTAAACATGTTAAATGAAAGGATCTTAAACAGATATCAATGTGATGTTTTAAAGTTTATTTGTCGTGTTTTCTCAACAACGTATAGCAATGCATGAGGTGGTGCAAAATAAGATGATGTATATGTTTAATTATGATATTCATAATATATGTAGGTATAGTTAAATACATGTAACCATGGTGGCAGGATAAATCAGGTTATTCCGTTTTCGGCAGTGACCATTATTGAACGCTTGACCAATACCTTACAAAAATATTAAGAGTGTATTTTTATGCACTGACTATTTGCATTCTCAAATAACTATAATAGCCAACTATGCTACATGCATAATTGACGATCACATAAAATACTTTTACACATATATCGTTTGTGAGAACAAAAAACAAACGCACACACGCGCACACACGCACGCACACACAACCGGTTATTCTCTTACTTCACAAATCCCCAAACCCAAGCATCAGCATTTTGGCCCAATTTTTCCCCTAGTCGGGTTTTAAGACCCCTAAAGCTGTCTTTATACACATCGCCGGCGCACGGCCGCCGCTCTAACACGGCATAGTAGTGTAACCCTTTCATCTCCCTGACTGGGCCCAACAATGCGAGATTTGATAAATGCTCAGGGCTGAACCAATTTGCATCCTATATGGGAACTCCAACTATGGTCGCCGCACCCCAATGTATCAGCATTCCTTTGTTCAAATGCATCAACAAAATAGGGTGAAGAATAAAAGATTCCTTGTGGAAATGCATGTATAATGTCTGGTGCACAACTAAATACTGGTGAGTTATAACGTGCCTCACGCAGCGCTCACCACATAATTACACAGAGATCCAACCAGAAGGGATTCAATAACAAGTTGAGTTGACGGTATATAAGTTTCAATTTCAAGTATGGCATTCGAAGGCCACAAAAGCTTTGGAGCTCTTTCTCCAATGTCATTTCTTGAGCCCATTTTATTTTACATGATAAAGGAGAATCTGATGTCCCAGTGCAGTGCTAAAATGAATTGCAATCTTGTAGACAAAAAGCCAAGTGTTGACTCATATATGTGATCTCGTTCATTTCTATGCATTTCATTCAACACAACATCTTGGCTTTGTGTGACTTTGGAGACAATAGAATTTCGGTTTCTTCCATTTGATTCATTACAATGGATCCCCAGAATTAATCATCTTGTAGCAGAGCCTTTGTTGCTTACAATACATCTTGATTTGAATATCTCACAAGAAATGTACATAGGAGACATCACATTAAATACATAAAAGGCACTATAGTATATTAGATACTAATGATGATTGGTGATCTTTGAAAAAAACCGGACAAGTTTTAGTCGACTTGTCAAGTGATTCTAATTTTGGCACGGGCTATGTGCAAACATAGCGTTTTAAGGTGTAGCCATACTACAGAATCAAAATGCATTATCCACTCCCTCCCCGCCCGCCCACCACCAATCACAAGCGGCGCCTCGTCAGTCTCAACCAATGCCACATCCGTCATAATCATAATTCATATTCTCACGCCCCTACCTGAGCAGCTCATATGTGATATAACACTATATCACTGAGCTGAGCTCTGTACATGCGGGTAAGGACTGCTGCAGGCCTGTCTCACTGGGTGACAGCTGGAGATGTTTACAGACAACATCAAAATTTCTTTGGAAAGCAGAAGCTCCGATTAGGACCAGCTGTATCAAGAGAACCCCTCTACAATAAGGGCATCGTGTTCATTGTCTCAAACCTTCACAATGATACCACAATGAACCCCCATAGAGTGACCACCTCTTCATTGGCATTTAAATCAGTTTAGGCTAGCCCCCCGGGGTAGTATTATATAATAGATAGGTTCTAGTGTATTTGTAAACATGATCATCTATAAGTGATTAAAAGATTTATTGATGCTACTCGTGCCATAATAAAAACCAACAAAAACAGAAGGCTATAAACTTTAAAAGGCATGCACAGGCTAGATATCATACTAAAACTCGTCATTTTAAATGACTATATGTTTCTAAATCGTACAGGTAGCACTAATAAGTTATAGGCCACAGACCAAGTTCACGCACAAAACCAATCTGGGAAGAAAAAAAAATTGTTTGCGCACTCGATACATTGCTGTTCAACTATTTAATGGAATTAAACAATTATCATTTTAGCAGCAGCCTTGTTGCTAATAGACAATACATCTGAAATCTAGCATTAAATTGCTTTCCCTCGTCTAATCCTGTTTTCAAGTAAGAATCAGAATGAAATGTAAAAAGCCTATGTATTTGCTCAACACAACTCAACCAATTTGCATGTTATTTATACTTCTGGAATTTCTCAAGAAAAAGGAATACGTAATTCCACTGTTCTCCTTGGAATTGGAAATTGGACTACAGAATTTGCGCATATGCTATAGTTTTTTCCCGCATGTTTAAAATAGAATTGAAGCTATTCATCTTTGTTGAAATGCTAAGTTTCATTGTTAATTGTGTATTAATAGTTAATTGCATGTGCATTCTTTTAATGAAAATTATCCGTATGTACATCTCCTCATGTGTATGATATTAACGGATACGAGGCTTTGAAGTCCCTCTGATAGCACTGCCTCACGTGATGTCCTTCCTGACAACTAAAAATGTTTTGAGATGATTAAGTCTGGAAATACAGTAACTGTAAATGTACGCGTTTTGTAGTCTCCTATCCATTCGCTGAGTCGACTTACAGTTGGGTCCGTATATATGGTATACCCGGAACCCGGAACAGTCAGACAGTATTGAATCAGCCGGATCAGCTGGGGGCTTCCTCTGTGCATTTCTCACCTCCTGCTGCACAGTAAACACTCGTGACTGTGAGACTGAGGCGTGATCGCGGCGAGCCACCGTGCCCCACTAGCACCTGGCGCCTCCCGTGCTCGTGTTCACCGCCCAATTATATCATCCTACAATAACCGGCGCATGGCAAATGAAATCAGCGCTAATGCACTTTTCATTGCCCTCATAAATCGAATTGCGCCGTGTCGTGGCGCGCGCCATGCATCATATTTGGCCCTTGTCTTGTACGATCTTTGCCCTGCCAATTTAATAACCGGGCCCGCCAGTTGCCAACCTGCCTTCATCCCTCCACAAATACAACAATAATAAGATTTATTCTCCTCTACACACTCCCAGTAATATGATTTTATTGGTGGTGCACATTGGCTCGGACAGTGGGTGTATAGCCGGCCGAGTGCGCCCTCCAACGCGTCAGCTTCAATGGAGACATATTTTAGGGCGCTAGGACTTTGAATGTATATGCTAGATTCTGATCAGCCATGTTAGAAAAGGCATAATCAAATTAGATTGAAAGCTCTAATTATAGATTCTGTTTTGGGCGTGGATATAATGCAATATGTTTCATTACTCGGGACACCTCATTGGTAGAAGACGCCCTTTTTTTATTCATTATAATAAATGTAAATGTGGTGATTTATAGTTCTGGTCCAAATCTTGCTCTCACGACTTAACAATTTACATCAGGTCATTGGCCCACTTATTTATCATCAATTGATCATTCCTCATATGCTTGCATCGGCAGCACATTCAGCGCACAATGCTAATCACTCACACAATCACTCACTCACTCTTTCAACCCAATGGCCTGTACATAATTAACGTGTAGGTGCCACAGCAGTGTGCAACTCCTTTATAGATGAGTTATAGTCATCAGAGTTTCCCAAATAGCGACGTTTTAACACACATGAAAAAATCAGTCTATAACTATTACCCATTTCTACACATGAATATGTCCAGTTACTATAAGACTAAAGTGTAATGTACACCAGAGTGACGTGAGAGATACGGTATAGGTCGGAGTGAGAAATAGGCTCACATGAGATAATTGCAACCCTACATATGGCTGATAACCTTAGCGTGTGAGTTATTCAATTGAATATGATAACATCGTCTCCCTCTGTGGGCCTACAGTGCACCCGTCCCATCACCTCTCGCCCACGTGTGTCTGGTCTAAGATCGACTTTATACAAGCATACATTTCATCCCATTTAAATCACAAACGCGTTGCATCCTCCAGAAATGGTAGCAGCTTCAAAACTCATGTGCTCAGTAAATCACAACATCCATGAGCTGACAGGTCAAGGGTCAAATGCAGATGTCATGACCTCGATGCAATTATTTAATAACATGTTAATGGGTCATTGTTCCGTGAGTTATGGACAGACGCTCAGGGGATTGGATTTCAATGCAAATGTTGTTGGACTTCTTGCCATAAACAACTTTTGTGACAGTCAATTGGTCTTTTTAGTCTGTTATTTTGACATGAATTGAATATTGGTTATCACTTCTGAAAGTGACGTGCGGGCAATTGTGTGTGAGTGCCAGTGGTTATTTTGAATGGGGAGATGAAGGGAATGCAAAATAATGTAAGATGATGCTGATAATCTTTAGCAGGAACAGTATATTTGCTTTGGGAATTTAAATTGAATTGAATATATACAACTACACAAAAAAACAAATTAGAAAAAAACACAACACTAACAAGGTTTATTCAAAAATGTAAATTCCTACTTCCATAGTGCATGCATACATCCAGAAAACCCTAGTCTTTATGCATTTTCCTTAAATAGTGGATGAGTGTGTTTTTACAATCCAAAATATGGACCTTAATATAGTAGGTTCAAGACAGAGTTAATGCATCACGCCAAAAGAGGTTCTACAGACAGGAATACACAAGTGTAATTAAATATACGCAAAACAAAGCCATAAACAAACACAAAAGCAATATAGGACGGACTCATCAGGATGATGAGTGGCGGAGGACGAGGGTTAACGAAGGGAAACGCCCGGCCCCCGCGGGGTTATGGCGATGGTGCGTGACCACGGAAAATGACGCCAACGCCGCTTCCGGATGCGCGCGCAGACAGTCGTGACACTTCCTGGTGCGCAGACGACAGCCAGAGAATATTGGCGGCGAGGCCACTTGATCAGGCTTTTGTTCACGAATAATGTCTTCTTTCAGAGCGTGGATATTGCTTTTGAAGATTGAATTTGAGTAGATGTATACATAATTGCAAGAAATCGTTGCATGAGAAAATTAGCTGATATGAATAGTTGGGAATTAATAAACGCCCATTGTTATTAATGTATTTGACCCCCTTAATTGTAACAACAAAAATGCCATTCCGTTTCTTTTTACAAATATTTCATCGAAATAAACCACATTAGGAATCGGTATATATTGCTGCGGCATGGCTAACTTAAATGATGTTGTTACAAATACCACTGATACGAGCCACCCAGTACTTGTCCACTATGCCACTTCAGTACATCTATCTTCAGTACTAACAATACCCTCTTTCACGCTCGCACAGACACCTCTCCATTGACCTAGGTATTGATACCACATTACACACGTCACTACTCACCCTTGCAGCCGCCGGTACACAGCCTCCTCGCCACCTCCCGGGTACTTAACCCACCACTGCCGGGGTTAAACACACCACCATTAACCCCGCCGCCGACCCTCTGCTCAACACCCGCGGCGGCCACCCCGCCCCCTGTTTAACCCTTTCACACCAAACACGGCTAAAAGAGACATCTCATGACATCGCCACGATCAGCTCACTTGTGAAGCTCCTCTCAAAGCAAACGCCATTGCACAGATGATCTGTAATGATTTTCTTACATTTAGAATGGTAAAGGCTTTGGTTGAGTGAAAAATGAAATAACATGTTTATTTTGCCCATTGCGTTAGCATTTTAATAAAAGAAAGAAGATTGATTAAAAATGGTGAGTCCCATATGATAATAATGATAAATAACACACACCAACCTTTAAATACAAGTACAAATATAAATTAATGAGGCAACATTTATTTGCATCAATATGTTATCAAAACACAATTTCCAATAACGTTATTTGCGAAAACAAAAACAAAGCAAGAATGGTGGTGAGCATCAAACAAAAACAACTCCACAGAAAAAAATAACCTCTCCCCAGCAAGCTGGTCTACCAACAGCAAGAACCAAGCACCGCCGGGCGCTGGCTGTTTTATAATATTTGCTCCATTCTAAAAGATGTATTAGCCACATTAGGCTAGTTAGCTGGGACATTTTCTCCTTAAAAGCAGTAGTGGATGAGCCGGGGCCAAGTAATGACAGTCCGCGGTGGGGGCGAGGGGGGGGCTGCTGAGGATTGGGGGGGAGAGTTCGGCTGACTCTACGTGTTCAGATTTAGGTTTATAGAATTATTAGAATCACTGGTGTCCCAGTAATTGGTAAGGTTGTGTTGAAGGGAGGGTGCTCGTACCCAGCATCCCTCCCCAACTACAGATTTCTGTGTCGACGCATTGTTCCTAGCAGTGGAAAGGTTGTGCTGACATAACCTCTGTGAATCTACACATTGAGATCTGTGCCGGACTCACACAGCCCTCCTGCCGCCAGCACCAGCAAGCCTCAACGTGCATTATTCCATCTGCACACCGCCCGGCCCCCACCGCCGCCACCCTCGCCGCTTTTATATAAATCTTGATTCGTTGGCGCCTGCGCACTACATCAAATATAATCTAATCCCTTACCCCTGAAAGGCTGAAATAGTCTCATTTATTCAGAAGGGACAAAAATGAAGATATATGTAGCAATAGCCGTGCTCATTGATCCGGGCGTATTATAAATGTTTTATTTGCCCAACAAAATAGGCCCGAGTCTCGGGGGTTTTGGCCAGAGCGGCGCGGAGAATTTGTTTTGGGGAAACTCTTGACATGAATCATGCGCCGGGGGTTCGAGGGATTTCCCTCCAATGCCGCGCGCCTGTTAGCGCTTTAATGCATTTTCATACAGATTTATTACCGTTACTCTTTTCATTTCCTCGCCCGCCAATTTGATTGGCTGATGGCGTCACGTGATATAGGGAAGTACGCCGAATGACATAAGTCATACTTCCGGGTCGTGACGATGACAGATTAGAGGCACATTTCTTACATCAACCCTCTTTTCAGCAGACCTTTTCTGCTGGATGGGGATTGATGGGCCACGTTCAAACGCTGACAGTAGGGAAATTAATTAAAACGCACTGGTTATAAGTCACTGGTGTGTAATATTTGTTAATGTCTTCCTCGTGCCAGCGGCTATTATCGTTTTAACAATCAGATTATAACGAACTGTTTGCTAAACGCCTGGATGCACTGGATATGCAATGTGTAGGCCCTATATACGGTTGATCCTTTATGAATGGCAATCTCACACATGATTTCGTGTCGCAGCAGATCCCTAAAGCAAATCAATTATGACAACAATAAAGTGATATGTATTTTGTTCTGTTTTATGGAAGTTTAGTCCACATGCAAATAATAACCATTTTTTAAAAATATCCATCCCAAACAAGTTTCCTACCAAACGTGCCCTCGTCTGGTTGGCACATGGTGACCCCGACGTTCTTTTAAACACGTAAATGCATAAAAGCTCATAAAAGAGCCATTTACCCCGGAGAATATGAGTATAATCGCACATTAGCCTGTAATATTCATAAAGCACTCAACTTGACCAACGCTGAGTGATGCAAATGGTAATAAAACCCATCCTTACGCATTAATATGGACATCAAAACATCAAAAGTGCGAAAATGGTGGCTCGTGTCACGTGATTTATGACTCGAATTCCCACCAAGAAAATGGTGAATTTTTAATGCACATCGTACATTACTATTACTGCGGAAAATGTGGCCAAATTGTGCGAGGTAGAAATGACAAATCCTGTCTTAGTATTATGGCTTATGTGGAAAGTGCATTATACGGCGCTGTAGGTACCTGGAACAAGCGCTCAATGGCAATAAATCAAAAGACATTTCCTAACACACGACTGGGGAGCCATTTTGATGAGGTGGCCGGATTGACGACGTTCCCATAATTCCCTGTTGCACTTTGGCGGGCCTGTCCCGGGCAAACGACATTTATGAAATATGGCGCTGACATTCTGGTCAAGCACTGGTCAGGGACTGGCCGTTTGGGGGCTAGAATTAGAGAAACTCAACAAACGACAATTTAACGACACCCCGTAATCTCGTTTTGGTCTCACTACTCGATGGAAGTCAAATTTCAAAACGACTTTTGAAACTGGTTTATCGCCGGTCCCGGGGTGAGCGTACATCCACTGTTATGTGCGGACCGCAAAATGTCGATGAGTTTTCGATTCCTTTAACGAGCAGTTAAACTTCTAAATATGCAATTATAGTTATGTGCCACAGAATCATTAAGGTTGTAAAACTTGATTTATTAAAATGGGCTGAACTGTTTACACGGATTGTGTCAGGCTGTCGGCTGCTAATTCTAGGTTGGTTGATGTTTAGAAACGTGAAATGACCAGCGTGTGTGATGTTAGTACTTGTACACGTGCATGTTTTGAGCATGCAAATGGCATGTGCATGCGTAAAATAACAGCACTTGGTTGCAGACAGATTTCTAAAAAGCAAAATAAAACCAACACAAAAAACAAAACAAAAACAAAATTGAGTTTAAAAAAGACCACTCACTTGTGAAAACACCATGTATTCTAAATATAATACTTCCATACATCTACAGAGTCAACTAATGCGAACACGTCTCCTCTAATCAACAATAAATATACGTCTGCCACAGCCGAATCCTTTAATCAAGCGGGGCTCGCGACGTGCCCGCGCCCGCGTCGCTCATACCCTCCCAAGCCGGCAGCGCGGGCAGTAAATCTCCCCAAACAAAGGCGGTGTCGTCTGTTATTGTTATATATGAGAATTGAGAGAAGGGCGGATGAAAAGCGGGCGCGCTGACTAATCAGCGGATTCATTTCAGACGGAGCCGCGCTAAGTGAGTTGATCTGACTTTCCATTTTAGACACCGGCTATCAAATGTAAAAGCTACGTGCTCGTCATACCCGAGCATTGCCGAGCTTTACCGAAGGTGTTGTAACGGGTAGTGGCGGGAAATGAGGTGGTAAATCTTGATGGCATAGCGCCCATCATCGTTTGTAAATGTCCTCCTGTCTTCGCTGGCTATGCATTCATAGTAGGTGGAAGCTGAAGCCAGTGAGCCGGCCCACAATTTCAATATTACGAGGAGGTCTGCTATTTGTAATGGGGTTGTATTGATCCTGCATAATACGGGTTCAAGAATTCAACTCAGGGTATGAACGATTCAGGCGTTTTGGATCAATTTCTACTTAGATGGGTGTAAGTTCTATAAGAGTAAATTAATACACCCTCACCCATTTGCAACATAGAAATTTAATGATTATGAGACCAAAGTGCGCAAATTTCAATGCGACATCCCTATGTTAGCTCGTGCCTACAACACTAATATTCCACTTGCTTATCTTGACCATATCAATAGCATGAAACAATCTTAGAAATCGAACACCTCTCAGGTACCAGCATTTACCCATGTCTAACATCAAACACAGTCCCAATTTTACCTCATAAGCTGAAAATGTCGGCTGCTGATTTTTCAGCCCGCTTCACCCCGGGGCCTATCTTGTCCCACCGACCGGAAGTGCTAAAGCAACGAAATTTGGACCAATCAGGGGCGGGAATTGGATAAATAATTGCATTTGGGTTTTTGGCACGACTGCTGACGTCTGGGCGCTTAATCCCGAGAAGGTCAATTGATTATGGATGCGGCACGGAGCGCAGAACGGAAGAAGGCAGTTTGTCGCCTCGAAACGCCGCTCATATATTAGCCGCCAGCCGGCCGCACGGACAATTTACTTCTGCCTTATTTCATTTACATATGTTTTGCTCTCTGGAGAAAAATGATCGCACACCCAGAGCAATTCTTCTCCTTCACTCTTACACGTATTACTTAATTAGAACACACTTTTCTCGGTCGTCATTTGACACCAATGCATATTTATCTTTAACAGAATCATTGACAAGTGGTTTAATGAAAAGTTGAAAGAAAAAAAGACGTTTACTAACTTGTGTTGTAGGAAATAATAGTTTGGTATTTTACGTACATTATTGCAGCGGCACATATTTTGGTTAGCATTATTTTTACGCTCATTCTCAGCTGTACAATATATTTAAATTATATGAACTTATATTCATTTATGCAATACATGATGTACACGCCACAGTGTGACAGTTACGAATGTTCGTCATCAAATTTCTGCCATAGGTTTAAGCAATCATATTAAAAACATATCTAAAAAAACATGTCTGTGTTAGACATTGTGCCAATAGGCAAATACTACACTACATCGACTGATTTGGCGTCATTTTTGAGGCTGTGTGACGCCGGCTTTGAGCAGAGCCTGACGCGAGAGCCGAACACAGCACAGCAAGACGGATACGTGAGGTGGGGTCGGAAGACGGCTGAGCGAGCGAGTGTCAACTCACCCTATATCCCATGGCTTCTAATTACTATTTTGAGGGCCATATTTATCATAGAATGGCACTCGCCAACAGACATTCAAAATATATGCGCCCTTTGCATTGAGCAAGGTTATGTGACAGCAAAAGTAAATTGATGAATGGAGGTTGTCAACTGGGTTTCTTAGAAAGGCTCGTGGAGTATAAATAACTCGGGTGTGCTCCTCTCAAACAGCTTCCCGGGATTTATGTGATTAGAATTTAAGCCGGGCAATGTGTGGATATATGTGGATAGTGTTTATAATACTCGTGTATTGGTATTTAGAAAGTGAGCAAAAATGTCTCATTGTTATTTCATATAAAGCGCGATTGCACTAATCACAATGCAAAAATGCATATATGAGCATTGTTTACACTTTTTGATATTGATTCAAAACAAATCATTCAGCAATAAACAATAAACAATAATGTAATAAGAGACAAGAACGATAACTATTTTAACTTGTGCGTTTGTATATATGGCTATGTTTTGAGCAAAGGGGTCAGCCCCCGACCCCCTTCAACGTCCTCCAATCTCTCTCTGCCAGCATTGTCCGTGAGATCAGCTCGACGATAATCTAATAACGCGCTGAAATAAAGTGCAGCCCCGCGCCGTTTGTATCTAATCCACAGCGCGGGTGTGAATCAACATCATAAATGAAAGCGTTACCATGGAAACGGGTGTCTAAATGACCATATACACGGGCTGAATGGATGATTCCGTGAGGCCATTTGTTGCCGAAAATGGTCATCACGCAACTGCAGACGACAGATCTCCATTTGCCACCATTGTTCTCGGGGCAGACGTGAAATCACGAGAAATCACGGGCGGAACCAGTAATGATCGCTCTGCGCATGCGTCCCATTCCGGGGACAACTGCAATGTGCTGATGAAATGAAAAATTCATTAGGCGGAGCCGAGGCCTGATCAAATAAACCACCATATAATTCTGCATTAATAAGAGCACCATTCATAATTAATTCCAAGGGCGGAGTGATTAAAGTGGGGTCTCCCTCGCTCTACTGACCACCTGGGCAATTGCATGGTCAAGGGTCAAACTGACCCTCTGTCCGACAATATGCGCACAGATATGCGCCTTTGTACACGGTGCTTGAACTTTAATCATTTTCTACGAGTGTGCACAAAAAGAGAACATCCATAATGTGTGACACTGTCACCCCGATCTTTTCACGCTGCCGGCTCTTTTGTGCAGCCCGATTATTTCATCTACTAAATCAAATCGGCGCCGGGCTCATCTTGACACTCAGTGCTCGCCATGAATATGAAAATTAAGTTAGATCTTGTTTTATTGGGTCTTGCACTTTGACTTTCTGTAATGAATGAAATCCAAGTCGGAAGGAGTGGATTGCGGGAGGAGGGATGTTATTACGCCAGTTACCGCCACTGTAGCCTCTATGTCATACTTTGCAATGGCAAGGATTTGTTGCATCTAAGAATTGCAACATATATATTTGTGCCTTCAAAACACATATTTGTACTTTGATTGCTTGGCGATTATTCATTAAACGTGTCACACAGCCCACGTGGCTATGTTTCATGTAGGGGCCTATAACAAAATGAATATAGACTGTAAACAACAATAATGTTACAAGATAATTGTGTAAGGAGATTAAACAACACAAAACAAGCTACTCATGCAACAGTGTAAAATTCAATTGGTTATCAAATAAAAACACGACGATGACAATACAAATTCAATGCCAACATTGGAGATGCATGTATGCTTGAGAGGTACATGCATGCTGTGTCAAATCAAACAGATAAAAATTCCACATATTTTCCATTTTATTACATTACAAGATTTAATCAACCATTTGATTGCACTATAACTATGTGATGAATGATAACAATTACACTCATGTCTTCGTCAGTTACCACATCCCGCCCCCATTCCACCCGTCGTAATCACACCAAGATTAGGTATAGACTTGTCCAATATTCGTTGATCTGACCTTCTCGGGACCTCGTCTTGACCGTCTCTTCTCTTAGTCTTGATAGTCGGGAGCTAGTCCTGGCCTTTTCTAATAGTGGGTCCACTACTTTTGCCAAGGCAAACACACAGACACACACAGACACACACAGACACACACAGGCTCACAGACACACACACACACACACACACACACACACACACACACACACACACACACACACACACACACACACAAGACAATTTGCAAAAAAACAGACAAAAAACAAATACAAAATAAAGAATTAAAAAAAATATGATGGTCTTCTCCTTGCAACTATTTTTGTCGTGGCCCTTTTGTCCAACATATTTTCAATTATAAAATCAATAATTTATGGGGATGGTGTCTAAACTATGTCAGGATCATGCGTGGACCATGTTGGGACCTATTTTAAAATTAGTCATGTTGGTCTTGAC
Organism: Streblospio benedicti; assembly: GCA_019095985.1. Taxonomy (NCBI): domain Eukaryota; kingdom Metazoa; phylum Annelida; class Polychaeta; order Spionida; family Spionidae; genus Streblospio; species Streblospio benedicti. The sequence goes on along the minus strand of CM032661.1, from coordinate 8,925,945 downwards.
CACCTCGGGACCTCGTCTCCCTTCCCTTCTAGCTTAAGCCTAATCGTTACAATATCTTGACCTTAACGTAGGTGGAATGGGATATTTTAAGTGGCAAAAATAGCATACTTTATCGTTACCTTGTCTTGAACATCCACGGCGTTTTCACGACAAAATTCAGATATATTGAAATGGGTGTTGGGGTGGGGGTGTTAAAGCCTCCTTTTTCAGCTTTTGGCCTGACTATGGCACAACACATATTGAAAGGACACGCTAAGAGAGCATTCATGTAGAGACTCAACGTAGCAGAAACATTACCATATAAGCAGTTGATTAATGTGGAACAAGACTAAAGGGTCAGTAGTGACCATATAGAAAACGCGGCTTGCTTTTCGCCCATTTGCGCTTGGTGATTTCCGCGGCAGTGCGCCGGACCCATCGGCGCCCCGCCAAGCGGAAGTGAGGGCGAGAAAATGGACGGCGGTGGCGGGGCGCGGGGCGCGGGGTTAAATAATAGGCAATTGACACGAGCGACACGGGCTTATTGGCGATATGGCCATAATCAAGCCATCTATCACCCGCGCTACTTTTTATGAAGGCGCTGACAGCAGGTCATTGCGCAGATTAATGCGCACCAAATGAGACAAGGTTAAACAGACGACACGGCTGCATAAACGTTATCACGGATTTATCTGCCTTGACGCAATTATGAGCAAACGCCATTTTCATGGCCGCATTATTCGCGGCCAGATCGTATCCACGCGGCCGTGTAAACAGGATAAAGACAGTGTGACGCCGACAACTTCCGGGTTATGCGCCGTATCGCACGTGCTTACGCCGGCAGTAACACGGCAGTAATAAGTAACGACGCCATCACGGCATAATGTCCGTCATAGCCACGCTTTATCTGTTTGCCATCGTCTCCTTATATTGCTAGAACACACCAACCACAGCAGTATTGGCGCGAACATCAACCCGAGCGCCAACCACATTTCGTGCCCCTCAAAGATGGCTTTTAGTGACGCCGATCATCAAAGTTTTCGTCGCTTCAGACGTATTCGCTAATTGAGTCATTTCGCTCGACAACATCTTCGTCATTTCACAGAGTGGAGCGTTGCGCCTCTCTTATGGCCATATAAATATTCCTTTTGATTTGAAAATTGCTCCCTCCAAACGAGGGCCTCCTTAACGTGGGGTAATTCCCGAGCAGTGTTTATAGCGTTAACGCCTCTGTTTTAAGGGCCATTTCGGGTATAAAACTGTCAAATCGGCACATTTAGTGAGTTTACGACGGGGTATGGTGACGTAGTGGGCCGCGCAGCCCCAGCCGCCCAGGCCATCCAGGATTTACAGCCGCGGGCCCGGGCCACAGCCGGGCTGGTGCGCCCGCCAAATGAACGAAAGTGCACCATTAAAACAAACATTGAAGTAAGTGTAATGAACAGAATGGGCCATCAAAATGAACATTTTAAACCTACGTGAGCGGCTGAGCATAAGAAATTAGGATTTAGGAGTGTGTATGTTCCGTGTGCCGTGTTGATTTGTGCAGTAGGTTTTATACTAAACGAAAGTTCGTACGTACACGTATATCTACACATATGTCCACATCTTTTAGTCATTCGTGCATACCAACCCACGGTCAGACAATCACGAATATTGAGGCCGAATTAGTCATACATTTTAGTTATTGCAAATGGCACATTGTCTCGTCAAAAACTGAATCTACAGTAAACAACCTCTCTGCACGTGTGTTGTAATCGGCAGCACGCGCGAGCACTGCGCGTCGCCCCCGCGGCTGGACGCTGTCAATGTATGGACCGCGGCCACACGCACGTGCGGCGGAGGTCCGTGCCGGAATGAGGGGCGGGGTGAGCTTCAGCTTACTTTTTATTGAAAACGCTACTTCAACTTGGTATTATTTGTAATAATTTGTTGATATAGCCAGTCTTATATTTTCTGTTATTTCTTAATCATTGACGCATAGTTGACTATAAATCTGCATTTCTTTGTGTGATAATTTTTTTCCTGTTATGATGTGGCTATAACAAAACAATGTCTGTATCATGGCGTATTTGGTTAATGCTTAATATTATTTTCCTAACAAAAAATATATGTAATAGCAAACAATGGCATACATTAAAAAATTCTTGTAGGCTAGCTTATACTTGTTGTTCCTTATGCGATGATTGTATCACCTAATTCATCTCTGTCATTTTTTCACTGTTAAATAGATGCAACAATCAATCTCTTTCAAATATTCATATTGAAACACAAAATCAAAACCACATGTCCAAACATATGCGTGAAAATTATAAGTTCTCACAATTAACTATATGTTATTTCTGTTGAATGGAATGAAGGATGATAGGAAAGAATGTATTGTTCATATAAACCACAGACCTTCTATAAATGAATAACTAGTAGCTTCCTTCATTGTAATTATATCAACTGTCATATAAAACATGTTTTGATACTGGCAAAATGGATATGAATGTGGCATTGAAACATATCGGGGAAAGTGTTAAAAATTTACAAAATAAACATATTACAGCTCTCAACATCAACTTTAACAGATTACTTATTTTGAGGAGCATTCATGGGCACATGCATCGTAAAGGGCAGATGAAAATGATGAATGGCCATTCTCCCTTTCAGTCCGTCATTGTTTACTTATACACGTAAGTTGATTTCTGCCTTCTACTGTGCATGTGCCAACGGTCCTAAATACGAATTTTCTATAAGTTCCCCTAAAAATTATCATGGTGTTACAAAGGATGCAGGTGCGAGTGAAAGATTATACTTATTCTATAACACGTATAACTGTCATAAACTGTGTATTAGAGAGAGACGTTTCACACATCGAAAGAATGATGGATGTTCCATTGTGTGGGCATAATCAATTATAGGCTCTGTTTGTTTTTAAGCTAAAAGGAGGAGTTATTTCTTTCTTTGTGTGTGTGATCTCATATATATACACATAAAAGGGAAATGATATATTGCGGGCGTATAGAGTGGCATCTTAGAATATTATGTCAACGAAGACGTATGGTCGGATTCCAGCACCAAACTACAATTGTGTTTATTTCTTTACTTGCAATAGTCTAGCAACTGAAGGCATACAGTTTACAGTACTGTAAGACACTGTTTGTATAGTAATAATCTACACAATCCTATTTAAGCACAACCAAATAGCCTAAAACCAGTATTAAGTTATATACATGCTGAAATCGCATGTGCGTTGTCAGGGTACCATGAATTGAAAACATTTTCACATTGTCATGATGAAATTAAACTTTTTGGTTCTATGAATCCATCAGTCAGGCTAACAAAATCAGGGTGGTAGTTTTGATAAATTCTTTGATGGCAAAATCTATTATTTGAATGATGCTTTTAATGCATATAAATCGCCATTTTGGTTTTGTGGCATATGGTGATGCAGTCCTATCTAGACATTAAACTATATAAAGGTAGATTAAAAGCCCGATAAGAACATTAACAACGAGGTACATACGTGAATCATAATTCGCTGAAACGACACAGACATAACATTACGCGGGTTTACGGCATGTCGTTTGCCTGCGAGAACCCCAGGGTGGTAGTTATGACAAAATGAAAAGCTAGGTCATATGTCGTAAAATTACCCACACCTATCTGTCGTCTCTATTTTTAATGGCATGCTATCTGTTTTATATGAAACCCCGCGCCTGAGGCACTAACTTCCACGGCGGACGACGCGGCAAAGTGACAAAGCGACGCGGTGATTTGGTTTTTATGCGGTGAGTGGATTATAATGCCTCGGTGTCAGCCGCCATGATGAATAGTTGACATTGGTCATCAGCAGACGGCATTTTACTCGGCCATATTTATTTCGTTTCTTTGTGCGGACCGCGGCAGATCATCTGTCGAGGGTTTTCTCTTGTCTGTAAAATGCCTGTTTTATTGTGATGGAAATTATACAGGTATATATGCTGGCAAGAAAATCATATAGGTTTTTGAAATCATTATATCGGGTTCTGCTTGACATGCGTGTTAGTGGTCAGTAGATCAAGTTATTTGTGTACTATACCTGCTTCTATATTTGCTAGTGGTTCATCATCATTTAAAAAAATAAATAAAAGTAAATTTGCCGTGGAAAGGCAATGCTTATAAATTCCAAATGTATACAATACCATAGCAACTCAGAAAGAAGCAGTGTATAAAATAAAACAATAGTATTCAATAAATACAACAATCAAACTACTGGGCTTAAATAAATCTTGCCTACAGCAAAATCCCTCTGGCAGCGGTAACCCCCGAAAGCTTCAATCGTATGGAGCAATGTTTAATCTCAATGTTTTGTGCATGTAGCATGGCAGAAAGCATCCGCATCGTAGGAGGGTATTTTCGAGTGATGATATCACAATATATCTGTGCACGAATGTTGTATTTGTGCGCACTCGTTCCCCAACGCTCACTCAAGCAGGCAAAAATGCACCACATTGGAAAGACACTTCGACCTCATTATTCCCTTCATCGGCAAAGCCATCAGAAAACAAATTGATCTAAAAATGCACAAGTGTTTGGATGGATAGGTCATATTACAGTAGAACGTGATACCACCTCTATAAAGATACCACTACTTTTTTTTTATAAGGCTATCCTTTTAGAGGCAGGCCTACCAGCCCGTCATGAACAGACCATCCATCCACTAAGACTACTCAAAACCAGTCTTCTAACATGGTGTCAATATAGAGGTTGTACTGTAATTAAATACCGCGTGCATTTGTTCAAGGTGAAACATATGAGAAAAACGAGATTTTTTTTACCAAGCGTATTCGCCCGTGGCTGTATAAATGTCGGCCCCGTAGCCGCGTTGGCACATGTCGTAAACTAGATTGACACACAGCGCTCCCTGGCGGGCTTTAATTGAGTTTTAATGTTATTTTACGACATCACGGAGAAAGTGGATTTTGAGACAGAACGCACGGTTTCCATTTGCTTATTATGTTCTCAACAAATTTCAAGAGGAGGAGTTTTTTATCCTTCTCTTCAGCCTTATTTTTTTTCTCGTCTGCACGCCAAGTTGAAACTTATCTTTTGAATGTGTACATGGAAGCAAAGAAGGGACGATTTCTTGGTTTATGTGTTCGATTTCACAATTCTACATTGACCAATTGTTTAATACGTGTACGAAAATACTATTGAATCATGATTACAAGTTATTTGGCGTGTTGACGTGTAAACGGGCTTTGCTGTACACTACAGTGTACGAGGTCAGTGACACACCATTGTTCACCAACTGAGCTCAGAGTCTCCGAGTTCAGAAGCTCACACACACACACACATATATTAGATTCGCAGCACAACGACATGTCAACCAGGCACCGGCACTGCAGCAGCAGAAAAAATACTCTAAAGAGCATGAAGCAGAACAATAACAACCAGAACAATAAGAACAACAAGAGGAAAACAGTAAAAACAAAAACAAAAAACAACAGAACAACAAAAAAACAAAAAAACAAAACAAAATCAAGAAAACCAAAACCAAAATCAACAAAACCAAAAGCAGCAGCAGCAGCTACAGCACCAGCAGCAATAACAGCAGCAATAACAATAACAACAGCAGCAGCAACAACGACAGCAGCAGCAGCACGAAGAAGAAGAAGAAGAAGAAGAAGAAGAAGAACAACAACAACAACAACAACAACAACAACAACAACAACAACAACAACAACAACAACAACAACAACAACAACAACAACAACAACAACAACAACAACAACAACAACAACAACAACAACATCAACATCAACAACAGAAAATCTGCATCAACTACAGCTACAACAGCAACACAACAGCAGCAGCAACACCAACAACAGCAGCAGAAGCAGACGCAGCAACACCAACACACCAACATCAACAGCAGCAGGAAGAACAGCAACATTGGCATCAACTACAGTTATAGCAACAACAGCAACGGCAACAGCAAGATCGAATGGATATGTTTTATATCGGGTAAGCAGCAGCTTAGAAGATTTAGGGTTAGCTTTAATTTTTGTGGCCTTCCAAGTGTGAAAGCTGGTTGTCGTTGATTTCTCTCGTGGGAGCTCGTAGAAAATGAGTTTTTGCGAGATGAGCTGGACAAAAGACGAGCGAGGAAATTTAATAGATATAGACTTATGGCGAGATGGCGCAGGCGCGTACACACGAGACCGCAGTTAATTTCTCGTATTAAGAAATTGGATTGCGTCGGCCGTCCAATTTGTAATAGTTAATATTCAAGTGACGAGGCTCGCGGCCCCGGCGGGCCGGCCCAGATACCGCCGCGGCAGATAAGTTTTTGTCATCTTATGAAGTGGCCTTGTGCTCGTGCGAAGTGGCGAGAGCTGGTCAGATTAGTCGGGGAATTGGTGACGACGACTGATGTCAGCATGTGGTTTCGCTGGTATGAGCTACATTCTATAATTGTTTTTTTCATGTTGTTGTTATTGTTGCTGCTGCTGCTGTTGCTGCTGTTGCTGCTGCTGCTACTGTTGTTTTGTTGTTTTGTTGTTGTTATATTTGGTTGTTGTTGTTGTTGTTGTTGTTGTTGTTGTTGTTGTTGTTGTTGTTGTTGTTGTTGTTGTTGTTGTTGTTGTTGTTGTTGTTGTTGTTGTTGTTGTAACTGCTGCTGCTGTTGATGGTGCTGCGGTTGCTTTTGTTGTTATTTAGTTGTTCAATGCTCATATGATAAGTGACCATTGTTCTTTCCTACATATTGTAGTAAAGTAAGTATAAAACAAGGCTGTTGGTGAACACTTTCCAACACATCTCCCCAATCAATAAAGTTGCCAGTTTTATTTTATGAGGCTTGAATCAAATATGTATGTTACATAGTTATAACGTAACGTTAATTTAGTCCAATGCTTTCCAAAAATATTAATACGTTGTACACCATGATCATTCTATATTTTAGCAGACACTGGCTATAAAACAGTTGGTTATAAAAAACATGTCCATATTTTGTGGTATACAGCACTTGAAATGCGTCAGGGAGTTTCATGTGCGTGTCACTGACCAGGGGTGAGTTTGTGACGTCACGGGGCTATCTATAGGCGCTGGAGGGACACGGACTCGTCATGCCATAGTAAAAAAAATGTGGTAATTCAAATGGAAAATGTGTGTGAGATAGTTTCAAATTTTCAATGTAATTTTGTTTTCAAATTATGAAGTACAAACCTTTTCTATCGTCATACATGTAGGCCACAATCATTAGAGAAGTAGCATGAGTGACTGAATGCGAGGCAAGAATTCATAGAGGGATTAGTGGGCGGCCGCTTAGTGTCAGCGGCTCAGGCATAACTAATATGTGCGGATTAGCTCGTCCACGGCGGGGATTATTACAGATCGCCGGCCTGTCCGCAACATTCAATTACAGATCGTTCAAGATGGCGCCCGGACTTTGTCGTCTGCGCGGCGGCGCTTGTCTTTCCGCGACGCGGCCGTAGATTAGCGCTTTGTCCTTTAGAACGTATGCTAGAATAATGGGGCGGGGATTTTACTGGTTTTGTGGTATTAAAATTTCCCAGTTGATTTAGCGACACATTAAAGAAGGTAAAGTCGTTTACGAAACTTATCCAAAGAATCTGGACTATATCTGCTACAGGTTTCACAATCCAGCTAGTCAAATGACTGACTGTTCAATCAATATGGCTATCAATATAACTATCATGATATATACCCATATAGTTGGTTCAAGTATTGTTTTCAATCAAAAAGAGCTGTTCTGAAATCCAGCAGAAAACCACATATCCCCGTACACGTATATTGCATGAGTCGTGCACATTACTGAAACTCGCCAGCCAGCGACAAATGACGAATGTTCCCGGAAACAGCCGAGCGCCAAAGCTGGAAGTACGAGGGGCGAAAAGACAAATATGAACGATTCGCGTGTCAATGGGGCGCCATTTTGCGTCCTATTACAGTCCCCGAGGCGCGGCTCGTTGGTATAATTTGGCTCAAATCGCTTCCTTCCCCACAACCCCGAAACAGGCGATAATTCATAACTTTTAATGGGCTGTGCTGACAGAAAGCGGAAGTGAGTTAGGCCGCGCGCGCCGCCGCCCGCAAGACGCATGGGTCGCGTGCGTGGGGCTCATTTTCTCCAGAAGGCGTTATAACGTGTAAGGGGCTGTATGGAGTGCCAATTAAAGCACATTATTTTCACTGTAAACGCGCAGAACAAGTGCGGATTTGGATAAGAACAGATGGATCGCTGGCCTTTTAAAGTTTGATATTTCACGAGAAGTGTATACCTTTCACAAATCAGTTTGATAGGCAACTGCTATGCAATCGATAGAGGGCATTCAAGTAATCGGTAAACTGTGCTATGTATATCACATAAATAGGTTTACTATGAAATAAGTCGAACTTTTTTACTATTGGGGGGGGAGGGGTAAAACCCTTATAAAGTTCAGACACGGATATTAAAACAATGTATAAGTGCACTGTGCTGTGTGAAAGATTCCCATAGACCGAAGCTGTAGGAAATCAAAATATGACCACTATACATTTTGATCAAAACGCATCCTTGCCTTATGTATTAAAATGAATGCCATAGCCATAACGTACGCCTACACATCTAAATATCATAGCAGTTTGCATTATGTCCCACATATGTCGGCTTTTGTGTTATATGTTACAAACCTACTGGCCCAATTGGTCCAATCTGCTTGAAGCGTAAAGCCTATAACTTCTATGTGCATGAGAAACCACGAGAAACATTTGACAATATATGATTGTGGCTCATAAATATGCTAGATTACTTTCGTTTTAATACAGTCAAAGCGTTTTAGTTCTATCACCAATATAGATAAGATCTATGGGCAAATAAGTACTGTGTGCAGTTTGTTTTTAAAACGTAGCAAATCAGTGCAAATAGAATATAATCAAGAGCACTCGTCACTTTAAGTGACCCCAGTTTATAATGTTACCACTTTCCATTGACAAAGTTCATTGAATACCACTAGGATTATAAAGCAGCATCTCTATAAAACAACCACTTCTATCACTAGGCCTACTAAAAATTAGTACAACTGGCTATGGTCACCACAGCTTGCTACCCTAGGGCAGCGTGTGAGTGGGGGACGCAGGCTGCTGTATTATCCGCGTAATATGCCCCGTCAGCGTGTCGGACCATGGAGACGTAACATTAAAACGAGCCACCAGCGAAACCCTTATTAAACCCGCGTCCACGCCGCGTCATTACGGCACGCACCTGAGCGGCCTCCTGACGGCGGCGCGGGAAGGTTAGCGGCGGGGGAGGGGGTACGTGCACATTCATGGGAGGGACTTCCGCCTATAGAAAAATATAGTCACAAGTACATCGTATTTTCAAAACTTGGAATCCAGCTTCCAATATTATGGGCATTAAAGCCAGTTACGTTGTTACTTCAAGAGCTGTATTTGGTTTTCTAGAGTGATTAGCTGAATGAGCCAGCAAGTTAGTGAGCCACGGTGCCACGTGGTAAGTATGAAGGTGACTGAGGATGTGTGTCACTTGGAGATATTCATATTATGAAAAGTCTGCAGCGAGTGCATTTATTTTGTATGGCGTTTTGAATAAAGAAAATATATGTATGGAAACGAAAACAACAAATATCTTTGAGGACATCCACTTTGTTGTAATATGAACAACCGCAAAATTGATATGACTGCTTTCATCAAGGGATGTCTTTGAAAGGAGAAAATATATTTTAAATGCAATCGAATGGCAGACGTTGTATCACATTTTACATAAGAATTGTCAACACTCTAATCTTATCCTAATTTCGCGATGCCATGTTAATCTTCTCTATAGTTTATCAGCCAAGACCGTTACAAATTTGCACGGTTATTTGACATTGAACCTATAAATACAGCCTCACGTCTCTGAATCTAATTGCTATCTATCCGTATTTGTGTTTTGATATAATGTATCACGATATATGTTCAATTTGAATTAGTTATCAAAGTTCAAACACAGTCACGCTCTAATATAAGATGTCAATACGAGCTTCATACTACATACCACCTGTACTAATTAATGTTGATTACGTACAAGAAAATGCCGTGGGTAAAAAATAATATATTAATTGTGTAATACTGTGATGTGTTTTATTCTACACAATTATGCTCTTTCAATTTGTGTTAGTGTAATCATGGTACCAATTATCTGGAAGAAAATAAGTTACCTACACAGTTACTGAATCTTAATATCAAACGGTTGCACTAATAAAATCTATCATACTGAAAATTGAAAAAGCTAATCCCAGTAAACAAGGAACTCATTGTATCAAATTCAATAGTCTGTGACTTCAATTCCAATCTGCGCGCCTTCACAGGGCTCAGCTAAACCAAAGACTCATGCTTGCCCTTTAATAATTGTGTTATATGAGTAAACAGATGATATTTGAGTATAATATTCAAGTGAAAACTTGATTCATACATGTGAGATCTTTGAATATAGTGCCAACAATAACTATTCTACACACTGACCAGTATTATTTAATCATAGGCAAATATTTCTCAAGTAAATACCTGTGAAAATCACTTCATTTTAATTGTAAAAATAACAAGAAAGTGACACTAAAATACGACAATAGTTCGCTTTCCAAATTGCTGTATTTGCCAATATGCCTATATACAAAAGCGCCCAACAGAAATCTTTGTTCCAAAGTTACACTACACGTGTAAATAAAGCTTGAAATCTTAAGTATATTGAACCAACTATCTATGTTTCAAAAGAGCAAACAATCTCCGTTAATTTCCCTTTTAAAATCGTATATATTTGTTCTTCTGCTAAAACCATGGCAACGTCAACCTTCTACCTGTAAAAGCCACGTAAGGTCTGCACCAGGGGAATCAAAAAGCAACTTCCTTTCATTTGGGAATAACTCTCTCAAACGACTTTCGGACAAAGTTATTTTTCACATGCAGACATCAATATGAATAAATGTGATAGAAATCACCTTGAATAAAACGTAAATTAGGAAATTTCAATGCCCTTATAGCCTTTATCCTTCCCCCGGGGTTTCTTTTCATACGAGCAGCGACTTTAAGTGCAAAATAATAACAGCAGACTGACTCTAACTCCGAAACCACAATAATGTTTTTACAAAAATCCATCAGAATGCTGCATTTACGCCCTCCCCTTTCCGCTCAAAATCCAATTAAAGTCTTTTGAATATTAACCCAGAAATGTCACCTTCTTGTGGTCACAAGTGGTCTAATTGTCACTGAATCTGTTCACTCAAAACATTTGTTTCATTATGATTCTATGATCATTTGTTATGTGACAATGCTCTTGATTTTCTTACTTCAAAATATCAGAATGAAGCGCTTTTATTCTGTAGACCTGCATTTCACAGCACTTGTGGACACTACCCTTCTGAACGTGTCCAAGTTATACAGGTCCAACTAGGTAACAAGTTATTGTACATTTAGCAGTGTGTGGTTTTGTAAACAAGTGTAGTATGTCTGGCATTTCTACCCATGAAGCAGGACCTTATGTAAGGAGAGGATTTTACCACTGGGTCAAGTAACTATTTACCCTGAACTTCTCCCAGAGGAATATACCATTTGGCAGCTATATAATTGCACCTTACTTAGGGCATGTTTGAATAAAAGAGATACATTCCCCAACGTTTAGCCACCCTCACCCCCACCGTAAGCAATGTAGGCTTATATGGTTGCATTTTAAAGAGCACATTGGATTGGAACTAGACCGCATATCTATTTTTTCCGCGAAATTCTACAATTTCCAGTTGGAAATCCCTTTTTCACATCCTGTATGCCCCATTACATCACTATATACATTGTATATAGTTTGCTAGCACATTCCATCGGTGTCAACCTCTAAAGAAACTCCACTATGACCTCCGCCGGCGGGAGACCACCTTCCTAGAGCGACCTCCGGAAGTCAGTCCCCGATACCATGGATGGTCTCAATAGAGAAATTCTACAGCAACTAACGGCTACAGCATCCAGAGTGACCCAGAAGATGCCTGTATTTGAATACTCGGTTGCAGTCAGTATAATGACACGTTACAAAGTGATTAAAATATTGGTAAGTGTCTCTAGTGATTTGTGAAATTAAATATTTATTTATTACTGTTCGCATTAAAATTTACCGTATTACTGGCCAGTTAGGGCCATATAACAATCATACAATAGAGACCACAATTCAATAACTACCAATATACATAGATCCAGCAATGAAAAGACTCGTTCTAACCTACACGTGCACAGTAACTTATACATCTTGATATCTAATTAAAACCAGCACAAAAAGTTTGAGCTTGTAATCATCCACGAGTGATTAATCAACTGCATCATAAATCGGCTCTTCAGGTAAATGTCTCAACTAAACATCAAACATATGGCCACAAAACGACAACCAGCAAACTTTAGCACATAACCACATGTCATTTCAAAAATAAAGGCCTTTACGTAACACCTACTTTATCAATAAGCCTTTCAAATTTGATCAAGAAACACAAAACTGTGAACGCAAGAGTCAACACTTCTTATGCAATTCTATAATTACCGCGTTTATTTTCTTTTGCCTGGTGATTTTCTAAAGAGGTTTTCTCAGTGGTCAAGAAATCATCATTTCACCCCTGCCTTCTACAGAAGGTGAAATAATAACCAAATATAACAATAGAAGTGAAATTAAATGCGCCCAGGAGTCAAGTCAGAAGGTTTTAATTATGTGTAATTTTAATGGATGTCATTTTGGTGGCATCAGTTCTGCAGAAAGAGGGATGTTTCATGAAAGGACATGCGGATAGGCGAGTGAAAATTAAATTATATGTACAAGGCCTTAATGACAGGGAAGAGGTGTCCATTTTTGTCAAATAACCTTGATGCAAATTAAATAGAAATGACCAGATATGGTTTGTATAGTGACTAGAGATGAAACTTGATGCGTGTGCGTTGCCTGGCGTTTGTAGACTGATATCTCTGTAGTTAATAACGTACTATTGACGGCCCCGCACGTTTCCCATCTATAAATGACCATATATATCTATGAGTGTCTCACTTTGTACCAATGTCACTGTTTGTCTGCCAAGCTAATAATATTTCCCGTCATTCAATGTTGTCACGTTCTCGAGGTAAGCGTTAAAACAAGCATCAAACCAGAATCATATCTCGGTTTTCTGATCAGCTCGGCATATGTGTTTTTCCTTTTGTTGTTCCAATGGAGGAGACAGTGGCATATTAGAGCAAATTTGCTCGCAGTTTTGATGTTGACAGTAGATTTAAGAGCAAGATGGAAAGCAAACACTTATTAGAAAATGATTTATCTTGGTTTATTGATCGCAAAACGAAAAGTTTATTATTTTGAGCCATGCCGCACAAGCCCAATTCAAACAGAGTTGTATAGAGGATTAAACTCTCACAAAAGGTTGTGTAATCGACAACGGGGAGGAACAAACCCTTAACACCTCCCCCAAAAGCAAATATGGTCCTTAAAAAGATAAAAAGCATTCACAGTGTTATCCTTAATGGAACCTGACTTTTTCTCCTGACCGTTGAACTTGAGAAGCAATGCTGTCATCATCTTATACACATTTATTCCTCATTCTATTTCCCTATGACATATAAATCTATTCCTGTGACTTCGCGTGCATTTTTAATGTGTCATTATAAACAAGGTGAAAAGTGTACCCAATGACTTGTGGATGTTTTTAGTGTAATTCGTTGTGATGTGGTTGAATTTAAATATTATATTATTGTCATTTATTATTTGAGAGACAGTGGTTGGCAGGTTTATTCATATGCAATTATAATATCAATATTTCAGAGGAAAATGATTCGAATGTCTAATGAGTTAAAAGGAAAAGCAAGAATACAAACTGAAAGTCGATTAGATCATCCAATCAAAATCTCAGCGGGTAGACTACTTCAGAATTGTGTTTAAAGAGTCACCTACGATGGCAATATTAATAACCAAATAACCACTATAACTTGACACTTACTTGGGTCAGTTAAATTGCTGCTTGAATAGACAATAAGTTAAAAGTTACATTTAACTCGACCAAATGGACAATAGGTACCTGTCTGGGATCGGTAATTGGCATTAATATAGATTTATACAAAGCTGTTTGGAACAGTTATTATACTGTTAGGAGGAGCTTAGCTCTCAGAAGTGAATATAAGAAGCAATTCCAACAGAGATTCGGTTATTTTCAACAAGCTTCACCACAAGAAGGAATCTCAAGTCTTTGTGGCGGTCATTAGCAGGGGAAACACATATATTATTTAAATGAAGGCGGCCATTTTTATCTATTATCTTTTTCAAATATGAAAGAAGATGGATAAATGCATACCAGGACAGTAATGTTGGTGCAAAATTAATGACCCAATGCATATGTCCTTTTAATCATGTTATTCTATACGTTTATGCAGATATTAGCTTTATGCAATATGACATTGGAAATGAAAGCACAGATGTAAATTATGTTAGCTGTCAGCTTACAAAGGAGTTTTTTTCAACAAATTTGACTCTTCCGAATGATGTCAACTATCTTTTACACCAAGACCTACATCACAAATATAAGTGTTATGACACATATTATACAAGTGATATTGCAGTTGGATTTAGAAAGCATCCAATTTAGTTTTCAACAGAAGTCAAGAACAAAGAATCTTGTGTTTCAAAGAATATAAATTCATCCCATCAACCACCTGTGTTTATTAAAGACTTTATTAGTTATTTGAACTTATGAATAACAGAGTCTGTCATTCATGAAACTTTATTGCTCTTCGAATGAAATATCTGACAGTTTTTAAAAGATGCCGTGGCTTAATGTTGTTTTTACTAAAAGTATATGACTTGATTGAATGACAATTTACCTTTAATCAGATGAGGTTTTATCATATATTATTATATAAACTATATGGTGTTAAAAGCCACATTTATACGTTGAAGCATTTTCTTTTATCTTTTCTTACCTATGGCCCACGGTTATTCAAAAAAAGATAATAAGACAGCAACGTCACTTTATCTTCACAAGAATACATAACACCCTCCAACATTTTAGAATAAACGGCACTATTTGACTCAGCACTCTCTAAACGGAAAGCATAATAGAATATTTAGTACTTTCAATATGAAAGTAATGAGCAAAAGCATTCACTAGCAACACCTCTCAAAAGGAACCCAACTGTGTGACCAGAACCGATCAATTCTCGATTTTATCACTCTAAAATCACCTCGTGACCACCAGACAACAATAGCAAGTGATTACAGCGTGACGCAACGCAGGAAGACAATCATATCAAGCCATATTACTGACCCCTAGTTGACCAATGCGCCGCGGGCTCAACTGACCAATCACATGCATTTATCATATGTACAATTATCATATTGCAGCGAAGCACCGACCGCACGTCATCATATCGCGAGTAGCAGCAGCAGACGAAACATCGCCGCGGTGGCTTCATTTTGACTACGACCACGATACCAGTCAGCGACTGTTTTGGCCTGCTCCTCACAACTCAGCAAGACCTGAAAAGGAGTGTTTTTGCTGCCTCCCGCGCACGGCTGCTGCCTGCCTCCAGCCGCATCCCAGGATAGAGTTCCCAGTCAGTGCTGACCACCGCACACGATCCATATTCGCTCGCAGCGCCGTATGGCGTTGGACTCTGACAGTGGCGCCGCGCAGCGGTCACTAGACACACTAGCTAATGCTTACGGACTTCAATGTTCGGACATTATTAAGAACACAACGTGGGGGGCTGGTAGCTCCATAAAAATGTCGCGAAGAAAACAACAAAAACCAAGACAATTTCCAACGGATTCCGACGACGCTGGTACCACAGAAAATGGTAAGTACACGTTTGTATTTTTGATACGTTTAGAAAGTTATTAAACGCCATTAACGCAATGAAATTGATGGTTGTTAGCGCATCTTCCCCGAAACTTTTCACCGTGATGTCGCTTATGATATGTATGTCGGGCTGTCTATACGCTGAGGCGCGAACACTTGTTCTCTATTTCTGTGATGTGAGTTGTTTGTGATATTGTTAATAACTTGCAACTCTACATGCATGCTGACATTTATTGAAAGTGGGTGATAAATGAGTATGATTAGAATGTTTGATGCTGGATATTTCACTCAAGTCACACGGATACAGACTGCCTAAGGATTCTACTAGAGCACTGGAAGATCGGTCTGGTTTTTACCCATTCATTGTAGCTTTGGTGAAGTCAGAATTCTCGTTGTAACTGTTGTATCCACAGAACATGACCTACTTTGATTGAACACGCCGGATTCGGTGACCCCAGACAAATCCATGTTACTCGATCGGGGTTCACGATGTGCACGGGATTTGGGATACACAGATTTCTCGACGGTTCTCACGTTTTGTTTGTAGATTAGCGTGTGTCAGTATGTGTATTATTTAGGTCTGCGTGAACTGGGACGTCAATGGCAAATGTGAAGATGAGCACGGGCAGTATGATCATATGATGAATTGATGATATGGTTTAAAATGCAATCAATAGAAAATGCAAAATGTACATTTTGGTTATATTATGTAGATTACTCTATTTGGAGAAAGCATCATATGTGACAATACGTTCACCCAAGTAAGTTAACTACGATGTACCTGCAGTGTTGTCTTGATACTAAGAAACAAAGAAATTGTATAAAATTATGACAGAAAGTTACTTGTTCTTCTGTCGCTAACTGGTTGTTATTGTCGCATGCACTAAAAGCCTAATTGGCGAGTCTAGGAATCAGTTAACTTATGTTTGTTTAGATTTATCATAATCAGCGCATCAAAAAGATTCGAACGGTGTCAGTTTATTATGCATATTTAAGGAGATGTAATTACTTAATGATCAGCACATATACGTATTCGATGTTGGTGGCCGATTGGTTGCAATTTCATTAAGTAAACAGGTGACTTTCCTTTCAATTATTTTGTAAATATAAACATAGTTAACATTTACACTGATTATATGTGCATGCTTTAAGTATAATTAATCCATTGACATGTTATCGTTAGAACTTTGACTTAATAAGTTAAATTTATTGGTTTGGACGACGTCCACTTTCTCCATTGTTTATGATAGTAATTATGCTTAATTACCATGTACATTACACAACTGCTTTTAAAAGCTAAGTATGCTTTAAATATACTTAGCAATTTGACTTTATCCCCATCCAATTTAGCTATAAAACCTAAATCATAGTCCCATAGTGGAGTGTTATTAAAAAGTTACCCAATATGTCAATACAACCTGCATTAAGATAGTTATAAATGACGGACCATTTCAAAGTGGTATCATCTACCCACACTGTTAATATTAAGGATATTATAACAGAACATCATGCAATCATAGATGGTTATTAATAGTATGTTTTAACATTATAGATGGTAAAGCCATGTACTGTTGGGTAGACCCAAGGGACTGTGGGTGGCATTTATTGATGCCATGGACGAAACCTAAACATTCATGCTCACCAAGTCGATGGCAACGGTTGGTTCAGTAAAGAGCAATTCGACACTGGTCTAATTAATTTTCACATTTATCTATTTATTTATGCAGTTGGCACAAAGTAAGCTTCATTCTCAGATTTTAGTTTGATAAAAAGGAAACTTGACCCTCATATTACCCAAGCTACACGTTACGTCTGCCCCCTGGGAAGTTGGAACAAAGACCGGGCCAGGCTTATGTTTTGTAATATGTTTATTATATCTGCTCTTAATCAGATTAACAAATAAACCAAACAACCTGTTACTTTTTCCAGACCTCTAAAATTAGATAATACGGTTATTTAAGTTTTAGTCTCTCTCTGGTTTTTTGTTCATCAGGGATGTTTTTGTGGAAAGTTGAGTAATATGGAACATGACATCTCTTTGATATAGCATTTTGTAATTTGTGATAAATGCCTTTGTAATTCAAGACTAGCTGTTTTAATTAACATTTGATATCAAGAGTTTATAATTGCAATACATGTATACCACGTTACATGTTTCTAATCCACTGCAGTTGATGAATAACATGGAATTTAACCTCATTCAAGTTTAAATGCATATTGATGTCCAGCATTTACATATTTATAGAAATATGAATTATCTACAATTCCATTATACTCTTGAAAGAGTGATGCATTTTTTGTTTGAAAACTGCTATATATGGAGATGGCAGTTCATCATCAAATGCATGAAATGGTAAACAGTTTCGCACTATGTATTTTAATGTCGTCACACGTTATTAAATATGCATTTGAATTATTAGAGTCCTTCGTATTTCATTATGAAACCCAAGAATTTGATAAATAGTGTCTATTTGACCCATGAACATAACTTACTATTACTTCAAGATCATATATCCCCAACCCACGAACCTTTAAAGTATTTATGACGCCACATACATGATATTGGTGATGATGCATGCTAGGTCTGCTTTTGAAGATCATCTAGTCTTCAAGTTGTTCATGCATCATAAATCAGTAACACTTTTATCACTTAGAGACTGGTTTTCACCTTCCTCTAACAGCATGTGCTATTTAAGGGTCAGAAAGCCACAGCGTTTATTCTTTAATAAGACAAACACAGTGAATTAAAAGCTGGTTGAAATTAAGTTTCCTTCTCTAAAATGCAAAGGCGTGAAAAACGACATGAATGTATGCGTACTGTCTTTTGCTATTTCTATGCAAGTGGAAATGTTGGCAGTCTACATCCTTCTAATTGTTACATCACACTGTCACTTTGAAGTCACTTTCCTCTTGTTTGGTGTTTGTATTAAATTGGAATATGTTTTGGCATAAAAGGGTTGAACTGGAAGGTCTCGTTTAGCTTACAAGCTCTCTAAGCTGAGTTGTGTTTGCAGTGTCATTTCTGTCTATATGCTCAAGCTATTATTGCCAGCCAGTTGGAGCTTATGTGGACATTTTTAAAAGTGAATACTATTTGAGAAATTAGCAGTGGTCACTAGTGTTTGTCGTTCCTTTTACTTTTATGTCAGAGAAGTCAACATTACGCCAATTTGGGCATAAACCGGAAATTTGACTCGCATGTTATAAGATGTCGTTTGTGAGAGATGAGGAATATGCCAATTAACCGTCCATGGTCTGTGTGTTCAGCGTCTTAAACCCCCTAAGCTGCTTCATTCTGAAATCAAATTTTCAAATGGCAAATAGGTGTTATCTTGGACTAAGTAAATTGATATTGTAGATTCCGATTAATGCGGTGGTTGTGGCTGAATCAATGCATTGTTAGCATAGTCCTATAGCCAGTGTTTATTACAAAGTTTACGCTGGTTGTTTACTCTAAAGACACGGTCCGAATGTTTAGAGAAATAATATTGTGTTTTCTTTGGCCATATCCCAGTATATTTGCAAACAATGATGTCGTAGATGAAACGGTAAATAAGACAAACGCAGGGGCAGAGACATGTTTTCACTAATCATTCCACCCAGATTAATTTACGTCAGTACTGCTTACATATGAAATTGTGACCGGACCAATCAATACCAGGTCTGTACGCACCTGTGAACTGTGTTTATCTGCATAGCTACCTAGTGTTATTTATTATAGTTGCTCATAATGTTCCCATTAACACTATAATTTAGATTACTCATAGCTTTTGTTGCTGTTATTTTTGAGTTATTTATTCCATCATATTGCCGTGCAACCAGGCAGCTATAGTTCTATAGCAAGTAAATCTAATTATAAATTGCACTTAAGAACATTATAAGCTACCCGTCGGTCATAATTGATGTAGAGGTTGACCAGAGTCTGATTTCTATCTGATACTGGTGTCAATTTAAGGTTCAACTATGCCATAACACACGTTGTGTATATAGTGTAGGAAACCGATATTAGTTGTATATTCATCTGGCTCAGATCTTGATCCATCTGAGTAACTCTCTATCAAAGCTAAATTGAAGTCAGACTTGTATTGGTGCCGTGTTCAACAAAGCGTGTTTATACAATGTTTGTGAAAATGTGACACACTGACTGATGGACGCTCCATGCTTGCGTGGACTCAACTTATGTACAAATACACACAGTCCGTGGTCCACTTGTAACGCACTCATTAACACCAGGTCAAAAGTAAAATATAAAATGGCAGATTTTGATGGAAACAGATGTAGATAGATCTAGAGGTAGAAATGTTTGAAAAGTGCACTGGTTATTGATTTAAAAAGAAGAATCTTTCAACAATGCTCATTACTGTGGGCCCGCCTGCAGGGATTAAATTGCACAGACTACTCAAGCAAGCCGGGCAGTGAGAGATTAGATATGGCTGCTGACCAGTGTCCGGCAAAGCCTGAGGCCATCTGGATAGTTTGTTAGGGGGAGGGGTCAGTTGTTTTGGCACGAGGTGTCATAATACCAAGCATACACACTGCTGGTAGCCATGTACTGGCGTGGATGAAGACAGCATGGTTTCTCAATCATAATCCTTGAGATAGATTAAAACACCAACTTCAGCTCCACTTTTATTACATCGATTTATGGGAAAGTTTTTGGTAACCTCACGATAGTGGGTTTTTTCTACTGTAAAAAGACATTTCAAATGATGCACAAATGTCATTAAGGTGAGACTGGTGTAATGACCCCATATCTTTTAAAAATCATTATGGCCAGTCATCTTTTCAAGCTAAATCACAATGTATAAAATACAGGTAGTTCTAGCCAGACTACCTATTAATTCAACTTAATGCCAATCTATGCCCATCACACATGTATAAATTCATAGCAGACTCTATAGCCTAGAGGCTCACAGCCATTTCCCACATTAATAATTGTCTCATTTAAATTTCCACCTTCAATCGGAGAAAGTTATGCGTGCCTCCATGTGGGACATGGAATTTGATGGTCAGTCATCCAAAGCCTGACTAATGCCTTATGTAGCACCTCTATTAAATTTCAAAGCAACAAGCGCATATTAGATCATGCCTCTGTTGTGTGAAAGGGAATATTTTGCCAGGACCAGACAAAGAAGTCAAGTGTTAAGTTTTCACTACACACCAGGGATGACCACGCATAAATTGCCCCGGGCAGCATCAGGGCCCGGCCCATGAATACACGGCCACATCAAGGTGAAGAGCACATGATTGGGACATGTATTTTGTCTAAACGATAAAATCACAAACTCCTCGGTAAATGACAAAAGAGGGCAGATATAGAGTTGGAAAGCTCCAAATTCCCTTACATCACGTCCCTAGGGTGACTGGTATAAAAAAAACCTACACGTCCACAGATTGTTAGTGATTGGTTTATGATAGATCAGGGCGACTTCCACTAAGACAAGTTACGTAAGGATGTCTCTAGCATATTGTCAGCTTAGATGAAGCCTGTGATTTAGCGAACTTTCCCCAAAAATTTGATGTGTTCTCTTTAATTGACACAATCGAGTGGAGAAGAAACAATTATGACATCTGGCTAGGACGCCATTTTAAATGCTACTGGAAATGTTTTCCCTGGCGATAATAGGCAACTTGTGGGGAGGTCAGGGTTGCGATTCTCTAATGTGTTTCATGTGCGGTTCGGCTGGTGAATGATATGTGTGTCCTGCTTGAACCTTTCAAGTCATCTCTATGTCATTTGCATTACTATGCGTAGTATTTTTTTAGTTGGCTGCACGCGTTCATTGCCAAATTTATAAATAGGCTATTTACACAAGCAATTAAAATATCAGTAGAAACAATTCTAATTTTAATTAGAGGGAAAGTTAACTACCCAGTGAAAACACATCATTTTATTTGCTTCCAATTTGCCATGTGCACCATTTAACCTATAAAGTATGCTTTGCTGTAATTGAATGAAAAATATCATAATTGAATTAAGTTGGTCCGATCTGTAAGAAAAGAAAAAAAACTGTTAATTTAATTATAAAAATCTTTGAGAGAAAAATGAACATCTTGATAATCTAATTAGAAAACATTTGAGAAGTAAAAGTGAATTCTGACATGAAACAAACGCCTGGTGATGATCAGAGGATGCCATTAACCTGGGATAGATGCGTTGCAGCCTTCATTAAAGTACAGTAAAGTCCAGCTCTGTACTCCCACAACCTTCGGGTGGAGAGACGTAGAATGAGCCTTCATCGCTCAAGTGGACGCTCACCTTTGAACAAAAAGGAGGATATTTATCATGTTGATGGCCAACCGTAACCTTTAAATCATTATCTGTTCACCATATAACTTCTTTCACTAAAACAGTTGATGATTTAAGAACTAATTTTCTCACTAGGCTAAAATTCTTTCTGTGGCATCATTCACTTGTCTTAAGTATTCATTTTGCTCCCGAAACACGCTCCATCACGATCCCAAGTACCGCTCGTGTATTAAACTATAGTTTATTTTAGTGCTCAGTTTTCCGTCCGTGCATTGAACACCTCACAAAACACGGCGCATACCTGAGGTGCTCTCACCGCGGATCAACGTCCCTCCAGTCTCAGCTGCCACTCAGCCTCATCATCCCGAGGCCATAATTTAGCTTTTTAATCACGAGCAGCGGCTCATGGATGGAATTCCACATACAACTGGATGTGTAAATAACCGCAGGCATCATAAGGCAAGAAAAGTTACATCAAATTGCTCACTGCGAGTCAGCTGTGGCGGGACGTCAGCAGCGCCCGATCATCCTTCATCCAGCTGATTGCCGAATAAAAACCCAGTGTGCGGCTGCGGATGATGGAGATTGAATGAGTGGCGAGGGCCGGGCTTTGGACAGGGAACTCACGCCACCGTGTTTTCTTTATACTCCCACTCAGTGAAGAACTAATCAACTTCTCGAACAGTTCAGTTATGATGATGGTAAACCAATGGTTTGAGCATGTGGCTTATTTGCAGTTTGTCATCTCATGGTTGTGTCTCTGACATACATTGAAACCATCTACTGATTGTTTAAACACATTGCAAACATTTCATCCCAATGTATCACAACTGTAGTTTCGCATAAATACGCTGTAGTTTCAACACAATTGACAGAATACATGGAATTAGAAAAAGGCTCTGGAATCATGACACAAAAAAATCGATTCTTGACCACTAGATTTGACATGTGGCTGTATGAGCCGGCGGCTGTTGAGGTTTAACAGGCAATTACCCGTGACACGAGTCACCTGATGTAAGCACGATATGATCCAGAATGTATCGGATGATGGCTGATGTATGTTCGATATGATCCAGAATGTATCAAATGCACGCCTGATGGCATCCAGAATTGCACATAAACTCTCACAGCTGCCACACGTGCACTAAATCGCCACTGGAAAGCACCGGTCACACCTGATTTTCCACATTCCACGCCTTTGTTTTGAATCCTCTGACTGGAGAGGAAGGTGTAATTAGACGAGACGTGGAAGGTCGTCCCATGGGTGGGTCCGAGGAGATATATTGGTGATAACT
This sequence comes from Streblospio benedicti, assembly GCA_019095985.1. NCBI lineage: Eukaryota > Metazoa > Annelida > Polychaeta > Spionida > Spionidae > Streblospio > Streblospio benedicti. Next base: position 8,902,588 of record CM032661.1, on the reverse strand, counting down.
CATACCACGTTATGTGTGAAAAAGTTCCAGGTGAGTTAGTTATAGCTATATATTGAGTTTCAGTCTTGATTTTGAACGTATGAAGATATAAAATGGACAGTCAGCAATTGCAGCAATTTTGTATCCTCATAATATAACAGCGGATGAAAAGTCACAATTGCGTCCTTGCAACATTCATTTTGGCATCCCTATTCTACAGTTCACCACATTTTTAATTGTTATAATGGCAGTACTTAGAAAGCGCTGCTGCTGCTGCTGCTGCTGCTGCTGCTGCTGCTGCTGCTGCTGCTGCTCACAGGTCGACCAGATAAAGGCGGCGCCGGCGATGATCGAGCAATCATCTTCACAGCGGGGTGGGCGATAATTAGGCGAGTGTGAACAGACACAAAGCAGACGATATGATCGGCGTTTCATCTGATAGCGCGTGCCGACAGCAAGGTGGCATAGGCGCGGGGTCGGGGTCACACAGAAAGTGGGGCATTCGAAGTTTTTCATTGTTGGGATATAGCCCTTAATGGAATCTAGGAAACTGACACAAGCGTCTGAATGTCAGTTAATTGTTGTGCCACTTACACAGAATCCCACGCCGTAGCAACCCAGACAATTTGTTGCAAGAAGATTAAGTTGAACAAAATATATAATACCCTCACCACCACATGATCGGGGTATCTTTTGCCTGTGACATCAATTAAACCAAACGGATATTAAAATAAAAAGAATTGCAAATGTATGTTGCAAATGCACTAGGCCTTCAGATAAATGATTAGCATATCTATAAGCACTTATGTCTGGGCTTGTCTGGAGTTTCTGATCCTGGTTATTGAGACGTATCTGTAGCACTCTCCAGAAAGATAACACAGACCACAGTATCTTACTCTTGACCATTGGCTGATTTGTATGATGTACAAAATCCCAATGAAGAGGGAACGTATATAATTAAAATGCAATAATATCAATAAAAATGCACGACGTATTCGGCCTAAGCTAGGGTCAGAACACACTCCATTTTACCACTGTCCTGCCATCTCCATATGTTGACAGAGCCCATTTAAAATCATTTCAAACAGCAAAAGAGGCAACAATGATCAATGGCCCACTTTACCCGCGACCTTTGCTCTCTGACGTTTGACCTCCATGCAGTAAGGGACAGCTTAGAGCCACACCCGTCTCATCACGGGCTGTAAGAACCGTTGGGGTTCCTATGGCCTATAGACCCTCCCATCTCATAGCCCATGCTAAGAGCAACGTTAACAGAGTGCAACATGAAGTGGCAGCACTCTCTGTATTGTCCCATATAACCTTTGGGGAAAAAAGTCAAGAACCAAATTTGCTAAAAGTGCTGCCTCTTGGCCGCTAACAAGGGCACTTATCATTGTTAGAATTTGAGGCACAGCGTTCACAAGACTTCCTCGTTCTGTCTTGGTCTTATTCTTATCTAATTGAGACATTGTTGATTTTAATGGCAGGTTAATGTTTGTTTGTGCATACTGTGCTAGACTGGTCAATTGCTGCAGAATTATGGCGGTCAAATTTGACATTCGCCATTGTTTTAACATGCCACTTTGGAACTAATGTTTCAGTCTCGGCATATCTGTGTTTTGTTTTACCAGTGACCGAACACAATTTGAACTGACTTCGGTGTCAAGTTACCGTTAATCTGGAAGTTCGTGACACGAAAACGTGGTGATTTCCATATTGGAGAATACTTAGACATGCCATACAGCTCAATTTGGACTTGTTAGTTTTCTACCAAGATATTCCTTTCTTTCAAATGTTCACCAAGAAGCGATGTTTCATTAACAGCGTCGCATCACATTTTCTCTGTATGACGCGGAAGTCAATCTCAATTCCCTCTCTCATTTCTGAAGCCTGAAAATTACCATATTTGGGTATTTTGTCTATCAAAACAAAAGAACACCAATATCGCCTGCGTCCCGTGGGCACCATCGCGGCAGATGACGTATGCTCGCGCGTTGACGACCGCGGTCGCGAGATGGCGCGGCGACGCGGCGATCGGCCACCAGGGAGCGCCCCGGGTTACCCGGCCGCTCCCCAGGTGGCGTCTTCAGGGGCAGACGACCGCAGATTGTCCATCAAAGTAATCCCCCCTACGTCACCAGCGCCAGCGAATAATGCATGGCACGAGAAGAAATCACAGCTCGGAACAAATGAGCATTGTTTAAACGTGATGCGGAATGCAGCGTGCATACTGAGCAACATCGGAAGCGGCCATAATCGAACCCCTCCAGAGCCATAAATCAATTGGCAGCCAAGCGCTTTTGGAGGAGATAGCTATAATATGCCTTTTTGCCATTTGATATCTACGTGTGCCGTGCAAGTTAAGTAGCTTCCACTTGGTCATTTGAGACTCGCCAATTATGAGTTCAGACGCTCAAAGCAGTCGGTCTGAAATCTCGGGACAAATAAAAATGCGCTGCCTGAATGATATAACAATTTATAATTCATGAATCTCTGCGTCAGTAGGGAGTTGGTAGAGGGTGGTTGAATTTCAAAATCTGGCAATCTATGAAATACATATTGTACATACGAGGCCCTTGAGTAACGAGATGAAAAGAAGTGTTGTCTCGACAGACATCTTTGACGTTCTGAGGCCTCGGCCCGGCCGGCTGTCATGGCACTATGGATGGCCACGCGGCCAAATAATCAGTCTTTTTACAGACATGTGTTGCGCAGTTGATAGCTCCATATGCAAAAGAGCGGCGTGTCCAGTTGGTCGGCAGTTTATGCGTTCTCTCGGCCTCTGTTTTGAGTGTAATGGCAGGCGAGCTGGCAGGTTTGCGCATAGCTAGCGCGGCTGGCATTGCCCATTGACAGGAGCACGTTAAATATTGATGCTTATGCGTCACAGAAATGCCCGAGGTGCGGTTCGTTTTCACAACTGCTGTGTTTCGTCTGCGACAAGGTTGTGTGACAGGAACGATGCGTGCGTAACTCGCGGGTCACGTGCACACTGACGCCGGCGCAAACGAGATTGTGACAAATTAGGGTTCCTCTAAATGCCTCTTTTAACTGTCTTATGATGTCTAAACAAAATTCCTTGACCAGGCGGGAGATATGAAATGGACCGTTGTCTGGCATCTCGGCGTGACGGGATCCAGACCCGCTGCCAGCTAGAACAAGAGTTACGGCCAATAGAACGGTCATCTAGCAGGCGCTAGAGTGTGCTAGCCATCAGCCTTTATCACGCAGGGGTCAGGGACGAGTAATGATCAGGTTCATTTGACTGCTATTTGTACTGAACATCGGGGATCTGACGGCAATAAACAAGATGTATGGAGGCAAGTGAGCTCAACACAAGGAATTTAATTTCCATGGCAACTGTTGCGTGGATTCATTAGATATAAATAAACTATAGTGATTTGGACGTAGGCCTACTGCATTTAATTATTGGCATGATATTCCTATTCTGCTCAGTTGAAAACAAAACACCAGCTGTGTTGCCATATTTTAGTTCCATCAAAGATGTTGACATGTATTGTGTAAATAGTTTGTAGTGAGAGGAATGGTGTGAATTCTCATAGATCTGGGTAGTGATGCAAGACAATAATGCAAATACCCCACAGTTTCGGACATGCATAAGTGCATTACAATTTAATTTGCGTGTGTTTCATTACACTCATGCTATTAATTAACGTTTGTGCATGTGATTCTTATGTTGCAATAGTGTTAGCGACAACTAATACACATCATCTGCAAAAAATAATATACGACGCTTGACAAAGAAACTCAAATCACAGAGCCACCAAAGCCTCAGTTGCTAAGACAACACCTGAAATTAACAAATTTGACAATGAAACTCAACTCAAAGGGCTGTCAAATGCTCTGTTTTCTTAGTTTAAAACGAGGCTTCGTATTTCGGCTGCTCGTGCTGCGCGGACTGATTGACGCGCGGATCGACTGCGGATCGCCTTGCAGATAGAGCAGCCTCCGTAAACACGGGTTATCACACACAATATAGCCAACGATAACATTCAATAATATCCACTTTTCTGATGAGGATGTTCTGGACTTCCGACGCTGGCGTCTGTCTTAATTCTATGTAATTACAGGAGTGATATTACTGCAGTAATGATTGGACGCTTTAACGTTCAAACCTTTCTGTTTGTCGATGATAAAGATTTATGCATCTGCATGTAGCCTATGTGCTTTCATAAACTGTGACAAGTGGTCAATAAAAGTTGGTTACATCTATTCATTCTAAGAATGCACACCTGGACCTTGTATGATTTGTTGCTGTGTATTCTTTCTTTCATATGATCATCACTGGCGGGCCCATCGCTAACAGTAAGCTGGCCATAAACGCGTGTGCCAGAAGTCTGCACATTTCCACAACCAACTAGTCGAGATATAATACCCTTCCATACGTCATGCACAGAGAGGTTCAATAAAAATAAAATACCCACATGTCCGAAAACAGAAACAAGTGGGTGTGGCGCACCCCCCTCCCCCCGACACTGTGATGTGTGATGCACGCTGACGGCCCACGGGGGACCGCGGGATCAGGTCGGCCGCCCGCGCCTGTTGCTCCCGCCAGCCAGGAGGGACTGCTCCCTTCATTACTCTCGTCTGCTACACGTAATAACTTTTATGATAAATGGGTGTGTGTGTCCGCGGCGGCGGCAGTGATTCTTTGATTCACTCAGCTACTCACGCCCGCCAACTCCCGGTGGTTATTACACAGGCTTATTATGAGTTATAATAAAGCCGCTAGTGCTCAATAATTCAGCGCTTTATGAGCTTATTCATTTTATAGCAATGCTCTTATTGTAGTGGGTTGTGCATCTTGTTGTTTATCTGAGTTATAGCAAAATAAATGCATCAATAAGAAGGGTATAATGAACATGGATTTCATATCAATTTTATAATATGATATCAATACTGTAATCCGATATGGTCAGGATCTTTACAGTTATCAAAATAGAACGTCAGGAGAGTGACAAAAACATAGTTCTACTATGCAGACAAGAACTTTCGGTTTGCCTATTAGATATTCATTATTCTATAACAATGGATTGATTAGCTGCGCCATCTAATTTCTCACAAAATGTTTACCAGTTAGCGTTTTACCATAATTTACCGATTTATCACAATACCCGCAAGTCACCACCCCAAGGTCCAAGAGGCGCGTGTGAAGGTCATTGTTCCAGCAGACAGTAGACAAGATTCGGTGACGTCACGAGGTGCTGATCCATTGTCGTCTGGTAGTGAAAATTATTAGTTTATCCCAATCCATTCGCATGTGTCCAAGTGGACATGTCACATATAATAGTGCCATGTATGTTGGCATTAAAATTTTGGAGTGTATTGAAATGGTCAAAGACTGATCGTATATGTTGTAAAACATGTTCGCCATAAATAAGTGGCCATCTTACAAGAAGCGTTATTGTAAATCTTTATGTATTTCTTCACAACGCTTCTGCATGTATAATGATAATGACTCAAAACTTCAGAGATCTCATGACGACTGCTGAATGAACTCGTTTGTGAAGTGTTGTATCGCACACACATGGGCTGAGTCTTTGTCTAGTTTTGGCCACAATACAAGTTGCAGGAACAAAGACATCTGTCATTGTGCAAAACCATTTGTACACCAGCCACTTAGACTGAGTCCATCCATATGGATCATGCAACCGTCAGCGGTGCACAGGCAGTGACCCAGCAAGGATACGTGTACAACATGGGTGTTCGTGTTGAATACGCTACAAAAAATGTCCCCGTTAGTGAGGTGTTTGCATTTGAAGGGTTCCCCACATTCTTTGCTCACCGTGGCCGAGATGCCCTCCACCGCCGCCGCGAGCTGCTCTTTGTCTCCAAATGTGCCCCCGCTACCTGTTGTGACTAACGCTCACTGTCTTTGTGGCCTTGTTCGCACAGTTGTAGTTACTCACCAATTAAAGGTGCCCGACCCCCACAATTATAGATTGCGAGATGCTGCCATTATAAAGTGCTCTCTAATGGAGTTATATGGTCCTGGTCTTGGTGCTCTAGCTGATAAAGGTGTGGCACATTGTGTGAAAATGTGTTAAACATTTGAGCAATTGAGTTAAAGCAGTCTTTGCCACAAAAGTGCATTTTATAATCTAATTATGAAATGTAAGTTTTTGTAATCGCTTGGATATCGCATGTTAGTCATGGCCGGTTACAGAAGGGGAACTCTTGTGAGTTTAGATTAGTCAAAGTCATTTTAGAAAGTTGTTCAAAGATGAGTACTGATTACTGACCCAATCTGTAATACATGTACTACCATTCATTTAATATTAGCACATTTGCCAAAAAGATACAATAGACCCTGTTTTTAAGAACATTCGGCTACTGCGTTTATGTGTTCTCCGTTATAGAGGTAGTCTCCGTATAGAGGTGGTCTTAATAAGAGGTTACACTGTGCACACCAATGCCACGAAACGCACTATCCCAGCTTGAAAACAAATCATCAAGGTCGCTTCCGCGTGCCCTGCAGATATGAGCGGCATTAGGCCGTCATGTGAATGTGACGTAATCTGACAGGCGGATCACGATCGGGTGTCATCTTTCTTTAATGTAGAGCCGCCCAGAGAGCAGGGGGCCTCTTAGGGCAGTTGTGGCTGTCAGCCGCCTCCATGTATGATTAATAACTGGGCTGATGGAGATGTGAGCGCGCGGCCAGACAGGGGGCGCTCCGGGAGCCGCGATCAAAGACCCCGCTGCCACGGGACGAGCCACGATTTGTTCTCGGGATTATCGTTTGTTTTGTTTGATTTTGTAGTGTCTTTTTGTGTTATGTTTTCTGGTTGTAGGGGCCCATTGTTAATCGTGTGAGGAATATTTGAATAATGTACCCAATAGGTTAGTTACAACAGGTTCGCTCGGGAGGTGCTTTGTTATAATCATGATATATTAAACATTCCAGTCGTATCACCAGAGAAAGGACGTATAATCATTAACTATGCGTATAAAGTACTCTACAGATTATTGTTCTCGTTATATGAGGTACAGCGATATTGAGCAGATGCATCAGAGTTCATCGCGTGTTTAGGTCTGGTGCTCGGAGGATGTGCATTATCAATGTACCAGCGTCAATATTTTATATATTTTTTCATATTATTGTGAATCTGCTTGGACCATGTTCCAAAATATCATTGCAGCAAAGTAAAAAGTGGTATGTTTTTGGATGGATTAGCAGAGATGATGTAGTGGGCGCCACCCTCTTTACTGCGCGGAGAGCCCGGCTGGTGGCACACTGTCAAACAAACAGCAGACGACACACGCCAGACGTGCCAGTTAATATCTGGGTCACGAGCCCCGGATGTAGTGGCATTTGAGCCTGCATAGTTTCACTCAGCACTTCTGATAGTTGCTTCCTATCATCAAATGCCTCTCCATTCAATCGGCATACGTCTGATATCCATGAGTTGATCAAACTGCAAGTCGCTGCATCAAACTGTACGTGCGTGGTTCTATTTGTGGCCGGATATTTAGGCATTACGCGGCATGCCATATTTTATAACTCCACATCCGGGTGTTACTTGAAACCTCCAAAAATCGACTGTGTGTTGTTTAATTATATGCCGCGTATGACGATGATAAATGGGCTAGCATTGAAGGTTCGCGTATTTGAAGTCACTGTAATATATGAATAATAAAAGGTCAATAATGTTTATTCATAAAGTTGACTAAGTCATAAATTTCATGACCTTTGGCCAAAGGAATTTAATGACTTGCCATTTCGTCCTTCCCACAGGGCCGTGTATCATTTTCATAACAATGGCGAATATAAGTTAGAGTCATATGAATTAGAATGGAGAATTCAATGAAAATGATTAAAACTCATTAATGCAAGGACATGGCTATGATTTATACAGGGGTATTGTCACTACAAGTTGGTTTCTAGTTTCAGCCACACATATCTGTCAAAAAATCTCACCGTTTTCAATTAAAAGTTTATGAAAATGACATATGGAATTTCAGAAGAGAACTAGAATGCAGGTCGATTGAAGTTGACCTTATATGAATCTATCAATCAGCTGGGTAACAAAATATGATAGAAGTGCCTTAAATTACACATGTATCATGGTGTATCATTAAATGCACATCATCTATAATGCCAATTTGATTACCATTTTGTTTCTTTTTCTGCTTCTATATTATTTCATAAGATATGTAGGTCGAAAAACCCGTATCAATTGCAAATGCTTTATGATTTTTATAAAAAAAAATCAAGTGTGATTAAATGACACATTGCATCAATTGGGATGTCGTAAAACAAAGTGTCACTTGTGTCGCAATCTGCAATGAAAAAGTCAAAAGCAGTCGACTTTTTTTAATACAACAAATTCATTTGGTCCTGGTTTGGCAAGATGGGGTCGTTAATTGACTCTTGAATGTTTTCAATTGTTCGGCTTGTATAATTACATTTACGCAAGCTTGAAGTAGATGGTTTTTGGAAACGCCGTTTAATTTGCGATGTGCCAGGTTAAGCCGGTAAAATTTTCACTAATTAGCTGGTATGTTAAACAATGGCATGTGAAACGATGAGTCGATGTTTAAGAGGTAAGGTAGGATATTTCTTTTGTAGCTGTTAAACAAAATATGTAGGCCAACAGTAATCATAAAACATATAAGACATTCTTTTATAATTTACCTCAAATATAATATATGATACTCAAAACGTTCCGAGTTTTAAACACGTTTTCTGAGTTTGTTATTGTGAATCCAGAAACTATAAACCGGACTTTGATATAAATGTATTTGGTGCATGAAAATTGACTCTGAGTTTTACAATCATAATAGGCAGACGGGGCAATTCTGTAAACAAAAATAGTTAGCAGAGTGCACAATTGAATAAAAACATTCCAATTACATTAAAATCGGAACAATAAAAGCCTGCCTGCATATCGCCATAACCCCTGATGACAACAACAACGAGCCTCCAGGATGCAGATATGAGTCGGGGGCTCAGCGATAAATCAAAACCTCAAAGCTCGGACAGCGAGTTGAGATGGAAGGCAAACACACCGGCTCTGTTATCTCGCCCATAACATCCTTGGCGTATAAATTTCACATCAGTTATGCCCCTCATACAGCAAACCATGTAATACAATAAATTGCAAAACAAATCCCTCGCTATCCCGTCTATGCATAGCCCGCAATAGTGGGTTTTTGCGGCATCATCATCTTCATGCTGCATCTTCCCCGTATGATGTGGGCAACTAAATGGCTGCTGCAGCTGGGATATCATAATGGCAATGATGAGCAAGATTCATCAGATTGTGGCGACATTTTGCCTTATGTGGACCAGCACCGCTGTACAAAGCTAACTCTGTTGTAGCGTTGTGTGTATGGTGAAATTGTGAAATTCCGTAACATGAGGGGGAACTAGACATCTCATTCATTTAATTAATTTTGAAACAATTAATGTAGGTGTACCAAACACACACTTTTACAGACCTTTAAATGTGCTTACTCGTCATCGGCAACAAAGCACAACAGGTGTCTGTGCTGTGCCCAGTAACCTGACTAGAAACCTTTGTGACGACTGTAACAGCAACAGGTCATACCCCAACACACAGACAGCCAAACCCAGAATTAGATTAACGTTTGCATAATACACGGGAAATGAAATGCCAGCACAATGTACAAATATGGCAATATCTATGTAAAGAGGGCGAAATAGAGATACAAGCGCCGGGCTAAAAGGCTAAGTGACAAGTTTTGCCCTCGAGTCCTGCAAGTAAACACTTGTGGATTCCGGCCGCGTCCGTCGAGCCACTTCTAATATCGCCCAAGTCTATATGAAATTCATAACGGCACCCGGCTCAATGTAATAAGCAAATCTAATTTGTTCATATTCGAGGTGGCGGCCTGGTAATGGGCAGGGCGACGACGTGATGAATTCTCGGCGGCTCTCGCGTGTCCTTCTTCAAGTGCTCGCCTCAATCGGGGCTCTATTAACGTGGTCCAAGTTGGCCGCGCCCTGCTCGCGGGGCGATGAGGGGATCTCGGTGGTGGTTACGTGCACTTGGTGGTGGCCATGACGGGTTGGGGTGACTGACGTGTTTGTATTGGGTGAACATTCGACAAATGGGCTATTAATTTCAGTTACAATTTCTCTATGACCTATAGACGGTTGTTGGGTGTAAACACTGATATTGATGAATGTTTCATTAATATATGATTCGGTATTATGCTAAATGATAATCACGCTTAGTATTTCTTTTACTCACTATTAAATAATGGCCCATTTTTGTTTACTCCAAATGCTGCTAATGAACCTATCCGAAGAAGTGAGACAGAAAAGACCCTCACCCCAGATTCCATGGTGATAGCACCAAACAAGGGAATCCAAACCATTTAGAAAACACCCCACGACCCATCACAGAATCATCTGACGTACACGCCACGGCCTGTCAACCTCGACTCAAACCCTCCCTGGGGGTCAGTCAGGGTCAAGCTGCTGACAAATCGGGGTTACCCCAGATGATGAGTCCCTCCGGCCGAGGCTGGCGGGTCGTCACGGGTGGTGGGCTGCCGCATGGCGCGGACAGGGGGTGGCGGTGGGGTCTGAGGAGTGAGGAGGGTGAAGAGACACCGTGCACTCAGTGTGTGTCTTCTGCAGTTTATGCAATGGGAATCTGGTGATTAAATAAAAACATCTGTTATAGGCAACTCTTGATATGGTAGACTTCTAAATTAATGCCCGCTGCTCATGTGTTTTGGTTGACCGTTCTATAACATAATTAGATCGAAATATGCTTTAACTTCTTGATTTATTGCAGCCCTGTCATTAGAATTACTAACAGATGGATAAGGCATTAATTATCTTTGAGACGACACGATTGCAGAGAGAAAATAAGCAAAGATTGCGAGCAGCCACACAAAGCGCCCCCGCCCCGCTCCTGGACCCGACCTCCAGCACCCTCCACGCCATGTTATCGCCATGTCAATGACTAGAAACGTCGCCCCGTATTACATTAATAATATTTCCAGTGGCAGAGACGTGATATTAGGCGTGAGGAGCTTAGAGCGGGGAGATGACACTAGCGATTGTGCAGCCGGGTCCGGGTCGTCCCTTGGTGCACGAATTTCCCGGGTGATAGCTTACATTATCGCCCGTTTGCAATAGATGGCTAGAGGCAGTGACTCCATGGGTTATTAGGATTATATTTTTAGTTGTTAGTTTCATGGGTTATGTGTACTTCAGATTTAGATGTATTATGTGGATGTTTTTTAATACATCGAATATGTAGTGACGTGGATAGTTATTGCATGAAAGTGCTTATGTCGTACTGTATATGCCATGTTGTTTAGCAGTGCAATAATAATGTTGCACCAACCATGCCATGTTAGACTGCCTTTCCTGCACACTACCTTCCAGTGGGCAAAGTGCTCACTGCACTCTAGATTAACACGTATTAACACACGTAATCACATCAGCAGCAGACCACGTGCTCGGCCAGTGTTCGATCATAAAGGTCGTGCCAAGCGACTTCCCCGCGTCCACGCTCCTAATTATATTTTCATAATGCAAAAACACGTCATGGCGCAATCGGCTAATTTGATTTATTCGCGCTCGCCCTGCCATAAAGCTGCATTGCCGTGACCTATCAATATGATTATCTTTTATTAATATATATCATTCCGAAGCACCGTAAAATATGGCACTTCGTCTTGGCGCGGAATAAGTTGAGTGGATTTGCGCAAAAAGTGAGTGATGTGACAGTGATAAAGTCGCGCGTTTAGCTCCTTTATTGCATTATTGTTATCGGGCGCGCCGTTTTTCATATTCACTGTCGTCTGACTTGGCTCGGCCTGACCTTGTGTGTTTCTGATATGCAGGGATTTTCTTTTGTTGTTTTCTATGCCACTTTATTGAGTGCTCACATAAAGGGCGCTTTACTGTCTTTATTCTGTACTTATTGAGCCATAAAGTTTGGGGAAGAAATGCAATGCTAACTGTGATGCAATGAGATAGTTTTGTAAAAGTGACTAAGGAATATAAATAAAAACTTGACTTTTTCCTTTTATAGTAATGCAATGTTCATTTACCGGAAAAAAAAACAGATACCCTCCCCCCCCACACACACACCTTTATACACCCACAAAAACAAACGCATTAAATACCCATCCTACATCTATGAATGTATAATTACTAGTAATGATAAAAAACGTTGAGGCCCAGAGATACTGGTAATATGGCTGCTGTTAACCACTGTTCACCCACAATTGCATGTCATAAAACATAACACCAAAATAACACGGACCTAATCAATGTTTTGTGCCTGACCACTGACCTCTGATTAATGTTTAATGTCGTCTGTTATTTGTGCTTCAGGTGTGAGTCAGGCCGTCGTGAGCGGTCACCTGGCTGAGCTGGACACCGAGGCTGTCGCCGCGGACCACATCACTGTTCGTGCCGTCAGCGCCAACGCCAGCGTTGTTGAGGAGGATGTGGACGATGACGCCTGTGATGTGAGTGAGGATCTCGAACACTTAGACGACTTGCTAAAGCAGGTCCAGCGGCAGACATCAGAGCCAGAGGAGAAGAATAAGGATATCAAAACAATGTCGACGACCACAATTAATGGTCACTTTGAGGGTGACATTGCTAGCAACGGAGATGAGCAGATTGAAGAGGATAGAGCTTCCCTTGATCAGGAATCTTTAGATCCCGATGAGGATATCGATGAGGAGGAGCTGGATGCCATGGATAATGAGGATAGTGAAGGATCCAACTCTGCTGAGGCGGCTAGTAGAGTTCTGGCTCAAAATGTTAAACTCAATCGCCTGCAGAATACGAATGTTGCAGTGCAACAAATTGTGGAAAACAACGATTTTGGATCAGCCCCTGTTGGCTGGAAACGTCTAGCAGATCATATTATTTTCTTAACGCACCAACAGGCAATCCAAATGTTGAAGTTAGATGAAATTTGGCAATTGATATTACGCTGCTCCCCTGAAGATGAGCAGCGAGCCCTGGACACATCACGGGAAAGAGCAAAGCACCCACCGAGAAGCCTCAGCTTGCCGAGAGACCTGAACTTTGGTGCTTCTATGACAGAAGCCTGCAAAATGATCTCTGCTTACATGGCCCATCAAGTGGCAACAGCACAATTCCCAAACATCTCAGGAAATACACCACTAACCGTGGTGAAGGACTCTACAACTGCACCTATCCCCTCATTAGGTGTGGCCCCATCTATTGGGAGCGTTCCTTCAACCTCTAGTCTGCCCCATCCATCTGAACCAACTAAAGCCTCATCTGATGGTGCCACCAAGTCAGCGCCGCCTTCAGGAGGAATACAGCAGCCAAAGTTCCCCTTCATAGACCCAACAGGTAAGCCTTTCACTTAATATACATATTCGGGAATGTATTTTGTGTAAAAGTTACAACTTTTTAATACGTAAGGACTAAGAAACTTGCCAAAATGATATGCCAATTTGTTACCAATGAAATAGTTCAGTACATAGCTTTGACACACAGGAGAATTTAGGTTCTTACTTTTTAAATAAAAGCGACTAGTATTAGATATCTCGATTTTATAATTGAAACACTATTGAAGTGTGGTCAATCTGTATTCATAACTTAGATATATGTCATTGATAGCTAGGTATTCAACACAACCCCTGAGAAACAGCCCACGTCTATCTGTCTGTATCTTCTTTACATTTATCATTTCTTGACACCTTTCATCTGACCAAACAACCATGTGGATGGTACATGAAAAGGAATTCTTTTTAGATGCTATCAGTATTATATGACAGACCCTCTGCAGTGGTACCCAGTCCTTTGTACAGATGCAAGCTGTTTCTATCTGATATCTGAGTATCTAATGTTTGTGTTAAAAGACTATGGTATGTCGGTACACGGAGACAATATTGCAAGCAGCTACAATTTCATTTCAACTTTAAAATACAAATACTAATCCTGCAATCTAATTTGCAGATGCAATCTAATTTACAGATTTTCTATCTAAAGTACATGTAGTTATTTGAATTCGTTTGCTAAGGCTGTGTGCAGTTAGCACATTGTTACGTTTAACAGGTTAATTACGAAGATGTTTGGTCAGTGAATTGCTGCTAAATTTACACTTGAATTTTCCCAAACCAAAACGAATTATTGTCTTACTGCATAAGCTGCATGATTAAGCAATGGTTTGCAACTGCTTGCTCCTCATTAATCTTGTTAACATCAAGAGCAGATTTTAAGACCCAGAAAGACATATACACTTGTTACCCCCTATTTGTGTAATTGCAACATAATGTGGCAATGGCTGGAGGCACGGGAATAAGTGGCCATGTTAATAGCGCCCTAAAGACATACACCTGAATATGTTCTAATGGGCAGTGGCTAAATGCACAGTTGTTCAATAGCAGTCTTTTAATTACGTTACAATTTTGGAGAAAATCTCTTTGTCCTATATGACATGTTTATGACACTTATTGGAGTGACAGTCTATGAGTTTTTAATGTTATCAACGAGCCAAATCTTTCTCAATACACAGTTATCAGCAACAATGCAAATAAATAATTTTCTCATAATGTCTCTGGGTTGATTTTGGGGGAGTGGCTTTTAATGCAACAGTCAACTATTTTCAACATTTATAATATTTATTTTGTCAGATGGTAATTTTAAAGCAATAGATATCATTGTGATGGTTAGAATGTTGTCACTTCCTATTTTATATGCAGGTGGAATCTATTTATGGTCATGTATTCATTATTCATAAATTTGAATTCAAATTCCCTAGATTATCATAAGAATATCTGAAAAGTGCATTTGAATGACATTCTGAGGCTCCTGTCCATAATACATACCTATCCAATTTCCTTTCATGTGACTTGATGCTCTTTTCTTTTCACTGTTATGATTAAACCCTATGAGATTTATCTCCTATAATAACAAGATGATTGTTGACCATAAAAGGTGATATTCAGTTTACCACAGGCAGACAAGTTACCTTGACAAGACATCTTCCCTAGTGTATACTAGACATATGAAAGGCCTTTCGCATAGCAGGTTAAGAAAACAATATTTTATATTTGTAATATTTGCTCTAATAAGAGCTAATATTCTGTTGCAATCGATGATTCGATTATGCATATACCAACAATGTAAACGTTCATGCCAAATACGAAAGTTTGTACATTTCAATGGCATAAATGTGCCACATAATGTTCTAATGCTAATTAGATATGGTCTTGGGGAAAGGATTTCCATGCGGAGCTCGAGCTATGCTTCTATCAGTATCTACGTAATATGAGTTTTCACCCACTCTCCCCAGCAGCAGACATTTTTAATTCACCAAAAAGCCTCAAACAACTAAAAGAAGGAATGCAGCAACAGGGGGCAAATATTGACTCTTTGACCTCGGGCCAAAGTGTTGGTTGGCCCCAGATCTTGTAATTTATTCCCCACATTCATATCAGTTACATATACTGGTCATAAATTTCACTGTCCAAAACTAGCCCCGAGCTATGACTTTATACAGGCTTTATGCATATAAATATAGGCTTATAGTTTCCCCTGCTAGCTTTACATTGTAGAGGTCAAGTTTCCCCATTTTCATTTATAGCTACCAAACAGAAAAACATTAAAATTCTATGTGCACAGAACTGTGCTTGTGTTGCTGTTATTTTGCAGGCATTGTGGTGGAGGGCGGTCAGTGATTTATCATGTTCATCTCTCTCCGTGGTGCAACTAGTTCTTTTCGCATAAACCATTCTAGTTATTTTATTAGGCCCATGGTCTTGATTTCTGTAATGTGATACAATGTAGGTTTTATATTCAAAGAGTTGTATGCAGTGTAGGCGAAAATCAAACATTTGATTACAGTAGCTTAATCAATTCCTACTGTTTTCTAAATGTCCTTTAATATGAAACTTTCAGTGGTGCTCTCTTAATGTACGTGTTACTCCAGCTGAAAACAAAGCCATTTAAACTGAACACTTTTTTCATGCACACGTGCCCACGTTGCTGCAACCGCGGGTAGCCGACGCCCCTTTCAAATTAATCTGAAGAAAGCAGCCAAAAGTTATTAGGGTATAGAGTTACTCATAAGAAAAATCTGGAAGCAGAGGTCCTAAACATGATTTTCATTTCCCTGGGTGGGGCTTTTAGTGGTATTTGTCAACCGGCATAGCCTAATATGGCAGCCGGCGAACATTTATTTGATATGCGAATAACCCGATTTTTGTGCCCTCGCCCTATTCGCAGATTGAAATAACAGACAGAAAAGTATTTGGGGTCACGGGCCCAATTCTTGAGTCAACAGCAGAAGCTTTTCTAGTGATTATGAAGGGTGAGCTGTGTGGTCTGGGGGCCGTATAGGGGCATGCTGCAAAACACACTGCAAATGAAACAGCAAATGCTCCGAGTCACGTGCACAGACTGCCAAAACAGACGACAATTTGATGAGGTTAATAGCGAGCAATGGCGCTGAATGACTATGATGTATAATTTACACTATCAAAGGCATATGCCGTGTTGGGTGGGCCGCTTGAGAGTTCCCATTAATGAAGCCAAATAATATGCAGTCCATTTTAAATGTGATATTTGACAACCAGCACTATGTGTTTGCATATTGTGTTTGAGGTAAAGTGATACTGGGCATGTTTGGGGCTCATATACGCGGCAGAATGGCCATGGAATATGAATAGAAAACATGCCGCTATTAAAGAGGTCAGTTTATTAACAAGACCAACACTGTGTTAAGTCGTAAATATTGTATAAACTTTCCACAGTGAGATTGTTTGAAGAGGTAAGCAGAAGAATATGCATGATAATAAACGATGAATAGAATGGGCACCGAATTGACCTTTTCCATGTTAGACTTTCATGAAGCGCGTGTAAATAAATAGCCATTGTCATATGGACACTAAAATATAATTATTTGACCCCATTCTCTGAGATATGGCTTCCAAACACGTTATTCGTTGTCAAAAGTGAGAGATTTTGAAATTTATTCCAGTTTTCTACATAGTCGCTGACTATAAATTACACGGTGCACCATACTCTATACTCTGTGCGTATGTGTTTATATAAATATATTTGATCTTTCCCATATTGTTTAGTTTGGCTAAGGATGTGGTAAAATCAACTAGCATGGATACCTATACATGGTCTATAATTCCAGAAAGACTAAAGAACAAAAGGAGCCATGGTAAAATCTTAATTGAATTATGTCAAGCAAAATATTTCAACATACATAAAGACACTAAACTCGAAAAGCGACGTCTACATCGCATTGATCAGAATAATTATTGTTTCCAAGTCTAACACATTAGCTGATTGGTCTATGCATCTACTCCTTCTATTTAACTCCCCAGAAACAGCTTCAACCCAATGATGATGACAACCGACTACCGAGGCAAACAACATTTCAAGCCCGTCGTTTTCTTCCCTTTCCAGCGTCCCTCCCCGGCCTGTCCCTCCCGTCAACGCCGACCCCCAGGGCCGACACCGACTCCCCATCCGCTGCGCCCCTGCCCGGCGGCAGCAGCTTCAGCATGGACCGGTCCCAGTATGCGGCCCCAGACGACGGACTCTTCAGACACAAGTGCCGCTTCTGCCACAAGGTCCTGGGCTCAGACTCGGCGCTGCAGATCCACATCCGGTCTCACACGGGTGAGTGTCGCGGGGGACGCCGCCACCGCATCCAGCTCCTCACGTGTACTTTCTTTTTTGTATTGTAGGGGCCTATTGAACACCCCTCTGTAATATATATTATGCTAATGCTGTTGTCTGATATTGTTCCCATAGCTTAGAGGCTTTTCTTGCTTTTGTTCTTGCACATTATGAAAGATAATTTGAGTAACAGTTTATTTTATGTTGAACAGGATTGAGAGCAATAGTTACCCCTCGACCACATAAGTTAAAAACTATACATGAGCCACGTCAACTTTGCTCGGCAATATTAATACAAGGATCAATGGTCAAAACATCTGAGGCCCTAAATCAAAATCTTTCATCTATCGGTCATGTAAGCATGTAAAATTCATAAGTGAATTGTGAGCCAGCCCGAAAAAATAATAATTGAGATTAGTGCAAATGATTAATGCAATATTATGGGGGACACAGTAGGAATGCCAAAAACCAGTGTAGCATTGACATTCGTGCGTTTAAGACTGTTTTATAAATGAAGGTGCCACAGCCGAGAAATTTTACATGAATAAATAAGCAGAAATACACTGGCGAGGCATTGATCTATTAATCCATCACGGGTCATAATTTTATGCCTTTTTTACGGAATTGCTTTACCCCAAACACCATGAATAATGAAATCTTTGCTATTATATCCCAGGGTTACGGTGAGAGAAACAAGAGATCGCGAGCTATATTCTGTAGGGATTTAATTCCCAGCAAAGCAATCCAAGATGGCGCACACTTTTTTTTATAGCAGCCGACATCAAAATCAAACCGTTGGTGTATAACATGAAATAGTTGTGCCTGATTTTGTTGTGATGGCATTGTGCTGCTGGCGGCGCTGCCACACTGATGCCTCTCATCAGCTGCTTCTCGCCTGCATCTCACCAACTCGCACTCCTCGAGAAAACACGAGACTCGAAGTCTTGACTGCACACGACCTTTTGTTTTCACATCATAGATATTTCTCCCACGTTGCTCTTTTAATTTCTTCGGGCCTGGCTGCAATAAATATCGTGCTGCCAGTAAACACAATGAGTGAATAACCTTCAGATGGTGTCTGTGGGGCATTATTTTTTCTCTTCGTGTAGCAGTGACCAATACTTGCGTTTCACAAGCGAGTGCAGATGTTTCTAAGTAGTCAGACTAAGGAATGATTATTTGTGCACATTATCACACGATGAGATTAGCAAATGCCTATTACCAGTTATGTGCGGCCATTCTTAACTCGGCTTATTCCCATTATGTGCTCAATATACTCTGTGTCAGATGAACAGCATATGGCACAAACTCATCAGTGTACAACTTGTGAAAACCTCCTGCCACAAGCCGAGGTGTGATGTTTCATTAATCCCTTGCTTGCTAACGCATTCTTGGGCTGTGTTTTTCATAATCCGCTGATGTAATGCTAATGCCATTGTCTGGGAGCAGAGAGGCTGTGAGTGGAGATTGGTATGCAAATTGAGCAATGCACCTCCTGAATTATGCTGTGATTGCAATTGCAGGAATGTCATAATAGACATTACTGAAAGTAGTTCTAATGTTACAAGTCCAAATAGGTTACATGCATTATCTACAATATTGTTCTGTGGTTTTGCATGTGTAGCAATAGATCATAATTTGAAAGACACCACTGTAAAGACATACAATCACTAAAAGAACTATTACTGGTTGATTATTATTGAGATTAAAAGCTAATAGACATATCCAATTCAGGCAAAACCAAATCTGAAAAAAAACCTGCCCAAATTCTAATGAAAAATCTATTCTACTAATCTTGCATCTGTTCTATCACAATTTTGATGTTATTTGCTTACTCAATGCCTCAATGGAATTACAATGTATTCTATTTTGTATCATTGGAATCTAACCAATTTTATTTTATCCATATAATTGAACACTTCTATATTTATTTCAGACGAAATCTGTATCACATCATATAATGCTGTTTATTTTGCATGCAATTTTATATTTAGCATTAATGTGAATGCATATTTCTATTTCCAGGTGAAAAGCCATTTAAATGCAACGTCTGTGGAAACAGATTCAGCACAAAAGGCAACCTCAAAGTTCACTTCGATCGCCATAAACAACAATATCCTCATCTTGAGATGGATGACCGTATGTATCCAGAAGATCCAGCTGAAAAAGAAAGGGCCAACAGTGTTATGCCTTTACCCCCGGCTCCACCATCTCCACCAGCAATGGAGCCAATCCCCATAGCTCCACGTCCACCTCAACCACAGCAAACCCAGCCAGTGGCAGCATCACAGCCACTAATAGCAAGCTCGGCAAATGGCCCTCCTTCACCACCAAGAAAAGTCATAGAAATTGCACCAAAGAAAGATGAGGCAGAAGAACAGCAACCTCTTCCCCCAAGAATGCCACCATTCCCACTACATGGGATGCCGCCTTTCTTGCCCACTTCCATGGCTATGACAATACCAATGTCATTACCTGGAAGCATGCCGATGCCTATGCTGTCTGCGCCAAATGGAATGGGAATGCCCCCTCCTGGCATGCCTGGACTTCCTCCAGGCATGGACCCCTCTATGTTTCACAGACCGTCAATACTGCCTCAGAACAATGCAGAAGATGAGGATGATCCTATGGAACAGTATATGGAGATACAAAAGTCTGAGACGAGCAAATTGGAAGACATGGTGAAGGGAATGGATGATAAATTAACTGATCCTAATCAGTGTGCTATTTGTATGAGAATTCTCAGTTGTAAGTCAGCTCTTCAGATGCATTACCGTACACATACTGGGGAAAGACCATTTAAGTGCAAGATCTGTGGTAGAGCATTCACTACAAAAGGTAACTTGAAGACCCATATGGGAGTGCATAGATCTAAGCCACCACTGAGAATGATGCATCAGTGTCCTGTCTGCCATAAGCAGTTCACTAATGCATTGGTTCTTCAACAGCATATCCGCACCCACACAGGATCTGATGTACCAAAAATGTTCCCTGATATGATGAATCCAATGATGGGATTCCCAATGCCCTTCCCTGGCCACGGTCTTCCAGGTATGCCGGGAATGCCTGGTATGCCACCATTTCCACATCCTGGAATGATGCCACAGGGAATGGATTTATCATCTGGGAGATCTCAGGATGATGGTGATAACAGTAATATGACTGGCCTTGATGATAGCATGGACAGTATTGATGAGGGTGAAGAATTGGGAAACAAGAGAGACCGATCATATTTGGATAAAGAAAGTAATAGAGATCTTGACAATGAAAGACCCGCTAAACAAATGCGAAAAGATGAAAATGAAAGCAGCGAGAAGCAAATGCCAGAAGAAAACATACCTGACAAAGATAAAAGTCAAGAAAATCAGCAAAGAGATGGCTGTGAAAGAAATACCAATGAAGAACCATCAAAGGTGTCAAGTGAAGCCACTGACAAACCAGGTCAACCACCCATGTCACTCCCATTTCCATTTTACAATCACATGCCTCCTGTAAGCAGCTCTCACAACCACAATCCAAGTTCTGCATATTCTAGTATGTCACTTGCTGCTTTACAAGATAAAGTGAATGCCATCAGCCAACAAAACTTCAACCAGTTTTCACCTTTCCAACAGTTACATGCAGGCAGCTTCCCGACAATGGGAAATGGTTCACATGCAGATGACAGTGAAAATGATGATGATATTTCAGACGGAAGTTCCAATAGTGAAGATCCACAAAGCTTAGAATCACAAGAAAAATCTACCAAAAATGGGGATGAAACACGTTTGGACCAACCTGTCCAGCCGATCAGTGAAGCTACTACCACAACTAATACACACAGCAAGAATTCCTTCCCTGGAGAAAATCAGGAGAACCAAACTTCAGTAATGAATGAAGACATCGTCACACCACCCAAGTCGGACCGCTCTGGCAACTCCAGTCCTTCAAAAGAAAAGGAAAATCCAGTTGTTTCCAATGCAATATTGATGTCTAGAATTCCAATTTCTTCCTCTTCTTCCATTGAGAATATGGCCATGTCTTCACCCATCGATCCCTACACACCAAGGAGGAACAAAGACAACCGTCACATGTGCCATGTAAGTTGCTAGAATAAATGAATAATATATGATAGTGTTCTTACAATCTTAATATAAGATGTCATAGGAATTCTATAAATAATATGCTTTAAGCTAATACAACATTTTAAGTGCTAATCACACACTCATTTTTTCCAGGTCTGCAATAAACCCTTCTCCAGTTCCTCCGCGCTACAGATCCACATGAGGACCCACACGGGAGAGCGGCCATTCAAGTGTGAAATCTGTGCTAAGGCTTTCACTACAAGAGGTGCGTGCTGCAATATTTACATAACAGATCTACACGGAATTCATATTAACATGGCAAATAGCCTGTCATTCAAATCAATTTCGAGCGTTTATTAACCATTCAACAGGATGTTAGATCATTCAAAGTAATTCATAATTCTACTGTCAAAGGCAGAAAAAATGGATTTAGATTTAATGTAGAAATATACTCAAAAACAGTGATATCTAGTACAGCTTTGCATTCTGTTCCAATGCATCAAACAATCACATCATATTGAACAACAAATTGTATTTCTTTTCAGGTAATCTAAAAGTGCACATGTCCACGCATGCTCAGCAGCTATCGCCGGCCAGAAGGGGCCGCCGCATGTCCATGGAGGGCATCCCTGGTCTCACTCCTCCCAAGGAAACAGGAGATTTCTACCCACCGCCTGGTGGCAGACTGTTCCCAGGTGCTGAACTCTTTCCTCATGGACTACCCTTCCCATTTCCCCCACCAAATGGCTTTTTCCCACCAGGAGGAAAACCTGGCAATGCCATTCCAGTCATACAGAGCCCAATGTTCCCACATGGGATGTTACAAGGACTCGCAGCAATAAAAGCTGAAAGCAATGGTGAGAAAAATAACAATGCCTCACCGGACCATATGGCTAAGCTGGTTGGGCTTCCCACCCCAGAACTGTTCCAGCAGCATCACAATAAGCTAGCAGCATTTGCAATGGAGAAACATCATGAGCCTTCAACAGAACAAGGTCTCAATCTTAGTGTCAAATAGTCTAGACTAGATATTTAGTATGAATGAATCTCATTATTAAATATGACATCTACTCATCTTCCAAATGTTCTTGTAACATTTGGAGTGCATGGAGATCCTTCAGTAGAATGAGTTGTAAACAATCAATGTTTATCACCTTGTATCACCAAACTGTTAGATTCTTAGTAGGATCCTGTGTATCTATATACAATATATGTACAATATCTCATCATGAACAGTATTATATAGATATCATAGTCTATCATCTTCAGATTGTAAAACGGACAATGGCAAGACCAATGGAATTAAGAATAACTTTAATGAGTTGTTTAAAATGTTAGAGGATTGATTATGAGGAGCCAAATAAGGATCAAATCTATTTACTGTTTTAATTTTTATTAAATGTATATCAATGAAAACCAAAGAATTTTGCATACTTTAGGTGCTGTGGGTGTGAAAAGGAGTTCATACTGTACAGTGAATGATTTTAGCAGAATCTCAAGCATATGTTAAGTATTATAGCTGACTGAATTCATTT
>CM032661.1:8832521-8879269 GCA_019095985.1 Streblospio benedicti | reverse complement strand
AAAAAGGAAAAATTATAATTTTTCACAATTTTAAATGTTTATGGTTTAAAAAAATTTTTTTAAAAGTAAAAAAATTTAAGTTTCACAAATTTTTTTCCGGTTGCAAAACCCCCTTTATTTGTGATTGAGGGGGAAACCCATTCAAGGGGAAATCTGTGCTAAGGCTTTCACTACAAGAGGTGCGTGCTGCAATATTTACATAACAGATCTACACGAATTCATATTAACATGGCAAATAGCCTGTCATTCAAATCAATTTCGAGCGCTATTAACCATTCAACAGGATGTTAGATCATTCAAAGTAATTCATAATTCTACTGTCAAAGGCAGAAAAATGGATTTAGATTTAATGTAGAAATATACTCAAAAAACAGTGATATCTAGTACAGCTTTGCATTCTGTTCCAATGCATCAAACAATCACATCATATTGAACAACAAATTGTATTTCTTTTTCAGGTAATCTAAAAGTGCACATGTCCACGCATGCTCAGCAGCTATCGCCCGGCCAGAAGGGGCCGCCGCATGTCCATGGAGGGCATCCCTGGTCTCAACTCCTCCCAAGGAAACAGGAGATTTCTACCCACCCCCCGCCTGGTGGCAGACTGTTCCCAGGTGCTGAACTTCTTCCTCATGGACTACCCTTCCCATTTCCCCCACCAAATGGCTTTTTCCCACCAGGAGGAAAACCTGGCAATGCCATTCCAGTCATACAGAGCCCAATGTTCCCACATGGGATGTTACAAGGACTCGCAGCAATAAAAGCTGAAAGCAATGGTGAGAAAAATAACAATGCCTCACCGACCATATGGCTAAGCTGGTTGGGCTTCCCACCCCAGAACTGTTCCAGCAGCATCACAATAAGCTAGCAGCATTTGCAATGGAGAAACATCATGAGCCTTCAACAGAACAAGGTCTCAATCTTAGTGTCAAATAGTCTAGACTAGATATTTAGTATGAATGAATCTCATTATTAAATATGACATCTACTCATCTTCCAAATGTTCTTGTAACATTTGGAGTGCATGGAGATCCTTCAGTAGAATGAGTTGTAAACAATCAATGTTTATCACCTTGTATCACCAAACTGTTAGATTCTTAGTAGGATCCTGTGTATCTATATACAATATATGTACAATATCTCATCATGAACAGTATTATATAGATATCATAGTCTATCATCTTCAGATTGTAAAACGGACAATGGCAAGACCAATGGAATTAAGAATAACTTTAATGAGTTGTTTAAAATGTTAGAGGATTGATTATGAGGAGCCAAATAAGGATCAAATCTATTTACTGTTTTAATTTTTATTAAATGTATATCAATGAAAACCAAAGAATTTTGCATACTTTAGGTGCTGTGGGTGTGAAAAGGAGTTCATACTGTACAGTGAATGATTTTAGCAGAATCTCAAGCATATGTTAAGTATTATAGCTGACTGAATTCATTTTACTATATGAGCTGTATTTTTATTTTGCACAAACCATAATAGAACAGTTTTGATATTTTTTATCAGATGCTGTAGCTTGTAATGGAGACTGCTTTGGTTATTGGGACTTTCAACTTACAATGTTGTATGATAATAGTATATTGAAATTTTAAGACTTTGATGTGTTTTGATAATTGTAAATATTTATTATTTGTTTTTAAGGATCAACATGAATTCGAAATAATTATGCAGAGTTATGAATATGAAAATATTTGAAAATATCAATGTGGTATATGCTGATGAAAGAATGCTTCTGAATACACACTAAATGAGTGGATTTTATTATATATTTGTCATTTAAAGATTCAACAGGTCTCAGTAAAATGTTGTTCACAATTGATGTCAACCACAATGTTCTACAAATACTTTCAATATTTGTCATATGTGCACATCCATTGTCCCTGTGGGCATTCACTGCTGACTCCCCAATACCTTATGCAATATTATGTTTCAAACCCATAAACCTCTCTATACAGCATAACTGCCTCTTTGTTGTTAAAGAGTAACATGATCAATCTGATTAATATTTGTGATGCTATGAAGGAGCAAATAATATTATCACAATGTTTGTATAACTGCACACATATTTTGAGAACTTACCTGTTAAGCATATTTTGTGAATAGTTCATTGTAATGTGGATGTTTGAAACATACACATTCAGCAAATAGTTCAACTGTTTATAATTTTCTTGATAACTGTCAAAAATACCCAATAACCATTCTCGTAAAATTGAAATGTTAATGTGCAACTAAACACATCTTTAAGTGGGAGACAATAATTTTAGCGTTTGCATGAATGAATGGTGTAATTTTGTACACTGCTTGATTTGTTAATTTTGATTAACTGTGTGCAAAATTGTATGGGAAATGTGTGGTTATCCACTGTGACTGTGAGAATGCTTACTTATTGTCAACTGGTGCTGTGTTGTGTAGTAAAATGTCGTGGTTTTTAGGATTTAGTACATAATAAAATCATGATAATTAGTTAACTGTAGATGTCCATAATTGAGGTTTTGAGTTGGCCGTGTATGTAAGCATTTAATATAATGCAAGTCATGGTCTTTTGTGTGAATGTATTTTAGAGCTCATTTGGTTGAGGTAGACAAAACTTGCAATAAAACTTCAAATAATGAAAATGACTCAAACGGTGTAAAAATGTGTATCGAATGTGGTCACTCATGGGATTTTGTTGTATACTGCCGTTGATGGTCTCCTTTTGCTAGTCGTGCAAACCTGTACACGCGTTCAAGTCTCTTAGTATAATGATTTCAATATTACATAATTTATATATATCACTGGAATGGTTCAATATAGTATTGATAGTCCTGCAGTCTTGGCTGTGCTAGTGGATATTTCTAGTAAGATTCTGTAATTCCATTGATAGAGTAGCTTTGTTATGAAAGAGTATTTATTTTCTATGTATCAATCTCTACCTCACTATGATATTTATTTGTGATATTAAGGGGAGTATTTCTATTTATGTTGTAGTCCAGCCAGATATGATTTTATCTGTACTGACACAGAGACCAGCTTACAATCTGTTATTGTTGTGAAATCATTCAAACATTCGGAGAATGTCGGCTCTGTGCAAGGGCCATGTACATTTCTAATGAAAAATGCGTCTCAGTGCACTGTTTTTGTTATCTGAATGAGCATAATAACTATGGATATTATGCTTGCGATGACTTGTGTCCACGGGAATAAGCCTACTACAGTACAAGTATCCATGGTCATGAACAACCAGCAAGCTTTACACTATCAGAATGTTCAAAACATTCTGATAATGTTCTGCGACAATTAAGGGTGCTCAGTTAATCTTACTGGTTCGAAAAGTAGGCAATATTTTGTATTGGAAATGTGAATGGTATGCAATGGCAATTTTTGTGATTATTTGTTTTAATTTTGAGACATCAAGCACCCATTGTAGATCAACTAGAAAACTGTCTGGCAGAGATAATCATCATGAGTACATTTTGTCAATCACTTAATATGCTATTTTATCAAATTAAGTTTGTTTTGGTATATTGATAGGAATGTAGTTAATAAAATAGTAGTAAACTTTTAATTTGTGTTTGTTAATAGTTTTTTATATCTAAAATTAATCATTGAAGAGCATTAAGATTTGTACTCACTTACCAGTCACTACAATATCTCTGATGCACAAACTTCTATGTATTTTTCATTAGATCTCTATTATAACTATATTCGACACTGGTAGACGAGAAGTGTCCCCATAGCATTACTAGGCACAATTTGTAAAGCATTTAAAACATGTCTTATAACAAATGAAAATGAAATGGTGTCACTCATTTGCGAGATGTTTTTTTTTACTGTACTCTGTTTAAAATGGTGTTCGAACTATGTGAACCTCTTTCCATTGGACATTATCAAACATTGATTATGATTTTACCCAATACCTCATTGAATCAATGATAGATGAAAAAACCTGGGACCACGAGTCAGTAATCTTGACCATTTGGTCACATATTTATACAGAATGTGACTATATATTGCCATGCATCCATTTAATAGCTTATTTTATATATATATATTTATGTATATATACATATACAGATATGAGTATATATATATATTATAGTATATATATATATATATATATATATATATATATATATTATATATATATATATATATATATATATATATATATATATATATATATATATATATATATATATATATATATATATCTTTATAACACAAACTCAATCATCAGAATAAAAACACTTTTATTTACAATATTGGACTCTGAGAATACATATAGCTATTATACAGTTTGATACGATAAAATTTGGAATTTTCTTAATTTAGCCTAGCTTATAAATGAAGTTATCAAGGTGGTAGGGTTAGATAGAGTGCTTATCGCTTCCACAGTTGATTGCTTCATGGCATATGAATTTACACCATGCCCATGACAAAAAATATTTCCAAACATTACAACTGGCATAAAAAGTGCTTGATCAAACTGTTGGCTGTTCACCGGGCTGTCCATACCAGCATAATATTAATCTGCCAGATTCACAATCACGAGGCTATCAGGACGATCAGCAAAACGCCGCGTCATTTACAGCCTCTATCAGCCATGTCATCTCGGCGGACGAGCGCCGTTATCAGCGACTGAGGGATGATCTGTCATAAATCGCATTATTCTTGTACATGCGGTATAGCTACTGACCCGAACAGGAAGAATGTAGCAGAGCGTCCATTATGCATTTGGCGTGGCAATTTAAAAGCTATGATAATAATTAATAAAGTAATCCAAAATGAATAAATCGATGCCTCTATTCATAAAATCTGCAAGAAGAGCAACAAATTTAGCAACAAAAATAATGATAATCGGTAGAACATTGCATGTCAAGCAGCAGCTTCAAGAGTAGCAAAAGCAGGGACAGCAGTGTCAACAAAAAAGAAAAGACAAAGAACGACAAGAAAATAGCCAACAAATGCTGGAACAACAAAACAGTAACAATAAGAGCAACGATAACAGCAGTAACGACAAAAACGAGGGAGAAAAGAGGAGGGGAAAAAACGAGAATAACAACGCCAACCACAATGACTAACAGCAACGACAATGCCAATAATGACAAAAACAGCATCAGCAGCATCAGCATCAGCAGCATCAGCATCAGCAGCATCAGCTGCAGCAGCAGCAGCAGCATCAATAGCAACAGCAGCAGGAGCAAAAACAACAACAGCAGCAACACAAAGAACAGCAACACACTAATAGCATATTACAAGTGAAGCGTAAGTTGAAAAGCTCATGAAACTTTCCATATCATGCTTATTACCATAATAGCGGGCGCGGATTGCGCGGATGTCAGGATCTCATCACATGACAAATGTCTGCTGCCAGAAAAGGTTAAACGCGGCGGACAGCGTGGATTAGGCGGCCATTGAGCACGTCAGCTCAGTGTAAACAGTCATAATAAAGATACAGTGACCCGGCACCGCCGCCGCCGCGGCACGGGGCACATTCCGGCGTGCTTGAGGGATCCGGGGAAACTACCCCGAGAAGGCCAGTTTGGGGCCGAGGGTGAATGGACCACATTTGAAACGTGTCATTTTATTGCGATTCTGGTTGGCATTTTATGATTAGAAATGACCGAATGTCAATTGAACTATGGAAGCACAATTTTTAATTGAAGCGTTGGCCAGGCCCCTCTTCCTCACACCAAAGGTCCCGGATTTTGGAAGGGGGGGGGGGGCGCAACCAATAGACTTCATGGGTTTTGTGCGCGCAAAAGATTTAGGGTACATGCAAAAATCAAACAACATTAAGGTGTGCGTTCATGCACGTGCGTGTGCATGTGTATGCTTGCACTTCCCTACACTCTTGATATTTCTTGTACTTCCCCACTATTTTGTTTAGCGCACATGTGTGGGCCCGTTCGAGAAACACCACACACATCTCCACGAGGATTGGAATGACTACATAACTTCTGCATGAACCTTCTGGGGTTGATCTGATTGAAAGAGAAAACTAAGTATTGTAAGCAGCGAGAAATATTTAGGGTTGCAGGTTTACTTGGTGTCTAAGCTCACCAGATGTCTGTTGCAGTATTTCATAAAGATGAAGGGTCACTGAAATTTCTAATACAAGAAACGCTGTCTTTGATTAGTTACCATATTGACAGAACAATCTTTCTATGGAAACATTCCTCCAATCAATATTTGCACACTTTAATTAGTTAAACATGGCGACCATGATAAAACCAGCTAAACTCTCAAGTAACACCAGACACGCTAATTAGCTAAATAGAACAACCCTTGACAGTTAACCCGACAACTTAATCAAGTTACCAGCTCACAGATGAAGTTATTTTCAAATATGGAGGTCCTTTTGGCCGCCATCATACGTCATACTGCGTCATAGAGCCAGTTGCTCGGTTCGCACGATCTTCCATCTTTGGTGACGGCTGGAACATGTTTGTCGACAAAGACTACCGGCGGGGGCTACCAACAAACCATCCATCAAAAGTGACGCGGAGACCGACTATGGGCTTATTAATGCTCAATCTGAACGCTCTCATGGCCGGGCAGGTCAAATGCTCGAGGCAGGGCGACAAGGCGCGTCTGATGGAATGTCAAGAGTCCACTGGGGGGGGCGGGAGAGGGACATGAGCGGAGAGAAGGAAGCTACGAATACACTGGAGTAGAGTCGTCCTGGTGACATCCGTTAGGTTTGGTGTAACTGAAGGGGGTTAGGCTAAAATGAGGGCTTTTTATGATTTATTTTAGTTGTGTTTTGATAGATATATTCAATTATCTGAAGACAATGTTCACTCTTATATTGTGCAGTTCAGTAGGTTGCACTGAACAATCTGTTGTGGAGAGGGCGAGTAATGTTTGCCTTGTTGGTAATGGGTACATGATTGAGTCTTAAAATCATCAACATTATCCTGAGCAGGGATATTAGTAGACCCAGGGCCCGCAGAAATGTTAATTGGCGCTGTTCACCATGTTCCTGCGGCCCCATTAATGTTGATGTCGTCGGCTGCTCAAGTGGATGCTGCACCAGTTGGAAGGTCGCAACAACACATCAGCATCATGCACAGTATGGACATAAGCTTACAGATGCAATGTCTATGATGTATGATTATGTATGCTCAACCAATTCATATATGGACAATGGGCATCCATTATTGTAATGTTTATATGGGTAGGCCTACTCTTGTTTTATTTATAGTTATCGTGTTGCCTATGCAAATGGAAATATATTATAAAAATTGAATTGACGTGGGCATATTGTATTAGAGTGACCCCATATATACAAACAGTGAGATAATTAGGACTGAGTTCATGCAATATTATCGCCTTGCTAAACTACTAGTAACTACCTTGTAGTTAGTGCATACTATCTACAATCACGGTCAGTCGAGGGTCCTAAACCTTCACCAATGGGTCCGAAACTTTAACCAATAAGCCACGACGACTGGCATTACATAAATGCCGAATTGCAGATGTTAGAAAAGTTGTAAAAGAAACTATGGACGAGACCATAAACCAAATATGACCATGTTGCAATTGTCGTATGGGTCGTTTAGCAAGAAAATCATCGCTGCGGACTTTATTGCTCATCATCCAAATATGTACTTAATGGAATATGATCATCAAGCAGAAGGGGATTATCTAATAAACCACATTGTCTGCTGTTTAATTACATCGTACAGTGCACCATGGATGCCCCACCAATATGCGACTGTCTTATGATTAGAGGAAATGAGGTGAGTGTTAATGAGGAGAACACCCTAATGTAATTATTAGATATATCAAATTATGAGCATATTGAGCGTTGAGAAAACTGCATTTGAAGGTATTGAGTGAAGGATCTCTATTATCCACCCTTCTTGCAGAGAAAATTTTATTTTCACAAAACATGGTTTGTAACAGATTTGGAACAAAAATACGAAATAAACACTTTTTCTTGCTTTCTTAGTGCTGGTATTTGAAAAGAAGAAAGTCAGTGTGTATCGTGTGCATTTCCCTACTTGCCCCCTCTCAGCATTCTGATCACACCCCGCGCCCGGCAAACGTCATTTCAACTGATCAAATTTACCATCGGGAGCAGAACAGATTCATAAGAGGGCATTTCTCTCACACAACCCATCTCCTCGGCAAACATCCACCATAATTGTTGGGCTCGAAAGATATCAGCTTAATGCACAGTATCTATTTGCTTCCGGTCTGCGACCCCGTGTTTCCCTCTCTGTGTTGCCTTGCTCGGTTGAGAACTCACAAGATGGTCTTCTTCATATTCGGCCCGGTTAATCAGAGAGTGGCGTGCGCGGAGCACAGATGGCGAAATGCTTAATTACCGTTCGGAACGTGATTGTGTTTTTGGCGCGGTACTACCGACGTGGCGATTTAAACTCATTCGATGGATACTAATTTTGATGCTTGCTTCAAGGTTAAGGTATTAATGTTTATGGAAATAATGCTATCTTCATGCACGTAAGATCCCAAAGGCCATTAGAGCCAGAACAGCTGGGATACATTGCGAAGACTACAGCAAAAAGAAAAAAAAAAGAAAGAACAAAAAACAAACCAAAGGAGTTCCTACATGTGCACTCCTTTGGTTGTCTTTTACTTTTTACAAGAGTCCAGTCCAACCAGCTCAGCCTATATTGACAGAAAGAAAATGCACACATAACACCATTATTGTAATCATTTTGCAGACAACGGTCGAGTCCAGGAGTCAATAAACATGACTATAAACCCCTTTAAAGATGACGCGCCCATATCTAAGATAACCAAATCGTCCGCTAGGGGACACTGCCGCCTGTGTGAATAGGAAAGAACGCGTCTTCTGTAGCCCGCTTTGTAAGAAGTTTATTTAGTAGGTTTCATTCTCCAGAGCTCTATGTATATTATGTTTTGTTGAAACCGATACGACTAAATGATATTTTTGTGGCAATAAATATCTGTATATAGATTTTTTCCCGTTCATGCAAATTAAACATTCCAAAATCACATGATTTTTCTTATCCATTTACAAATGTATACACCATTTATTGAATTTTTGCTTCATTTCTTAATAATTGTTTTGATAGATTGTAAACATGGTGCCCTAGAGATACAATGCACACGTTTATAGCACAATTATCACTTGCCATCCTTGCCATAGCCTCTTAATCTCAACTTACGAGGCTATACGACAGTGGGATTTCTACTTTCCGACCTGTACCTTTGTGACTAGTAGGTATATTGTAGGAGTATACTATTGTTTATGAATGAGTTTGCTAAACACCCACCTTTAGTCTTAAACTCTCGACCTCGCAGTGACGAGTCCAAATCCCCATCCAATCGCCCACGAAAACACACGATTCTGTATTGCTGTATAGTTGCAAATTTATGACATACATGTATGAGTCCATATTACGCTTATAAATGTTTTCTCTTGATACATGCATTATAATATAATTGTGCAGTGTAGGCCTACTTACGAAAAGTCAAAATGTTGGACATTGAATGGATATGGCCTCTCCAAAATGTTGAAGTGTCTACGAGAAAACGTGTGAGCGAGAACCATCTCACTATTGCAATAACAATTACAATTACATTACGTAATATACCACCCTTTGAACTAGAACAAAAAGCGCCCGTTTGCGAGTCAGCGCACGCCTTTCAATTCAATCCGCTCAGATATTGCAGGAGAGGGGCGGCCAAAATTGAATGTGTAAATTGCTTTATGATATTACTTCCATCTGGCGGATTGCACCGGAAGATGGGTAAATGTTGGCCATTGACTCGAAAATCGAGTTATGGAATCATCTCTTTATGACTGGAGGGCAGACGGCTTTATCGGATCAACAGCAGGTGCTAAATTCTGTTTAGAAATGTCACTTGTGTCTATAGAAAATGACGCAATTTGGCTGCTCCGGGAAATGTAGTGCGGCCTGCGGAGGGATATGATGGGGCTGGAACTACTTTCTGTGTACATTTTTAGGCAGTTGGATTTGGTAAATGATTTTTTAAACACAATTTGTCTGTCAATTCTAAGTTTTAAGAAAAAAAGACCAAGTACTGTATGACTCATGGCACCGACTTGCTTCATTATATTTTTAATTGACAAAGAAACACACACACTTTATTTCAAAGTCATTTTAACTTTCCATGCCGTATCATTAGGCAATTACTATAGACAATCGTCAACATGTAAAAACTTGTCGTTTTTCTCCATGGGTCAGACCATCTGTACAACCGAATTCTTCCTACAGCCACATATCATTAGACATAGGGTAGACTGTCAGTTTGGTCCCATGTTTGCAATATTTCAATTTCATTTATTAAAATTGAAATAGAAGACGCCTGTTTTTATACTACCGGACCCAGCTTCTTTAAACAAGCGCCCCCCCCCCCCGCCCCCAAACTGATGGCAAGGTCGGCGGTTCAAGCCCCATATCTGCTGACATGCCGCCGCCAGCGCGCCCTCTCATTCCAAATCAAACAGAGGGGCTCACCTAACACGGAGCAAATTACTCCCTCCACCACCAGAGGTCGCGCCAATCATTACCCAGATCATCTCGCGAATTTCTCGTATTTGGACGGGAAATCCCGCGGGATTAGACGAGAAACGAAAAGCCGGCGGCGCAAAATGAAGATATATTGTGGATATTGATAACCCCGGTGAGCCAAGCCAAACAGGGACAACAAATCAAATTTAGCCAAGCAGTGAGTTAATTACGGATGGGCGTCAGGGCGACTTGATTTGTTGGCCTTTTGCCGAAGATGGGCAGATGGAATGCTGGCTGGAATTGTTGATATATGTTTCTTATATGCTAACTTCATTTCCAGCGCCACCCGGGCACTGGCCGAGTATAGACGGATTGCTATAGACCACGTGCTTCATTCACCAAAACTGCACGTGTACTGGTATCACGATACTAAATCGGTATACGCACGAGTACCATTACTCAATAGCAGTTGCCCATTTATGTGTGAACATGTGTGTTGAATGAAACTGCTTTCTATAACATATCATATAAAACTCCATTAGGCCTACAGCAAATGTCACACATTCGCCCCAACACCTCGTTCAACCTATATTTTGGAAACCGTACGTGCAGTGAGATGAAGCTGTCATCACTTTATTCATCTCCTTCCCGTGTAAACCCACTCGTATAGTCTGGATGGACGCCGTGTAGGTTGGTGCTAGACGCCAGTGTGCACATTCATTACTGTAATGTCCTTACGTCCCGGTATTGACTGCCAAGATGGCGCTGGTGAGAGACAGAGCGGCGATGACTGGTGAAGTGTCGGGGTCAGTCAACTTGTGCTCAAACACAGAACGCACTCACTCGATGACTGAAGCACTGTCTATTTCCAACCTTCCAATGTCATGGATTTATAACAGTATAATCCCATTGCAATATGCACCAGATTATAGATAGCTACAAATGTATACTTCAGCCTTTGTATAAAATCTCCGGGGAGTGTACGCCTGCTGTGAATCTGTTATGTAGGTACCATATTGACACATTTGAAAAGCAACCCAGAAAAGAAGAAACTAACATTAAAACGTCGCCACCTACATACGATTTAGACGACGGTACAAGAACAGCTTCATACTCAGCAAATTCCTCTTTTAAAATGGCCCTCTCGATGCGAGGGATCAAAAGTTCAAGTACAAACGTATCGACCCTGATGATGCCCTGATCCACTTGATGCCATTATACCGACAGTCACGCTACCATACGAGTACCAGTGTAAAGGGCATGAATTTAATAATGACCATTGAGCTGCAATAACAAAATTGATTGGTCCAAAAAAGCATAAAGATCAAATTAGAGCCATAGCGTAGCGGGTCGCGTGCCCACAACTCATCAACACGCTCGGCGTATTGTGGAACTAGATTAAACTGATCGCTGATGACAGGTCCAAATAAGCTACAACGAGATCATAACTTTTTGTCCTCTTTTATTGTTTTTTTCGTCTGCGTAATTCATTGTTGTTAGTCACACATAACAGCAGATGATCGTCTGCGCACGCCGCCTGTAATCTCGTTGTTTCTCGCGAGATCTCGAAGCCTCTGCTCACGCGATAACCTCATCAAAATGGCGGCTATTCACGAGGAGCAAACGACAAGGAGTTAATCAACATGTCCCTCGCTTTTGATTACATGCTGTTGGCAAATGATGTTCATATACCATGTCGGTCCCTGTTGCATGATATACGATTTGCTGTTTACCAGGAACGTCCAAATCAAATCGGACAGAGTTAGGCTTATTTGGCGAAGGACCCGTTCTTTTGTATTCATCAATCTATTTTCATCAAGTGTGTGAAAAATGTCAAGTAGATGTTATATTGGATGGTTTTAAGAGGTCAAAAAATAATAGTATTTGTAATCACAAAACGTTCGATTAACTCACTACAATGTATATGTAGAGTATTTTGATGTACAGGTAGAAGTGCACCAGCTCATTAGAACACCCACTGGACATTTCACACGACATACTACCTACGCAGTAATAATTGATCTTCACCACATATAGATGTGATGAGCAGTACGATCACAGCTTTACTATAAATTGTATAATACCTACCTATTATTTGGCACATATTGTAAGCCAGTAAAATGTTGCTGTGTTTGTATGTGTGCTTTACTTTCACACAGCCATAACAACCCCCACAGTAGCAACCCGCCATTTTTCTTCTTCACAGATGATCAAAACCTCGGGAAGACAGAACAAAAGACAAATGTGGCATGTTTTACTTGGCGATTCCTGGCGCATTCTGTATCACCATCAATCCTCACTAAATGACCAGCCGGGTCGCTCAGCCTGAAAGATATGAATTGGGAACGTCCGTTTATGGCAGCCAAATATATTCATCTGCCCCCGAAGATATCGATGCCATGAAGATTGCAGATTTAAGAGCTTTCGGCAACAGCATTAAGAAACCGTGATTTATTTTCGAGGCTGTTTTTGTTTTTATCACATTTGGTAGCATTCTAAAGCTCAAGTTGAGGGTTGGGAGGTGATGACTAGTCATATTTTATCGACGAGTAGATGAAATTGGAGATTTACACTATTAAACAATGCTGCAAGTTTATCATAATCGTTATAAGATTTGTGATGTAATTGTCGTGGGAATCAATGGTTCATACAATATTGTTAACACACAGTACGTTCATAATCTAATATCTAAGTTTTCATATATCTGTTAGGCCCTACATTAAAACGGATGGCTGGGTGGCTGGTGTTTGACAGGCTGACTGGTTGACTGGCTGGGTAGCTAAGTGGCTGTCTGGGTTGCTGTCTGGGTTGCTGGCTGGCTGGCTGGCTGAGTGAGTGAGTGAGTGACTGACTGACTGACTGACTGACAGACTGACTGACAGACTGACTGAGTGAGTGAGTGACGGACTGAGTGACTGACTGACTGACTGACAGACTGACTGACAGACTGACTGACTGACTGACTGACTGACGGACTGAGTGACGGACTGACTGACTGACAGACTGACTGACAGACTGACTGACTGACTGACTGACTGACTGACTGACTGACTGACTGACTGACTGACGGACTGACTGACGGACTGACTGACTGACGGATGGGCGGGCAGACGGACTGAGAGACTGACTGAGAGACTGACTGACTGACGGACTGACTGGCTGGCTGACTGACTGACTGACTGACTAACTGACTGACTGACTGACGGTCGGACTGACTGACTGACTGACGGACTGACTGACTGACTGACTGACTGACTGACTGACTGACTGACTGACTGACTGACTGACTGACTGACTGACTGACTGACTGACTGACTGACTTTTCCCATCATAAGTAGGAAAACAATATTTCATCTACACTAAAAGTTAACTAGTAATTGAATTTGACATTTTGATAGGGCATAAACACTATAGAGCTATGCAAATCCATTATGATAATAATAAGATAAATAATATTTAAAAGTTAATGGAAAATAAATATCCATTTGATTCCGACAGATAAAAGATTTACGCATAAAATAAGCAATGTATCATGACACAATAAAGAGGGTAGTAAAGGCGATTTAGTCCGCGATATAAACATAATACAATATACGCAGCCCTGTCACAATTGATATATGGCCATATAAAGGTAGTATAGATAACCCATCAATTTCCCCTTTTATTATGAATCCTCTATCTCAAATATTCAATGTTTATATTACACATTTTTCAATTGTGTTGGCCCACACAGACAATTTATAGCCAGAGGCCCGGCTTAATATCATAGAAGTAGGCATTGTCACCATCAAAGTTTATATTAAATCACTTTGAGATGTTATCTATTAGGGGAAAGCGTCTTTCTTTCCTATCAATACGTTCATATTTAGTGTCGAGATGCCGCAGTTAATTACTTCAAGTGACAGTGGCAGAGCATGAAATCAACTAACTGGTTGTAGTTTAGATGTAAGTTTACTTGGTCTTGTGACATCTCTCTTCTAATTAGTGTCTCCCAAGATAAAGACAAGAGAACATGATGCATGTTTCTTCTAAGAAAAGATATGGCTATTTTCCATGATGTGTTCTTCACACGCAAAATCTAAGGGGCAATGACGGGGCGCGCACGCTCGTATGTTATCATACACGCTACGGTCTAATGATTGCACACAGTGGTCATTTTTGTAGTAGCACACGTAGAAATAGCCTAATGCTTGGACAGGCAGAGGTAAACACATATATACACACAAATGTATGTAGTGTTCTTTGTTTGTTTTTTATGTTGTTGGTGGTTTCGGGAAAGTAAAACAATAGTACTTATCCTGAATGTCAACACAATTAACAGATAAC
The DNA here is from genome assembly GCA_019095985.1 of Streblospio benedicti. NCBI lineage: Eukaryota > Metazoa > Annelida > Polychaeta > Spionida > Spionidae > Streblospio > Streblospio benedicti. The sequence goes on along the minus strand of CM032661.1, from coordinate 8,864,476 downwards.
CACCAGTGATCGTACTTATTGATTAATTACATCAGAGCTAATTATTTTCAAATGCACTTTATTGCATCGTATACTATCTTTGTATTTGTGTATGTGTGGCACATATATTCTACAGCAATCGTCAAATCATTGAACTTACTTAAAACATTCATTGTTGTATATCTTTGGTATGTTTATGAAATATGATGTAACTGTATTCTGATGAATCATTTTTACGTTTTATCAATTTCCAGTGACATCACTGTATTCAAGATGTTTAAAAAATAATGTCATATGCAAGATTGATGGACGTAAAACGAATGTTCTAATATATCGAAAGGTAGCTTATGATATTGTATACGGGCGGGAAATTTCTGATTGAGTTACCAGTTTATGACAAGTAACTGATTCAGTCAGTGTCAAATTACCGATATAGTCGTAACATTAATTGCATCAATTAGCTACAATGTATACAGTTGGGGGAAAACCGACACACACAGTGAAAGAAAATGAATTTGCGTTTAGTCGGTACAATTTCTTTTCAATGACAATATGCTTTTTACATAAAACATACTTATCAATAAATCCCAAATTTTAAGACTTTCTTTAAAAAAAAACTAACTTCCTGTATGATAATCTCCACCATAACCAAATTAAACACAGCATGAAATAGTGTATTACATCTACATTGCGTTTTCTATCTCCATTGCCATAAGAAATAAGCAATGTTATTTTTTACAGGGAAATGACCAATTTACACATGACAATGACGGTCATTTGACACTAGATTGAACGTCTAACCTCTTTTTATGGAGCAATATAATGGTAGATATAGACTTGACACGAGGCGGACACTTTTAATTCAGCCGGGAGTCCATCTGTGCACTCATACATGTGTACTCCTCTCACAAATGTGGTGATTTAGAAAAGAAAGATTAACCTGTATTTTATGACCATCAGTTTTTGTGCCAACTGCTTTTTCGATTTTTGCTCCTTTCACAATAAATTGATGGTTTTAAAAATGTGCAATATATGTAAATCAGACATCCTTTGTATTTTGTGGCCCTGCTCCCTTAAGTGGCAAATTGGTGTCATCATTTTTTAAACATTTTACAATGTATTCGCTTAGCAGCTTATTGTTGTATTTGAAATTGGTGGCTACTTTTTAATGCTAAGCAGAACTTTGTTACATAGGTTATAGAGTTATTGTTAGCATTAACGTTCAAAACACACAATTTCCAGCGTTATGGAACAGCCATCTAATCATATTTGAAAGAGGTGATTATAGAATTGAATAAAAATCTAAATGATAGATGACTTGCTTGTTTTCAACTATTTTTTCGAGTTGACAAAAAGACAGATGGACATCCATCTAGAAAATCCATAATCAAATAATTGTCACTTAATTTTAAATTACGAAAATAGAATTTCGACAAATGTCACATTTTCAAGTCATAAATTATCCCGGATGAATGTTAGTGATTTGAAAAGGAAAGAGGTTTGTTATTCAGTGATGGTCATTTTTCAGACATGACAATTTTATGTGTTCTCAACGTCGGATATCAAATGTAAATGAGAGCTCTTTTCTATTATGCCTGGGGCGAGGAATCCAAGCATATTACAATTCATTAACCCTCAGATTACTTTTTGGGAAATTGCACACTGTGTACTATGTATTTTAGCAGTAAGACTTGGTATTGCAAATACTTTTGAAATCAAAGTGGTGCGGGGGTCTAAATGATGTAGGTTTACTCCCTTTGTACATTTTCATTTTCACATGATAATGTAGAATTGGTGCTAATATTGTATCGGATGATAGAAAGATTGAAGAACTTCCATTTGTTGTGGAACCTTAATTGGTTCCCTTCGAATCAAATACCAAAAAGTTACAAGCACATCATTTTATTACAGAAAACACCTTTAATAGCTGCTGCAACAAAACAGACCACTAGGCATGAGACACCAGCAAACAAAAATTACAAAAGACAACAAAAGCAGTTGACACCCTGCCACGGGGCCAAGGGTTAAATGCGATGATGACCGACTGATACAAGCAAACATGGCGGCTGAAAGAACGGTTAGAAGTAAGGCCTGGACTGTAATGCGATGCAGCCGAGATTGACTACATGATTTGATGGGCGAATGTGAATAATGTGCATTTGGAAAATTTAATAGGAATGCAAGTGGAAATACATTCTGATGGTGGCGCTAATTTGCATAATTCAATCGAATATGCTAAAATTTAGAACGTCGCTTGCGTTTTGTGGTCATTTAAGAATGTAGAAATCGTTGTCAGAGTCTGCAAAATATAAAGTGCTGTGTTTGTTATTGCTCTGGCGATCACGATAATGTCTCTATAGTTTATGTGCTGTATTTCCAGGAAGCTTATCATTTGTGGACACATTATATGACAATAAAATGTTAACCCAACTTAAACGCCTACACCCATCTTCTATCACACACTCAAACCCATAAATATTTTAGTCTCTAATTTCTTTTCTTCTATGTCCGTCATAAAGCATACTTCCTTATTAAAAATATTATTTGAATATAATTAAATAATTGGAGTCAATATAACAATAATCTATATTTTTCAACCTCAGTGGTGATATATGTCAATGAATAATAATTATAATTGTAAATATTTAGTTGTAGAGCAGACAGACAAAGAACTCTCACTTTTTTATCATTTCAATCAATATTGCTGCAGCCCCTTCAATCATGAGATTATCTATTTCATATGTATTCTGTTCGTCCCGCCGCCGCCGCGCCGCCGCCGCGCCGCCGCTTTGTCAGACCCATCATACATCAAAGCGCTGTTCCCCACCAGCTCCTTTTCACCGGTCAGTCACTGCGGGGTGAGAGGTCAGCCGATCTGCTTGTCCAGGTCGTCACCAGGTGGCCTCTGACCTGTACAAGTGTGACGTACAAAGCCTCGTCCTGACCGCACACAGAGAGACTGACATGCGCAAACAGACCCCAATAAGGTCCGGCGTGCAAATATGAATAGAAGGTGAAAAATCACTTGGTTTTGGCCTGGGGAGACGGAGAGATTGATGTGAGGGTCACGGGATGGAAGAGACAGAGGTGAGGGTGGCCGAGGTGTTTGTTTTAAAAGTGAAACCCACAATTAAAATTGTTATTTATCATTGACGGTATATAGGGCTGCGTCATTTTATTTCTTAAAACGATTGTGAGTAATCAATATTGACATAAAGCAAACCAATTACTGCCTTTGGGAAGGAAACAAATTATATAAATTGCTTTGTTCGTCAATTACCAAATGTGCTAATCAAAAGACGAAGAATAGTTTTAATGGGGTATTCTAATGAAGAATATAATTGAGTTGGATAGGAGATATGTAACATCAGTAATACTACTTTTAGTATTAACTTGCATCAGTCCAGGCCGTGATTGTCACATGTCTTATAAACAGCATCTATTTGTGAATATCTTGACTCTAATAGTATTATTATCATCATCGCACCCTAAATGTTGTATTTTGATTTGTTAAAAGTCGAAAACAGAAAGATGTTTCGCCGTGTATTCCCCTGATCCAAGTACAGTAGAACCTCTCTATTAGGACCACCTTTGGGACCAGTGGTAGGTGGTCTCATTAGAGAGGTGGTCTCTATACAGTGGTTCATTCCAATAGCTTTATGAAGGTTTGGGAACCGTGAAAAGTGGTGTTATTATAGAGGTGGTCTCAATAGAGAGGTGGTCTTGATTGGAGGTTCTACTGTACCTTCAATAACGTTGGTGAAACTGCTGTGATATTGCAATGTAAAGCTAATCACATTTGACATTTTGAAGCTTAAAAATTGACAATTTTGAAAGTTTGTAGTAGTATAGTAGTATATTTCCATTAGATTCACTGCCATTATTTGTGAACTATATTCCACTCACAATCTCGAGGAGGAATTAACAAACATGAACAATGAATTAACAGATATAACTCTTCTAAATATGGTATGTTTCTTCATTATTGTTACACACCAACGATATATACCGTGTTTGCGGCAAAATGTAATAACGCAGCCATAACGGTCCACATTTACTACTATGATCCCTGATACATAACGCAAACTAATATAGACACGGATTGAAGATATCAAATGCTGGAGAAAAGTGCACAACGTTTAAAATATTAAACATCTTTCAGCAGACGCACAATGCAATATTTACTTTTCATGTACTTTAATCAATGATATTTTATGTTGTTTTTTTTAAAATGTTTTAATGTTAATACACGGAGTAATGTAATGATTGGCACACAGTTGAAATCCATATAAAGCGCACCCAGTCCGGAATTAAATAAATGAGCAGCAACATGTACGGTGTATAGTTATGGTCGGTGTCCACACGACAGATCACCATCGGCGTGAGGGAGTGTCTGGCAGGCCCGCCCGCGGCATTCATCACGCCACCCGCGGCAAGACAGAGCGCCGCGAGGCACGCCAACGCCGCCATAACCGCGGGGCGAGGGGGCGTTATGGCCGCTTGGCACGGGCACGGGGGCAAAGGTGTGGCCCGATTATTGGCCATCTGTTGGATTGATTGTTATTGATAACCATGACTACATCGCAGATGAACTTTCATTTGTAATGAGCAGTGTCTCTTTCTTTTTTCAAATGCACTTTAATTCGTAATGAGCAGAGACTTTCAAGGGCGGTGTTTGTCAAAGGCGGTGGTGGTTTTGACCGTGTTTTTGCATTGTTGGCCTATCTGCTGGCTGTTACTTGAACGAGTTGTCACTGGAGAGTTGTTATAGACACTGACGGATCCAGCTGATCTACAGGGGGCACGCCCCCACCTCCCAACATTTGTCACCCAAAAATGTCATTTTATGTGATTACGGCATCTTCACAAATTGCCCAACTCCGGTCCCTGTCTGAAAACCCGGATATGCCAGTGATCGCAAAACATACTTACCATGGCGCCAGTCAGAGCAGTATGACAATCATATAGCCTATGTATGGTAATATCTTTCTGGCGTTCTATGTTGCCAAGGGAATACATACAGATAACACGCACCAATGTGAAACAGATGCACATTTTAACATCCAACCGACTGCCGTTCGGATATACGCAGCGAAGGCATTTAAATGGCACACAGTCCAGCAGCTTATTTAAGCTTAACCACTGGCCCACCCAAGACCATGGTGGTTCCGGCCAGAAGCGATAAAGCTACAATGAGTGCACTGGCCTGGTGAGGTCTCATGATATGTCACAACACCGCCACCGCGCCATTAAATCCACCTGTTGATCTAAAACTTCATTGGTGATTATTGGCCCCTGCTCGGTAGGCCCCTACAGGGCGTCCCAGAACATGGGTATGTTCATATGTCCATCACAAACACTATGCTACGTTCTAGCAAGGTATCCGTAAAGAAGAAGTGTGTGTGTGTGTCTTGTGTTCATAAAGACTTTAAACTTGTGCCACATTATTTCCAGTGAAAAAGCCTGGCCTGGATCTGCCAGTGAGACAAGCTTCAAAACGGCCGTGTCGCCGCGTCGTTTTTAACCCATGTGGAGTCCGGTCAGTCCATATTAATGAAGCGCTAATAATGGCGCGATGGTATGACCGGCGCCCCTGTGTCAGCCCCGCATCCATCACACCGCAAGTGATGAGATCATTTGCTCCTCAATTGCCTATTGATCTTATTGCCTGAGATTTTTCCTTTGCATATTTAATGCCATAGAATTGTGACATAGAAGCAGCACAGCCAAGGTGATTAGCTGAGAGATGAATAGCAGGGTTATGGGGAGGATTGAGTGGGGGAAGTGCTAAAAGCAAAGTGAATACTTGTTGTGCGTTTGTCTGAACATGAAAACTAAGAATAATTAATTACCAGTTCATGTATACAGTTTAACACACATAAACATCAATTATTGCTACGTAATACGAACTCATTGTTCTTACCCCAAAATGCTATTTTAAGATTTTCAAGATCATTGTTAAACACGCACGATTTTAATGTTTTCCCATTGTAACATTCATCACCACGTTACCTTTGTAAAATGCACAATACATTCTCATTTAATTAAGTTACACGTATTCAAGAAGGAACATCTTTCTTGAAAATGGCGATTAGTGAAATTACAAATTAGGTCCACTTCCATTATAAATATATCCAAATTGTCACAATTTGCAGTGCATTTATCTCAAATAATTGTGGCATTTCTTTGCAATGGAATAAGTCTTAGCTAACTGGACACATCATGATGTATAGCTCAAATAAGCAAATTGTTCTGGCATTTACGTGCCGCTATCGTACATTCATCCGCCATATTTGCTAGAGGCAGATTCGATTAAAGTCACTGCGTTCCTGTTTCTGTCACCGGCGCAGATAGATGCGCGAAGACTCACCCAGGCAGCCACATGCAGAGTTTTGTCAAGTTTTCAAATATAGACGTAAGGTGCAGATGGAATCAATGTTTTCCTTCCAATGCTATGCTCAATGTTCTAAACGACACAGGGTCTTAAAATTAGCTCATTGTCTTAAGTTCTGGAAACAAAACAAAAAACTTATCCCGACTGTCTAGATACCATTGCCAGCAGATGTGCGTATAAGAGACCAATCTAACTAGTAACTACAACTGGTGTTTTTATAGCATTTATAGAATTGGTCCGTATTTTCATAACAGAGAGAGAAAGCGATGGAGTAGCAGGAGTAGCAGGGAAAAGTTGAGGAGGCATTAACAAAACTGGCATCAAAAACGACGCGGCAGCAACAGGACAGAAAGATAGCGACAAAAATAGAAACAGAAACATCAGCAACAAGCATATAGGCAGATCCAGGGCGAGGGGGTGCATGTAGTAAAATCCACCACAATCTAATTTTAATTGGGTGTGTGACATGTCCACGAGCTTTTATGCATATGAAACTAATGAAATCCAGTCCTTCCTCCCACACCCCTTCCCAAAACCTGGATCTGTTAGTGAGCAGCTAGCAGAAGCAAATTAATGCAGCAACAGCAGCACCAGCACCACCGCCAGCAGCAGCAGCAGCAGCACCACCACCACCGCCAGCAGCAGCAGCAGCAGCAGCAGCAGCAGCAGCAGCAGAAGTAGAAGCAGCAGTTTTTTTCTATCTGTTTAGGAATTCCAAGAGCTGTCATCAGCTATAGATCGCAGCATGATTAGGTGTTAGACTGTGTCATGAAGACGCAGCCAAGACAGGGTCAGGTTTCTCCCATAATTGGCTTTTCCGATGAGACATGGCTGTTATTTCACCCCAACTATCTGGGAATTCCCGGGGTCAATATGAGGATGTGCGGGTGTATTACCACTTTATGAATGTCAATGTCACCAGCGAATTCAGACAGCTACCAGTGGCACTGATCCAGTGGGAAGGAGAAGAGGATGTAACGACCCGTGTATTCCTCTTTCTATCAGATCCAGGGGGCACTTTTCAACCCCCAAAATGCCATTTTCATAAGGTTTGTGGCATCTCTGGGAGCTTTCACTCGTACGGAACCAATAAAATCTTGCTGGCGCGCTTTCTCATTTTTCTGATAATCTGGACATGCCAGTGTTCTATCATATTTTTCAGCAGATCATGGACCAGTTGGGGTGTGCATACATACATACATGTCTAAATGACCATTTGAACGCTCTTCTTTTCCCGTATCCGGGAAATCATGGATCTGCCATTGGCTAAATTTGATGTTTCTAACGAAGACATCATTACTGCCTAATAAGGACTTAAGTCTAACCACAGAGCTTTGATTAATCTAGTTTCTATGTTCGAACATAGCCCATCACCACTCTCACTCTGCATACATTGCGGTTGTATGACTTGTTTCTACAAAGTCCAACAAATACTGCCGAAGTTCGCAAATGTATGTCACACGATCCATAACTATCACCTCCATCTTCTCAGCACCATCCTTTCAAATCCGGTTACGAAATTATCAAATCCGGCAAATGCCATGTGTGTCTCGGCTTAAGCGACAGCACCACTTAGGGGGAGTGTAGCGTGGAGTAACACAACACGCCAAAGCATATCACATCGATGCCAATAGCTGCCTGCTTATGGACGTAACTCCAAGTGCTAAATTGCTGCTAATACTCCTTAGAGCATATTTGACAGATTCATGGGGGTGCGAGCTCCTACATCCCATAGCTAATGACACCCCCACCCCCAAACATACACAAAAGAAAAAAGATGAAGGGGAAAACACAATTTTAAGGTATTTTCGGCATCTACGCGAGCATCCATTCACGCACACAAAACTCAATGAATCCAGTGGTTGAGCTCCACTTTTCTTGAAATCTTGACCTGCCAGTGAAAAAAACAATGTATAGGCCTATTATTAATATAGTTTATTTTCTCTTATAATTCTTCCTGAGCGTATGTCAGAATCTGACTTCAATAAAATTGGATCCCATTGTATCGTGGTTCTGTTGGCGTGCTGAGTCGGGGTTGGGGGAGATGAGAAAAGCAAAGGAAAAGTCAATTGTGCATAAAAACCACACGATGAAGCAACATGCCAATTAACAAACTTACTATACCAAATTAATCGGGGACAACATAAAAGTATGTAAAAACATTGTAGAATTTTCTGCAGACAACATAGCACATTTTTCATCACGTAAATCACTGAAACGAATGTAGCCATCAGTTCAGATTCAAAAGCATGGAACCCTCGAACCCTGGACACAAACACCACAAATGAGTCAGTATGGCGCGGATCATGCACGTGCGAACGTGTGAAGTGAGCGGCTCATACAATGGGAATATAGGAGCGGGTCTTGGAAAGTGGTGGGGGAGTTTAATGGTCCTAGGAAATTAGTATCGTGTAATAAAATCTTGTAGAAAATGTCGGACTGTGTATGGTGAATGTCCAATGGTGCTAAAAGGATGATAAGGTATATCAAATATAATTGCTGTTTCGTCATATCCCTTAATTTCGGCATTATCACATTTTTGGATATTTTCTATAATCCAACATGCGTTGAATATTCTAGCCTCCCCTCCCCCGCAACGTATTTGCACATCTAGTAAATGAAATTATGATTATGCAGAAAATCATGCACCATCTATTAGTTCATTGTGATGAACTCAGTTATAAGCCAAAGTAAATACGAGTGATTGATTTATTAAGGAGGTCTGAAATATCACTATTGTGCAGGGAGAAATGACCGACGTTACTCGATTAAGACACAAAAGTTCCTAAACAGCGAGGTCAAGCTACAGATGACCCCTGTCACCATGACAATGACCCATGAATGATGAGGCTCACTAACTGCGGACATGGATCCATGAGGAATTATGCTCAATTGTGGCGCTGGCAGCAGCAGGGGCTGGATGACCAACGGTCAGTTAAGCCAGTGTCTCGAGGGGCACCGACAGATGATTATTGCCAATGGACAGCGCTGGATTATGCATTTGCCCTTGCATTTTCCCATTGCTACATCAATTGATCTTGCGGTCTTAGTTGTTCATTACACATAGCCTCTTTTTCCCTATTCAGATCCTTTCTCCATTTGTTTTTATTCGAGTGGGCATGCGTGGTTAACAACGCAAGATCGCCATCGTCCACAAAAATCGAAAGTGATTCCCAAGTAATTTGTTGGCTCCGTTGGGGTGGCAATTACACGGCACATGACAGACATGAGTGATCAGCCATACTCGTCTGCTGGCTGCACGGTCCCACCTAAATGAATTTTAAATGTTCAATATCATTACCGGTGATTCTCGCGAGACCTAGTTAGCCACGAGATGACGGATCAACTGACAAGCCCGGCGTCCACACTTTGTTTCATACTCATCTTTCGTCGGCTCGTTCTTTTGTCCCCGTGATTCGCAGCTCTCGCCGCCACTGCATCTCATTTGAATCTTGTTACTCCTGACACGGGACATTGTTCTTGACAGTTGGGGTAATTGCAACTTCGTCAAAACTGCTGCGCTTTCAAATACGCTTGTTTTGTGGTGATTCTGAAACAGTTGTAGTGCAGGAATGTGTTACTTTTTGTCAAGCCGTTGTAATACATTCAATTATAACGCTTGTATTGGAGGTTCGCAATTTAATCACGTATCAATTGAATATCCAGTTTTTTTAATGGGGTCGCACGTGCAACAACTGTGTTTACTACACACAAAACGTACAACGATACCCCCCCCCCCCCCACACACACACATACCACCACCATCAACACCAACACACCAACACAGACACAGACACAGACACAGCACACACAAACACACACACAGACACAGACACAGACACACACACAGACACACAGACACACAGACACAGACACAGACACACACACACACACACACACACACACACACACACACGCACACACACACACACACACACACACACACACACACACACACACACACACACACACACACACACACGCACGCACGCACGCACGCACGCACGCACACACACACACACACACATCAGAAATCCATTTTGTATTGGACTCGAGTAGGTGGGCCACTGGATTTGCCTGCCAGGTACATTTGTATATAGAATATATAATAACCTGCTGGACATATATATGCATGAGATGATGAATAGGTTAAATCCGCAGAGACGAAGGGCACATATGTAAGAAAAGGAGATTGGGATTGCATAAAAGGCCACCACTGCAGATGCGCCCCACAAGACGGACGGCTGAATGTCATTACACTAAACGTGTCCCTTGAATATGTAAAGTGACATTTAAAATATACACATACTTCATGTGTACGCGACACAGCACAGTGATGAAAATGGCAGCTCCGGAAAAACGTGTGAGAACACAACAAAGGAATTGCTCAATTAAAAGGTCAACTTGCTTTTAAACTGAGTATAAAACGTGCACTTGAATTAAAAGAATATTTGGGACCATTGTGGGCGCACTCTTTTTGCGACGTCATTGTATTGTGAGTTAAACGAAATTATAGAAATCCACTTCATTATTGCTTGTTCACAGGAATGGGATAATCTTATTCGTCACACTCATCAAAAGAAGGCGTGCTGAACTGATGGCATTGGGACCATACAAAGTGGTATGGGAAAATAAATTGAAGATAAAAACAAATGAACAATGATTAATGAAGACGATAATAAAATACAGGAAATAAAACAACCGGTGCTTTGTAGAACTTTCTTCTAGTCCCTTTTCTGTGTGTATTTATTATTTTAGTGCCGAAGAACCCAATAAAGAAATGTACAATTATTACAGCAGACTATTGCCGCTAAGTAGCTTTTTCTTATTGTGGCCATCGAGGGGTTAAACAACTCAATAATTCATTGCAATCCATCTCCGCGGGCTAATTTCCTCCTCTCAGGCAAGAAGCAAATAGACAAAACATAATATTCTCGCTGTCAGTCTCACCTCGCCCGTCAGGCGACACGGCGCGCAGCCGCCTCTCGCCGAGTCTCGCGGGGCCACGTGACGCGCTCTCGTGAGGGGGACGACGTCTGCAGCAGACGACAGCGTCTGCCGCGCGTCATCGCGGGTGTCGCGGGCTGCATTTCAATCTATTATCATAGAGCACTATACATGCATACATGTAGTTTAGTTTTTTGTGCAATTCATTAGTGCACTGAAAGATAGCGGAAGTGCATGGTCGGTTCATCCTTGCAGTGTCAAATATGAATAAGAGGTAAACTTGTGCAACAATGTAAGTTTATCAAAACACCGCGCAACTATTGCAAGTTAAGACAACTAAAGATTTGACACTCTAGTGATGACCAGTGGAATGATTGTCCATGTGGATCCTATGAGTCAGTGTACCCTATGCTGTCAAGGAAAATCCCTTTGTTCAAAGACAGTGGTAGATATAATCTGGATCAGCCTGGCCGTCACCCAGCTAGCTGGTTGCTTGCTAGCTGTGTAGGGACTCTCACTGAGACATATCAGTTAATAGCCTGAATAGATGTGGGCCCGTGGACATTGGCCGAATTTAGTAAAACACTATAAGTTCCTAACATTTTTGGGAGTACTTCAAGTACCGCTTAAGGGACACTCGAACTTGCAGATTGTAGTGCAAATGGCCATACTTTTCTCCTATTTGAAATTGTCTATTTGAGACATAGCAATGAAAAATATATAAACGCATCCTCATGAAGACTTAGACAAGCGGTATTTGGTAAAAGCATCGCTCACACCACAATCAAATGCCCGATTGTTCGCATCAAGAGCTGGGGTCCACCAACTGCCTGAACACCAACCCCCTCAGAAGTTCCACGATGGGCCGCGTGTGGCCACATATCACTTCCAATCCCCGCACTTAGACGCTGACAAATAGGCGCGGATGCCGCGAATTCTTCAGCGTGCCCCCTGGAGGAGATGTCCCGACCCCTATTGCTCATGCCGGGCGCCCCGTATCACTCATCCTGCTGGTCTCATGGCTAAATAACCATGTCAGGTAGCGCGGCGCCGCCTGTCGCCCGCGCCGCGGCTAATGAAAAGTGCAACGTCCGTGGGCTGCACAGCGACCGTGTACAGTCATGGCTGCTTATTTTCACATTTGACAACAGCCCATTGTTGTTAGTTTTAGTGTCAGAGTTTTTATTCAAATTGTGCGTTTATCTATTAGAGGGTAGTCTACTCCTCCATGTGGATTGACTTAGAACATAACATATAGTGGATGAATTGATATGGGGGATCCGTTCTTGTGTGGACACCTCCACGAGAAAAACACGTTATTAATTACTGGACAGTTTCATTGTCTATATGATATGTACGGCATGCACAAGAAAGTTGTTTGCATAAGCTAGATGACCACTATACTGGACTTCAACAGCCGAGATAATTATTATGATGCCAAGCACAAGTTTTGCGTCCCGTGCACATATCCCAATGTGGTGTATGTCAGGTAAGCTTTGGTAAAGCCCTAATCAGACAGCCACGAATGGTCAGCTCCCTATATGTGCGGTAAACACACGGGGCTAAGACAATCTACCATTAAAACCAGCCGTGTCACGCCGAAGCCCGCCTCAACATTCGGGACCGTTTGACAATGTTTTTATAAGGAAACAAACCAAACCCAAATAGAAATGGTAAATTGTATCAAACACAATTTACGGTAAAAAACAAACAAACAAACAAACTAGAATTATGTTATTGTGGACAGCAGTCGGAGCCTGAGGCCAGTGATTGGCGAAATTTATGTTTGGTATCGATTGTGGCTCGGCTGTCAGTATGCGGGGCACAATACACTGACAAAGTGGCTCGTGGTAAAGGTTAAATGGCGGGAATTAGTCGCAGATTACTCCCATTGATCCCCTGAATCTCCACATACATTTGTCATAAGAGATAGCGGCGACGTTCGCGGCGGCGCCGATAGCTTTATGCGCGGAGTGCGCGGGCTCATTCGTCTGCCGCCGCGGAATGGAGATTTTAAATTGTGATTTTCATGTTACGTGTATATTCCAACTACAGAGGTGGGTTCGAATGAGCCGAGACATCTACAGCAAATAAGTGAGATGTAGTGGATGGGGATGCCTTTGTGGTTGAGAGACCTTGGTTCTGAACACCTTGAAAACTGCACACTATACCCAAGTGCGTATGCCACTGACCAATATAGTAGATTATGAAGTTACTAAATGCATTTACGTCTTTATAATCACAGCCTTACTATCTTCTGATCTGGCCATTTACAACACTGTTACACACTGTTTAGTAGCAAATACAGAGGTATGCTTTCACCAAAACTACATGGGGAGTGTTCAATTAACTGTGGTAACTATTTCATTGATGCACGGTAGGGTGTTAGTCACATAAAGTGTAGAAGACCCACATACTAGTATATGTGTGCCTCTGTTACTCGAACCAATGCACAGGTGCCTGATCAAGGCTTACACTCCATCTTTAGCCTGGAGTAGAACCCGTGGCCTTATATAGCGGAGGGTTAACAGTTGCACACAATAAAGTACACCATCAATAATTAAGTTTGCATTAGAAAAAAAAACATTTTTTAATATTTGGTACATCTATGAGGATGCTTAGTCACAGAAAAAATCATGTAAAAGGTCTAAAAAAGCAAACTTCACCTGCCACGGCTCCATAAATGGGACTTTACGGCCACTGATCATTCACACCACCAATCTGTGCATAATTTGCACATGGGGCGGTGAGCGTTAAATAAAAAGCCAATCATCTCATTCAAGCGAACCCTTAATATCACAAGCCTATATGGGCCATAAACACCCATACTCACATTGCTTATCTGAATGCCGGGTAATCCTGGCTATTTGCTACTGCCCCCTATATCACAGCCTGCTGACACATTCATAATCACCAATTCCCATAACCTGTGCCCTTCCAATACCCCACAAAGCCCCGCTGTTTTTGATAGCCAGGGCATACCCCATCCAGTGAGTTTTATGTGATATTCTACAGGAGTCATTATCTTTGCATCCCTTTATCCTGTCTACTGGTATTTGGCTTGGGAGGACACAAGCTATAAAGTGTGAGGTACATGTACAATGTAACTAGCACAGATTTTTTACACTTTGTTAATTGGTTTTACACATGTGCTAGGATTAGATGCTGGTCATTAAGGCTCTAGAGCTGAGAGCGGAGAGCGGTGGGTTTTAAATGCTGTTTGTCGTGATCGGTGGCATAAGAAATATGCTTTTTTAACATATGGAGTAAAATCATAAATACACTGCATTAGTGGTTTATGCAACTAATAGCTACAAATTCCGTCCTGAGTTTGGGTTTTTAAATATTGAATTGAAAAGGTTTGACAATGAAAATTAATTTTGAAGTAAATGAAATAATAGGTTGAAAACTTGAAATACCATTCATTTGATGTATACATTATAAAGAAACAAGTAAAATGTTAATATTGGTTTTTAATACTTGGCACACACAAAGGAAAGAGTTCAGCGTGCTTATTAATATGGACAATTTTCTTGGTTTCTTGAGTAATAGATTCTGCCATATGAAATATATAGGGTTTCATTCTATTATTACATAGTCTTTAATGATCTTTTTTACATCTATGAAAAGAAAATCAAGTTCACAGGCCTGCTGTTGCTTTCGTGATATTTTCTTCAGTGTTAGTAGCCATATTCAAAATCTCAATGCGCTTATATAATTTGTAATTGTAAATGGTTTCACGACTACAATTTAAGTCTTTTTGTTTCCAAACGACTTTTTGAAATACCTGGGAGATTTCCCTGGAGTCTTTGAGCTTAGTTTAGTGTAGGAAATACCATTGACAGCGTTTATTTTTTAACGTATGCCAGTATAACAAACATATTATTACAAAATTGCATGTTTCTCCCATAAAGCTGAATGAACATATATTTACAATAACTTTTTACATTATGTTACAATATTCCATGCTAATTTCATATAAAACAGTTGTAATAATATATTATCACCATGTACTCTTAATCTTTCTGAAGTCCTCTCAATGCACATTGTCCATATATATATGTGAATTAAATATATTTGGATTCTTTCATCACTGTATACGTCAGAGTTGTTTCCTTGACGCAATCCTCCATCTTTCTGATGACAAGCAACTTCCATCGGAGGACAGCAGACAGCATTTACAAACCTGTAAAATAAATTTTTCATGAGTGTATTTCATTTACATTCAACTTACTGTGACTACTTCATCTGCATGCTTGAAAAGCTTTGTCATATCTGAAATCAAGTGAAATAACATGAAATAAATTTATACATGGATATATAAATATACATGTACATTTAAGTATCTACATACAGCAGACAGATGTCCACTATGACCTTGAAAACCATTGTCAGCCCCTTTCCACCGCTGCTGCCATCTTTTTGGCTCAGCCTGTTGCCTCAAAATCAATGACAATGGGTCCAATATGCATCCATCACATGGCACTGGCAGGCAACGGCCAACACGGGACCAATTATAGGCCACAAAGACATGTCCTCCACCTGAATTATCTACTTGACTAACTTATATTCCATACACCACTCCCTTGGACACAAAACTCATAATGAAATTTGCAAATTCACTGCTACTTTAGTGGGTGTTCTGCCTTTTAGATTGTTTCTCGACAAAGACTTGTTGCTCCAATTATACATTTGGAAGTCTTAAATGACTTTAATAGTAAATAATTAAATCGTAAATAAAGTAATAGTTCACAGAAATAATTTGAGATGATGCAGATCTAAAATGATAACAATAGTGTGTCCTCTGCAACTTTTGACATCCACACAAAACCAATTAAATAACTTGCATGATTAATTTTCTTTGTCACATCGGTGAGACATTAAGAAGCTAACTAAATCTATTCTTATTGTTCAGTTATTAAACTTCCAGTAGGTTTTGAGGTAATTAAAAACAACAAATAATGACAAACTCAGGCCAAAAATCTTTTGTAGAATTTTCTAAGCTCATGGAAAATGGTGGCACCAATTCCTACTATTATTCTGCAGCATTGACAAGATTTAGTCGCCTGTCCACGCTCAAATCCCACACGGCCCCTATATGAAATTTACACTCACGGCTTGTCGATTTGTGTTCCGATTTTCACATTGGCATACATAGTGAGCACTTTGAAGTTAGTGTCCATTTTTCAAGAGCGCCAGACTTATTGGTCAGTTTATGTGAAAAAGGTTGGGGGATAATGTGCTCTGATTTTGTCACTTGAAACTTATCTTTGTCATTACAAAGCCCTTACTTAAAAAAGGTACAGGATTCTGAGCCTCTTAATGAATATACATAATGTTTTGACTGGTTAAAGACCTTCCCTTTGAAAAAAAACAACTAAATTGATGTACACTGCATAACTACTGTACATAAAACCCAAGTTTATTTATAGCATAAAACAAAGGATTATTTAAGATCAAAATGGCATAAATTGCCATCACACTATTACATGTAGGTGCAACATAACCAGCAGCAATGTCTCAACTGTTTGATCTTATTTATAGCACTCCACATTCAACAAAGTAAGAGTAATAGACCTACACATGTATGTTCCCCATTCTGCAATTCATAATCAAATGCGGCAGCAAGATACCGCAGAGACTTTTCATGCATTAGTGCAATGAATATGATGATGAAATATATTAGAACCTTTCTCCTCAGAGAGTATTTTCCAATTCCTCCATCTTCTTCAGCTGACCATACAGAACATAAAGGGCTGCTTTATTCCCTCATCCATTTAAGATGTGGCATAATCACAAAAAGTCTTTCTTAAGACACATGCACAAGCCAAGAGAAAGTGACAGAAAGATTTCTTGAATGCTCCCTTGCCACACATTATGATCACATACCATACATCATTTTGTTACTCAGTGCAAACTCCGTATAGTGGATTATCTTCCATTCTGAAATTTTGTTTCATTTACTTTTTGCTTTATATACTAGATATCTATTTCAAGAAAAGAAATGTAAAAAATTACAAAATGCATGTAGGGGAGCTTTAATTGTTTTGTAAAGAAAGTGCTTACATGCTCATTCTATTTATTGTTTCATGGCTACAATCATAAAAAAAAACATATTTGAAACAAGTAAAAACTACATTAATATGATAATGTTCACAAATTTTGCATTTATTCTATAAGTAAATGACATGAGAAACACGTTTGTTCATTGGCCAATAAATGCTCCACCGAGCTAGGAAAGTAAAACAGCATTGAACGCAGCCTGTAGGCGGAGGATATATGACATTAATAAATGTCATGTTTGAGTTATGATCTTGGAGGCCGGGCTGTTATTGGTCGTGTATGGGCCACTCGTGCCTCAAAATGCACTTCGTTGTCATTATTGGTTTGATGGTTTAGCCGTGTAAATATAGATCAATGGCTTTGAAAATAAAAAATTTCACTTTTCCATTGCTTACTTGATATCAGTACATATAAACAACCATAACGAAGTGTAAGAATGTGGACTATAAAATTAAATATCCACATAATTCAATTGCAAGGTCTCTATACTATTTTCCCTCACAGTTAAGTAGGTAAGTGTTTGGTTCATAACACATTTTATGATATAATATGAATGTAATTAGCTTAAGTAATGTGTAATTAATTAATTTGTCTGCCTATGGATTGATCCAATTCATAGCAAGTAACTGCGACACATCTTGTCTCACATAAACTTCTGAATATTCAATAATTTGTAAGTATTTTGGTGATCTTCACTATAATTCAGTTATATTATCTATTAATTGCATGAGCTGTTCTTATCCACCATGAGAGTGTGTGGCGCAGCATGCAAACGGTGAAACAACTACAATCATTACAACCCATACTTATAAACTAATAAAACTTTTATAATATTTAACTGCAAAATAAGGTTAGTCATCAAATTCAAATAGTCTTGCGTATATGTCAATGTACAAGATCATTTATAATGTGAACACAGTTTCCTATCTACAGCAACTCAATTTTATGAAACTTGCAGACAAACATTTTAGTGCCGATTCCATGTATAGGTGGCAGTAGCTCGCAGTTGCATGTATGTTTGTGTGCACAGCAAATTAAAAAGAGGTGTTTGAAAAATACACTTCTCTCCCTATGAAGTTCACACTTTGAAGTAGAAATTTGAAAGTTAACTCCAAATAGAATATGATCATATACAAAAAACAAAGCAATTGGCCATGTCTTAAACAATGCAAACTTCTCATGTTTATGGCTTGAATAGTTTTCGCTCAACTTGTATGCAGGCTAAATTCAAACATAAAAAAACCCCAAAACTATCATAACTTCATCAACTGTAAGCAAACGATTAGGTTAATAGTCTTTGCTCAACTGTATTCAAAAGGTTGAATTTAGCACAATACTGCAAGGAAACACACGCAACGTCATTAAAAGTGGACCACAGTACACCAAAATATAATCAGGTTTCCACATATACCCACCAGTGACTTAAATCAAGTCTGGTTATGATCATGTGCCCCAGCATCATGGGATGGTGTGTGTGGTATGTACTATGTATACTACTATGATTTACAAACACTATACCATACACATTATTACTATCTATAATAGTAATAATGTGTATTATATAGAGTTTGTAAATCATAGTAGTATACATACCACACACCCCTTTCATGATGCTGGGGCCTATGGTTATGATTAGCTAAAGAGTCTTCGCTCAACTTTGTTCACAAGCTTTAATTTAGCATAAATTGGTATAAAAACAGCCACACCGTCCTCACAAGTGGGCTGAAGTGGACAATAGCTAATCAGTTCAGAAATCACCACATTTGAAGCATTAAGTAAAATTTGACAGCAATCCATTCAATAGCATTTTCTAAACTTTTATTCACAAGTTCAAAAATAATAAAATCTAGTATAATAAACTAACATAACTTCATCAAAGGAAGCCAAGTAAAACAAAAACTAATCAAGCCTTGACATATACCCATTTTACCCATCAATGTAAAGTTAGGTTAAACTTAGTTAAATAGTATTTCCTCAACATTGTCCACAAGCTTGAATTTTAAGCATAATTTGGCATAAAAACAATCACAACATCCTCAAAAGTGGGTTGGAGTTGACCAAAATCCTAAATCATCCCAATGCATCCCATGAATTTTGATGGCATTGACTGGAATAGCTTTCCCACAACTTTGTCCACAGGCAATTAAAATACTATAAAGTAGTATATATACAAAATATTTAAGCCTTAATAACTTTCTCAAATAAGGGTCAAAGTTCATAAAAAAAACATCTGAGATAATTTTTGGATGTAATACAACATATATAATTTACAAGCCTATAGCTATAAGTGTTTTCATACCCTGTTTCTTGGAAACATGGATGTGGATGTGTACTTCGACAGACGCAAACCTAAAAGTCTCCCTCCGGAAATGAGGGGACTTACATTCATCAAATTGTGAGAATAAACATGCAAATAGAGACTAAAACTAAATCAGGGTTTAAATTGTGTGTAATATGCAAATGAAACACAGAAAAAAAAATTACCTAATACATCATCAGGTTCATAAATCTTCATCCATCTTCGCCTTTTATGTTGTACTGTTCGAGCCCGTCATACTAGATGAGTGGAAAACAGAGATCTCTGATGTTACTAATGTTAAAGTTACTGTTCAATCAAAATTAAAATAGATGATTGGTTTACTTCAGATGACATTAATATCAAAGGAATATATAGTGGAATTAAATTGTTAATTAATTACCATATTCAGATCTCGCTGATTTTGACCTTCATTCCATTCATTTGAAGATGCATACAACTGTTGCTGAAATGATCCTATATCGATGAAAAAAAGCAGAAAAAATAAAATGTTAAAAATTATTTATGTATTACATATTCAAAAAAATATGAAATCAACAAAATAATATTTTCCTTATTCATCTAAAGATTGAGTTAAGGTTTCTTATAAATACAGTACACATTGATTTATTGTTGTCAACTATTTCTTATTTTCATTTCTCAATGGATCATGATAGCAGCACGTACACTGTACTACTCCTATTAAAAATGCCATTTGCTCTGGCTTTCAGTGATTGAATGCCATATGAGGTGTCATCAAACAAATATCTTTTATCACTGGTGTTCTCCCTAAACTCCCCAGGGAGCATGCAGTAGAAGTTCCAACACACTTTGACTGCATGCATGTGAATAAGAAAAAGAAAACACAAAAAGCAAATTTCTTACCCTTTTTCCCTAGATAATGGATTTCATCTTTATTGATTTTTCTTTTGATAGTACGTTTCGGTCTTGAATTTGACCCGGTCTGTTGCTGGTTCTGTTGCTGAGACTGTAAACAGCAGATGGTGTTGAGTGAATGTGGATTTTTGAAAAATGAAGTCACTTTTAGAATTCAATTTCATACATGCATGAAAGCTTTGAAGGGATTTGTTAGCAGTTTATTAAAGTCCTTTCTTAGTACTATAAACCGCCTGAGAAGAAATGACAGAGCTATGATCCGCTGGATGTGTGGTGTGAAGCCTAACGATGATACCAGTTCAGAGAGCCTTTTGGAGAAAATGAGTATTGCAGATATTGATAGTGTGCTTCGTAAAGGGAGACTGAGATGGCTAGGCCATGTTGAGCGCAGTTCTGGCTCGATTAGCCAAGTAAGAAAGCTTGACATAGAAGGAAGAAAAGGAAAGGGAAGACCGAAACAGACTTGGGATGCAGTCTTGCAGAAAGATCGTGCAAGTTTGGGCATGAGTTTGGTAGATCCAAATGACCGAAAGGCTTGGAGGGGATGGTTGAGATCCAGACTGGGCAGCCAGGCCACACCCTCTGAATGAGGAATAATTAGGGCCTGTTTAAAATATATTTAGGATTTGATTGATTGACTTCTACTATGGGTACTAAGATTCTAAGCAGATGTATTGCTATGGATAATAGGATATGTGATTAATAATTTCGCTGAGTATACACGTGTTATATTACTATGTTCTCTTCTAAATATACTTATGTAGGTATGGGTAGGCATTGTATTTGTCGTTTTATGTTTTTCACTAAATTGTTATTATTGTTATTATATATGTATAAGTAATAGTAACTTGAGTTTATTCTATTGTCATTTCCAGAGATGCCATTGCTTTCATTATAAAAGAATAAGAAGTAAAGAGTTGTTCTCAATTAGATGCAAGGGATGAAATAAAAAAACAAAATAAACTCACCTGTTGAAATTGTTGTTGAAGATCGAATTGGAGCTGCTGCTCGTGCTGCTGCAGGTGCTGGGGCAGGTGCTCCGAGCTCTGTGTGGAAGAAGCCAGAGACTTAAACACATAACTCATAATGATGTTAGGAATCAATCATATGAATCTATTCCAATTAGATAGACCGGGTATTGTTTCATTGATACAAATATTTGTAGAAAGACTTGCCATGCCAGGTTGATCAGTAATGGGCAGAACCTGATGGTACGAGTGTTCCTCACCCAATGTAAACATGCCACTCGTAGAACTCGCGCCTGAAATCATGGAAATAATCTAGAATTTGAAATCTCTAGTGGGATTGTGCACACATCATTTTATGCTTGTTCTCAAAGCTTAGAGATTGGGCAGGAAAAGTAAAATTGAATATAATTGATAATGGACTTGGTGGTTGGATGCATTATATTGCAAATGTTGAGACACAGAGTTTATCAAACAACATATAATTACAAATTTCAATAGCATATTATTACTAAAATATACAAAATAATGTGTTTTGGTTGTTCCTAAGCATTCAATATGAGGACGTTTGACGGTCACCTGAGGCCGCTTCGTGTGATCGAGGCTGGGCACTGCCATGCTGCTGCCGACTCATCTCACGCTGTCTGAAATAATATTTTTATATTTCTAATCATTCCTGTTGTACAACTGTGATCAAGTATTCTTAAAAACAATTCACAAATCAAAGCGACTACAATAATCAGAATTGACCATTTGAAGATGTGAAAAATTATCATATCCTCGTTATGCACTGAGCTCTCTATTGCCATGTTTCACCACTTGTGGTTGTCTGCACAAATAGCAATATCTGATACCACACCTCAACCCTTACGACTACCCACATGAATACAGTATGTAAATAGGATATTTTAAAATAATAAAATTTAATCACAACGAACATACTATACAATAACCAATTGGGTTCAGGATGTCAAGTGGTGTTAGAAAAATGGTGGGTAGATGATGTTATACATTACTGATGTGATATGTGGGGTGCAGTGGTGGTGTAAAAGGTGGGTGAATAAGCAGGAAGTGACAGGAGATGGTTTGCAGTAAAAAAATAATGATAGGGGACCGATAAAGCAACTTTATTGTAGGTTAGAAATAAGTTTTGTTCCTCGTTTGAATTAACTTCAGAGAGCATGTGACTTGACTGCTGCCTGTATTTGATTTTTCACATACCCATGATTCTCATGAGGTACTGCTAGTAAAAATGAATACCCTTACCGTGCGATGTTCTGCATGTTTTCTTCCACGGCCAGGTTCTGACTGTTTTCCATCAGTGCCAGCAGGTTGCTGGCCGCCTGGGTCAGTGACTGGCCGTGTGTCTGTCGGCGGGGAAACTTCCTCGGAGATGGGTCACTGGAGCATGATGCTGCCACCGCGGAATGTGACGCAGCGGGCGAGTCAGAGGGTAACAAGTCACAGTCGTCAGATGCTTCGTGTATTTCACCAGCCACTATGACCACCAAAAAAAGTTGATTTTAAAGATCCTCTAAAATATATGGTCATCAAAAGAACACTGGGCTAAACAACTTCAAATGCTTTGAGCTGTTACTCACATTATGCTTGATATGGAGATACTGAAATTACATAGGTGTGATGGTAAAGTTAATAATGTTGACGCGTCTTTGCTCTTGCAATTGTAACTGTAAGTACAAGTATCCCATGTAAACGTCCACCCCAACATTTGGCCCATATCATAATCTAGACCATTCACATTCACATAAAAAAACACAATCCTGCAAAAGCATATCACCTACATAGATAATTTGTCAACATAAAAGCCAATAATCAAATATATAATGTATGATTATTTTAATTACACAAATAGACAGCTAAACGGAAATCTTGTGAATGTACATTATTCCAATAATGTGGTTTTAAAAATTTCATATTGATACACTGAATCACTGAATATTTATTTGATTGTGTACGTTGGTGTTGACTGTTGGTGTAAGATGTTTGATTGAAAAAAGTTTTAAAAACCACAATATCGGAATGGCGTTCAATTCATGGATTCCGTTTAGCAGTCTAACAAAGAAACTGCTATTGCGTCGCCACCTTGCAGATTGGCCTGCTCCATGGCCTGCACGAGGATCTGGCCGGCCTCCTCCCTGCTGACCTGCTCCCCCGCGCCGGCGCCGGGCTGCTCCTCCAGGCTGAGCGCCGGCGGCGCCGCGGGCAGCATCCGCTCTCTCATCTGACGCTCACGCTTGGCCAGCTCCTCTTCTATCTGAATTACACCACACAAATCAGAGTTTTAAATATAATCAGCATCCTATTGTTGTAACTTCCCGTAAGGTCATAACTGTCATTGGAAAATATAAATGGTTCTAAAAGTGAAGTTGATTACCTCTTCTTCAGTCACCATGTCATTTCTTTGTCCACTCATTTCATCAATAGAAGCCTAGACGAAAAAGCCACATTTAGTAAGTAAATACGACAAACATACTTACTGGGTGTAATAAGAAATCCATTAGAACTTCTATTTATGTTTTTCTTGTGTACTGTAACCAATATCCAGGACTTTTAACACCAATCACAAGCACATATATCAATGTTAGTATGCAGTTTCTGTGCTTATACTTTATAAAAAGTAGCTATTGGTGAAAATGACACAAAGTGGTGAAATCTGTATTTTGAAGGTACATTTAGTATTCCAGCATTTTGGGTCTGAAATCTGTATCATTAATACTGACAAATCAACTTGGCAGCCCTAGTTCAAATGACTTCAAAAGATATTAATCATAATATCATACAAGTTGTTTCCCCCAAATGGAATGTTTGCGAGTTATGAAGGATGTCAACCCCACCAGCGGGTACCTGTAGGAAGGCAGCCTGTGACAGAACCTCCACGGCTGCCGCCTCGCGCCGCTGGATGTACTGCGGGTTCTGGTGAAAGCGCTTGTGTGAGCGCAGCGAGTCCTCCCGAACAAACGCCTCGTCGCACTCGTCACACTTGAACGTTTTCTGGCACACGGGTTTGAGGGCCTTGGACACGCGCTGCCGGTACAAAGGCACCGGTGCCTTCTCCGCGCTGCCACCTGCTGGACGCGCCAGCTTCCGGTGCTTCCTAGAAGTGGAAACTTTTCCAATAATTTGTCATTGAATAATCTTGAGCAAATCAAATATACTGACTAAAATTCAGACATATTTTGAAGAGTTTGATAAAAATATAAGAATATCATGAATTTGAAATGTGTATAGTTAATAGTTTAGTAGTAAGCTAAAAATTCTGAACAAACAAACTTTTAAAGTCTTGGGGGGATAAATCACATAATTAAGATCAGCTTCTTTCAAAACATTACTAAAACTTATATTCAATAATGTGGTTAACTTGTAAATAACATTTTTTCATGAATGTGGACTTACTTAACTGGCACTGGTTTATTGGGATGTTTGCGCCTCAGGTGCGCGCGCACATTTCCGCCCTGGTTGGA
The DNA here is from genome assembly GCA_019095985.1 of Streblospio benedicti. NCBI lineage: Eukaryota > Metazoa > Annelida > Polychaeta > Spionida > Spionidae > Streblospio > Streblospio benedicti. The sequence goes on along the minus strand of CM032661.1, from coordinate 8,839,453 downwards.
CGAGTACGTACAATATGGACAGTGATACGGCTTGTCATTGGTGTGCACCTGCAACATTGGCAAACTTTCAAAACCTGCAGTCCTGTGATGCAGACTTTGCATAGGCAGATCCAGGTTTTCGGAAAAGGGGGGACGCACTTAATGAAAAGGGGGGGCGTACTTACGGGATTTCATGAAAAACCCTATGAAAATGAAGTATTTTGGTGGGAAAAGGGGGGGCGCACGCCCCCTGCACCCCCCCTGGATCTGCCTATGCTTTGTCAGTATTTAAAAAATTGATACCCAATCTTATACTAGTATCCCGCAATGATCTTAAAAATTAGCATGAAAAATAAACTTTAATTTCAAAATAGACCTATTGCTAATATGTAATTACTGATATATAAAATAGTACATTATGTATAAACATCAGTAGAGCTACATTGATAAAGGTATTAGAATCCATATTGGTCATTTTCATTATAAAAAAAGAAATCAAAGTTTAAAGACTTACGAATGAATGTATTTTCATTGCTTGAGCCGCATTGCAAGAATATGAACATTTATCACATTTATAATTTTTGCTGGCAAATGTGTTTTTTTCATGTTCATTCAATTGTCGTTTAGAGGAAGTTTGAAAGTCACACATTTTACATTGTTTCATGTTGTCAGGGTTATGAACTAGGCTTAGATGACTTTTAAGGTTACCTGTAAATAAAATTGTTGTATGATTATTACTATTGCACAGCGATGGATAGGTATATAAAGGTAGACACATTCATCAATATTATTATTTACATTCAATGAAAATAATTAGTCCTGTAAAATAAAAATGATGATGTAACATACCACATACATAATTTGACCACAATTAAGACAAATATTATGATTTAAAAAATAAATAAATTTGCTTTTATATACATGCATGCAATTTGCTGAAACTTAAACCGTAATTAGAGTATAAAATACATGTACAGTAAAACCTCCAATTAAGACCACCTCTACAATAGGGTTACTTTTTGCGGTGCCAATTCTCCATACAGCTACCAAAATGAACCTTTGTATAGAGACCACCTCTCTATTGAGACCATCTAACACTGCTCCCAAAGGTGGTCCTAATAGGGATGTTCATTTGTATGTGTAAAACTAAGCATTTATTTCTCAATCCATAATGAATGATGAAGGATTCTCTTACTTTTGACTGAGCACCGATATGAGCAGTGCGGACACTCAAACGGCTTCTCTCCGCTGTGCATGCGCAGGTGCCTGTTCAGGTCAGAGTGGATCTTGAACTTGGCCTGGCAGATGTGACACTGAAACGGCGTGTCCCCCGTATGGATGCGGAGGTGCACCGTCAGCTGGGACGAGTTCTTTGCCGTGTACGAGCACATCTGACATCTGACGACAAGCAAAACAAATTTGAATAGTGGGAGTCCAAATGGGGTCGACCTCTTCCCACTTTTCACTTAAAGTTTAGCAAATTTTTCACTTCACACATTTGAATTTTTGCAAACGCACTTCCCACATAGTTTTGTTCAAAGGAAATTTCCTACTCAACACTTACTTTTAAGCCATTTCCCACTTACACACAAAAAGGGCATTAGCAGCCTCGCCAGTGTAACAGATTATGAAAATGAGCAATTCGATTCAAATTCATATCAATAAAGCTATATTAATCAATGAATGATGTATATATATATATATAAAAATATATCATTACTTTATGATATGAATGATGTATAGTTTTAGTTTCTTCTATCTACTCTATAGACAATGTTAATTATCATTATTGATTTGGACCCGGCTGCATTGGGCTTACAGCGTTACATGATTAGCAGTTGTGTTACGGTGTTACCACTCATGATAGTTACAACAAGTACATATACATTTGAATATGGTACGAGCAGTACAAAGAAAATTTTGTATTTGTATTAGCATTGCTATTTGCCTTACTTGAACGGTCGCTCCTGTGTGTGAATTCGTATATGTTTTCTTAAGCTACTTCCATCAGATGTAGTGTAGTTGCCTGGAAGATTTTAGGTCATACATTAGAACATTCACATAATTTTTAGTTTTGTTTTGCTTTATGATGTGTGCGACAAAATCTTTGAATTCAATCCAGTGTACAATCTAACCCGACGGCGCTGTGATTTTGTACAAAATAACACTGTATCAATATGTACATATTTGAAAATCATATAATGGTAAATCAAATCACAAAAAAACATGCAGTGAAGTAACTTTTAAGGTACAAACCTGGAAAAAAGTATATCACAGAATGTTAATCACAATTTCAAATTAATTTACACAGTGACAACGTGAAAAGCGGTGCTCGGCTTACAACATAACAAATATTCACATTCATGGTAATAAATCGAGCTTTAAGATGCCATTTGGAGCATTTTATTGCTTTCCACGCCACCTCTTAATCAATGCCATTAAAACAAAAGAGGTGAGAAAAAAACAGTAGATATTAGTTGGGCTTCTGCATGATTTATTTGCCCATCAGTCACTATGACGACATACGACCCAATATTACAATACCATTAATCTGAGCTTACAATAACGCCGCATTCTTCCGCAGGACGAAATAGTGCCTCGCATTATATTGGCGGCCACCGTATAAGATAAATGCCAGTGCACACAATTAGCATGCCTCACACTGTAATATTTGCCATCTCAAGGGTGTGACATGCGAGCAAAACAACACGTGATTTATGGTGGCCTCGCCACATTGTTGGACACATTACACATGCCATTAGCTGCAGTGACCTTTGCATCGAGCCAATATTAAAAGGTGACAATTACACAATGTTATTTTCAAAGAGATTAAGAGTTTTCGTTTGGTGGACACTCAACCATAAATCAAAGTTTTAAATGAATAATATTTAGTACATCATTATTCATTGCTGTAAAAAGGTTTTGTCAAAAAGAATTTGCATATTTTTTTCTACTGGTATTCATCTCTAGCTCTCCCTTTTTTATATCAAGCATGTTCCTTCTTGATCTAGTCAAATTCACATATTTCAAGTGTAAGAACATGCTTGCTCTATAAAAGGAGAGAGGGTATATCAAAATAGATAAGCCAGCTTGGGGAACACAAAGATAATTAACCTTAAAAGGAACATTAAAACATTCAACGCGAGACAATAACTACATGTACATGTATATCAACTTCAATGAAAATTTAATGTCAAAATCAATTTAAGAAAATACAAAAAGCGTCAATTTGTAAAATCCAATAAAAACCCAATGAGACAAATGTCCTTTTTGTAATATACAATAAACAATCTGCCTTGTTACAAAATAACAAATTCCCTCCAGCCAAACGTGCGATTTATCACAATTCCATCTTGAGCCTTGTTTCTTTGGAGCGGCGAGCACTCAACAAAAGATGACAGCTCAATGATCGGGCAGCGGCAAATATTGCAGCAAACAGCTACATTTATCACTATCATGTCTAAGCCAATTCTGCACTTTACAAATCATAGGCTCGCGCTTGCTAACAGAACATAAAACGAGTGCATTTATCATAATTACGTGTGGCCTAATACTGGAGGGATCAGAGGCGCTTTCATAAGCTTTCACTGCCGGCAGCTCGCCATAAAGAAACATTGCGCGCTCATCACTCTTCATAAGGCAATATGGTCCTTGTCTTTATTCACAATATGCTCACATTTATCACGTGATGTGCAAGTTTCGTTTCAAAGGCAATGTAAATGAAGCTTTCAATAGCATATAATTCTTTTTGAGTTCAATAGTCGATGTCATTACTTTACATGTAGGAAATAATCATACTTAATGTGTTGCCCATAAAAACATGTCAGTATAAAACTAAGATGGAATATACATGTACATGTATTGCATTCAGACAGTATATGTATTATGAAAATAACAAAATGATGATAATGATAAAGTAATCCACTTCTCCCCCGCCCCCCCCCCCCCCCAGTCATTTATATTACTACTAACTTATTTAAAATTTTAAATGTTCTTGTGTAAATTGCCTGAATTTTAAATCATTAATATTTTTTGTACATATGGCAAATAAATAAATAATAAAAACAATAATAATAAAAAACACAGGTATCTTGGGTTTGTGGGATAATAAGTAACCAAACACTTACAAGTCTGACACTGGTATGGCTTATCTCCTGTGTGACTCCGAACATGAATGTTTAGTTTGTCAGATCTGAAACGATATTGTACTAATTTATCTTGAAGTGAACACATTTCAAAGTTTAATAATTTTTTTTACAATTGCTATACAGCATTGATTTCTGTAAATGAAAAACATAATTAATTCATACCTAGAAAATTTTTTGTCACAAAGATTACAGGAGAAAGGTTTTTCCCCAGAGTGGATTCTAGTGTGTCGAGCCAAGTCCTTTCTGTAGGCAGTTTTGAAAGTGCAGCCTTCCCAAGAACACATGTACATTTTGGTGAGCTGACCAGAAGATTCTTTTTTAGGAGTTTTACTACTGGTAGGTTTGGCTACATTTCCAGCTGAAATAAGAAAAAAAAGCAAAATAATGAGATATGATTCATATATATAACAAGTTCTTTTAATATCTTGTGTTTCAGCAACCTTTTAAACCTTTTAATATGAAGCAAAATAACTGTACTTAATAAAGTAACTTGCTTTGCTGATCTGTTAGAGAATCTGTCAGACTGGTGACCAGCGAGTGTGTTTTGCTCCCGTACGGCGCGGTGGGGGTTGCGGCTGGCACCAGTGAGATGTTTCCGCCCTCGTCGACGTTGATGGTGACGTTGACGGCCTCCGTGACGGCGCTGTCTGCGGTCGGGTCCCCGCCGTCAAACACCACGTGCACAACATCACCGCCGCCGTCCAGCGGCTGCAAGCAAGTGACACTGGTCTCCACAAAGGCAGCAATAATGATTTCTTTTATATAAAGGATGTCATAATTTAACTATCACAAACAGAAACAAAATATTCTGTGTTTAGACCATATCTATAGACCAGAGAGAGAGAGAGAGAGAGAGAGAGAGAGAGAGAGAGAGAGAGAGACAAGAATAGAATTAGAAACAAATACAACAATAAATAAAACAAATAAATGAATTGATTGATTTCAAAATTAATGCCCAACACTTTGTAGCATTAGTTTAGATCATGCTAGAATCAATTCTAATAATTCATTTCAAAACTCTCTGGCATGGTACTCAGACCATGCAAGGATTACAGATACAGCATTCAATGGTAAAATTTTGTCTGTTTAAAACAAGAAGCCGTCAGGAACGCCGTAAAACTCCCCTTCCCGATCAGGCCATCTCCCTGATCAGGCCATTTTAGGTCAATCAATTTTAAAATTAGTAATTCAAATTCATTGCCATACAAAATGTCAAGTTTGTGAATGATAGGTCATAAAGTCTTCCCAGGAGACAGATAAACACAAATTCGTAATTTGTTTTTAAAACACATCGTAATTTTATCAAAAGTAGGCCAAAGTACACCAAAATATAATGAGCTCTGGAGAGTGGGACAACGAAGCTAGATATGAAGTTTGGTGACCATAGGCCAAATACTTCTCTCTGTAGAGTGGTAACAAGGTTTATTACGTAATGCTCATAAATTCGTAAAAAGTAGGCCAAAGTACACCAACGTCAATTCAACTGTGGAGACTAGTATAGTGAACTTAACTGTAAAGTTTAATGACCATAGGTGAAATACTTTTCCCAGTGCAGTGGTAACAATAGTTATACTTGAATATTCAAAAAAAAAATTTCAAAAAGTAGGTCAAAGTACACCAATATCAAATCGCGTGAGGAGAGTTTATATAGGCATACCAAACGCCAAGTTTGGTGATGATAAGTCATAAACTGTTCCCAGGAGACAGATAAACACAATTATGTAATAATTTGTTTTAAAAACACATCGTAACGATCATCAAAAGTAGGCCAAAGTACACCAAAAATCAAATCAGCTCTGAGAGCAGTACAAGGAAGCTAAATATGAAGTTTGGTGACCATATGCTAAATACTTCTCCTGAAGTGTGGTAACAAACTTTATTGCGTAACGCCGTAAGTTTGTCGTGTAGGCCAAAGTACAAACAAAAATTTTTTAACTTTTTTCACTCAAACAAAAATCAATAGCTCAAGTAGTCTTCGAGTTATCAGCCTGTTAATTTCGGACGGGCGGACGACGACAGTCAGAAGCAAAGCTAGAAATCTCCCTCCAGACTTTGCCTGGGGGATTTAAATAGAGAAGTACAGAAGAAAATCTATCTTCACAATCATTACATGTAACTCTTACAAAAAATTTTATACACGTAAGAGATGCAAAATAACCTGTTTCAACGGTGAGTTGTTGTTATGTCCTGCCACAGCATTGAAGCCAGCTTGTACTGGCAGTAACATTGTCTGTGGTTGATCATTGGACTGTAAATGAAGGCACCAGTGCATAAGTCATTATTTCATAAACATAGGTTCATGATCCAAAAGACAGAGCTAAAATGCTCAAATAAATGGGTCCTGTTTTGCACTGAACAAGGTTGTTTTCCCCAACTTTGGTCACAACTTCAATGTTGCAAAATGTTCCATAGAAACAAACAAAACATGTCCTCAAAAGTGGGCTGATGTACACACCAAAAAATTATCAGTTCTTATAACTTCCTATTAAACAATCCTCTTTTTTTGATGGCATTGGCCTCAACAGTGTTTCCTTGTTCCTCAAATCGGCTCACAAGCTGGAATTTAGCCACCCCACCCCCCTGCCCAAAAGTAGGAAATATCATACGTTTAATATATTCAAAGAATATCTACACAATGTTTCCACGACATTTATTCAAATACACAAAAAATGGAGCATCATAAAGTTGACCATTCCACTTATGTTGAGAGTGACCAAAATGTACATGATCCTAGACCCTCTTTATATAATCTTAGCTTCATAAATTATGATCTCTTATCTCAAATTTTTATTTGGGGCTTTGCCT
>CM032661.1:8812511-8832421 GCA_019095985.1 Streblospio benedicti | reverse complement strand
AGACCAGAGAGAGAGAGAGTCGGAGAGAGAGTCGGAGAAAGAGAGAGAGAGACAAGAATAGACAAGACAAGAAGAGAATTAGAAACAAATACAACAATAAATAAAACAAATAAATGAATTGATTTGATTTCAAAAATTAATGCCCAACACTTTGTAGCATTAGTTTAGATCATGCTAGAATCAATTCTAATAATTCATTTCAAAACTCTCTGGCATGGTACTCAGACCATGCAAGGATTACAGATATACAGCATTCAATGGTAAAATTTTGTCTGTTTAAAACAAGAAGCCGACGTCAGAACGCCGTAAAAACTCCCCTTCCGATCAGGCCATCTCCCTGATCAGGCCATTTTAGGTCAATCAATTTTAAAATTAGTAATTCAAATTCATTGCCATACAAAATGTCAAGTTTGTGAATGATAGGTCATAAAGTCTTCCCAGGAGACAGATAAACACAAATTCGTAATTTGTTTTTAAAACACATCGTAATTTTATCAAAAGTAGGCCAAAGTACACCAAAATATAATGAGCTCTGGAGAGTGGGACAACGAAGCTAGATATGAAGTTTGGTGACCATAGGCCAAATACTTCTCTCTGTAGAGTGGTAACAAGGTTTATTACGTAATGCTCATAAATTCGTAAAAAGTAGGCCAAAGTACACCAACGTCAATTCAACTGTGGAGACTAGTATAGTGAACTTAACTGTAAAGTTTAATGACCATAGGTGAAATACTTATCCCAGTGCAGTGGTAAAATAGTTTTATTCAAATATTTCATTAATCTTTTAAAAGTAGGCTAAAGTACACCAATATCAAATCTCGTGAGGAGAGTGATCACATACCAAATGTCAAGTTTGGTGATGATAAGTCATAAACTGTTCCCGAGAGACAGATAAACACAAATTCGTAATTATTTGTACATGTATTTAAAAACACATCGTAACTTCATCAAAAGTAGCCTAAAGTACACCAAAGTCTAATCAGTTCTGGAGAGTAGTACAACGAAGCTAGATATGAAGTTTAGTGACCATAGGTCAAATACAAAGAATTTAATGGATACCAATAGAAACCATTGTTAATGCCGTTTTGGCGAGACTTTCGTTGTTTTCACAACAACTTCATCGGGCCGAATGAAAACCTCAAAGAATCACATGATCACCATGGTGGCGGCAGTCATGTGACAGCAGTGTCGAGTACACGGGGGGCAAGTCATAGCCGCTGTCACGGTTCAGCTCAGGGTAGGCGCGTGCGGATTTCGATGGCCTCCCTCACTTTCCTGCGGAACTCCTCATCCTCCCTTGCCACAACGAAAGTCTCGCCAAAATGGTATTAACAATGGTTTCTATTGGTATCCATTAAATTCTTTGAATCATGAATAAAGAAACCCAGGATGAATCAAACATGCATTCAGTTATAGGTCAAATACTTCTCCCTGTAGAGTGGTTACAAGTTTTATTACATAACGCTCATAAGGTTGTAAAAAGTAGGCCAAAGTACACCAACATCAATTCAACTGTGGAGACTAGTATAGTGAACTTAACTGTAAAGTTTAATGACCATAGGTGAAATACTTTTCCCAGTGCAGTGGTAACAATAGTTATACTTGAATATTCAAAAAAAAGTTCAAAAGTAGGTCAAAGTACACCAATATCAAATCGCGTGAGGAGAGCGATATAGGCATACCAAACATCAAGTTTGGTGATGATAAGTCATAAACTGTTCCCAGGAGACAGATAAACACAATTATGTAATAATTTGTTTTTAAAAACACATCGTAACTTCATCAAAAGTAGGCCAAAGTACACCAAAATCAAATCAGCTCTGGAGAGTAGTACAAGGAAGCTAAATATGAAGTCTGGTGACCATAGGCCAAATACTTCTCCCTGAAGTGTGGTAACAAACTTTATTGCGTAATGCTCGTAAGTTTGTCAAAAGTAGGCCAAAGTACAAACAAAAATTTTTAAGGTACTTTTTTCCTCAAACAAAATCAATAGCTCAAGTTGTCTTCGAGTTATCAGCCTGTTAATTTCGGGCGGGCGGACGCACGGACAGTCAGAAGCAAAGCTAGAAATCTCCCTCCAGACTTTGTCTGGGGAGATTTAAATAGAGAAGTACAGAAGAAAATCTATCTTCACAATCATTACATGTAACTCTTACAAAAATTTTATACACGTAAGAGATGCAAAATAACCTGTTTCAACGGTGAGTTGTTGCTATGTCCTGCCACAGCATTGAAGCCAGCTTGTACTGGCAGTAACATTGTCTGTGGTTGATCATTGGACTGTAAATGAAGGCACCAGTGCATAAGTCATTATTTCATAAACATAGGTTCATGATCCAAAGACAGAGCTAAAAATGCTCAAATAAAATGGGTCCTGTTTTACTCGAAAAGGTTGTTTTCCCCAACTTTGGTCACAAGCTTCAATGTTGCAAAATGTTCCATAGAAACAAACAAAAAATGTCCTCAAAAGTGGGCTGATGTACACCAAAATCTTATCAGTTCTTATAACTTCCCTATTAAACAATCCTCTTTTTTGATGGCATTGGCCTCAACAGTGTTTCCTTGTTCCTCAACTTGACTCACAAGCTGGAATTTAGCCACCCCACCCCCCCGCCAAAAAGTGGATATATCATACGTTTAATATATTCAAAGAATATCTACACAGTGTTTCACGACATTTATTCAAATACACAAAAAAGTGGAGCATCATAAAGTTGACCATTCCACTTATGTTGAGAGTGACAAAATGTACATGATCCCTTTATATAATCTTAGCTTCATTAATTATGATCTCTTAGTCTCTCATTAATTCTTGATTATGGTCTTCGTGTATAAATACCGAAATTGTTGAATTGTAAATTGATTATTGGATTTATCATAATACATATAATCTTAATTCATGAAAATAGCTGCTGTCGATTACAAATATTTCAGACGATACCTTTGTCGTACTTCTGACGTCATTTTTGTTGATAGTTTCTTGTGGAACATTTGACTGTAAAAGTTTGTTGAGCTGATCATAAGAACTGCTTGTTAAAAAGGTTTGAGCAGTGCTACCTAAAATACAGAGGTTATTCATTTTTATTTTATTTTCTATCCTTTTTGTTGTTCAAATATCAAATTTCAGATTTAAAATTTTAAGAATAATATTTCGTACACTTCATAATAGGTGCCTTTTCACCCTAACTCATGAACTCAATGAAACCACATGTTGTTCACTACATGACAAGACTCTTAAATACAGAGGTTATTGTTGCAGCATTTTCTACAATATGGGATAACAAACTATTTTAAGTGCATGTACCTGCAAGGTGGCATAATAAGCCGCATATTTTTTGTAAATTTATTACTAAACAATAACAAATAAAATGAACTAGATCAAAAGTGTTCAAAGAACACTGCGTCGCTAGAACGACGTTGACTTATGGGCAATTAAGATATATACTGAAATAATGTATACTTTACAATCAAGAAATTTATGAATTTGAGGAGAAAACATCAGAATGAATCAGAATCAATATATCCAACAAAAGATATTTGTTATGCCATACAATAGTACTGAATAACAAGATGATAATCAATATCAGTTTCAAATCCAATAATCAATTTTGAACGAATTTAATAATAATTAAGATTAGATGCAATAATAAATTTTTTAATAATTTTAACAAATTTTTCGGCATGTACTACCTTCATCAAGTTACAAATAAAAACAATATACAAAGCAACGTTATACGTAGAACGTAACACGTACACACGTAAAAAATACGTAAAAAATACGTAAAAAATACGTAACTCTTGCTGGCTAAGTGCACTGAATATCAGTAAAATGTCATAAATGGCCTTCTAAAACACACAATTTAATTGGCAGAGCGCCCAAAATCGAATCACTTTGGTGTCGCCTCATACCTCATAGTCGTGTAAAGTTTGAACAAAATCAGTGTAACGGTAAAAGCTCTAGCTTGTCCGGAGACATATATACATAAATACATAGATACATAGATAAATAGAAACGAAGTGATCACAAGGCTTTCGCTTCAGCTACTGAAGCGATGCAATAAAAATATTTCTCATTCAATTTAATAAGAGACTGAGCTGAAAAAATCATAAATACAAACACTGACTTGAGGCTGAATCCGATGTCACTACTTCACTCAGAGCTTGATTCTGACTTTGAAAAGATTTTGCTACAAAAAAATGAAGTCAGAAACATAAAAATTCTTTTCACATACATATCTCGCTAACACATCTATTAAAAACACTATGACTTTGAAAATAGTAAATAGTTATTATATTGTTCCTTTAATTCATGTAAAATGTACACTTAAGCAATAATTTTGTTCATTCATAACAGACTTCTCTGAAATTTGTCAATGAGATTTAGAACAAAGCTTTCAAAGCAAATACAGGCAGATATTTTAACAAGTTTGTTTTAAATATTACCTGAAGTTGGAAGCTGTATTGCTGATGATGTGGTTTGTAACAAATAGTTACTTTGATCAAGTGATGCGCTACAATGTCAAATTAGTAAAAATAGGACATAAATGTAACACATTATTAGAATCAAGAGGTATTCTACTTAAAAGTAAAACTGGAATTATAGAAAATTTATTACCTTAGTTTTTTATTGTTAAAAAAAGTAGACAAGTTGACACCAGGATTGAGAACGATGACCTTTGACATATCAATTCCAGAAGCATCAATACCCCTAAAATGATAAATTAAATGTAAATTAATAATTCAATTACTTCACAACAAGACAAATAATCCATTAAAGGAAATCTCCCACTTTAAATCAGCAAGTCTAGTGTGGCTATGAATAAGTTTTGTCACAAAAAGTTAAATATTTACACTTTTTGTGATGAACTGAATATAACATAAGATTGTAATCCGATATTTGGTGACAATTGGTCAAATAGCTTTTGCTCAACTTTTGTTTTCATTAACTAAAACCAAGGCTATTTAGATAAATATGAAGAAGTACAGAAGACCACCAAGATTTTTTTTATCTCATGTCTTTATTCCATACATACTTGAAAGTATTGTATTTTTTGTGTGTTTTATACTGTCAAAATAGATGTTTTTACCAGGTTTTACACAGATATTCCTGTAAAATTACTAAGGGAGACATTTCTAATTACATGGCTTTATAGCAACACATTTTTGGTCATAACTTTGTTAATATAAGTCTGATTTACTTGAAATTCATAGCGTTGCATTTCTTTTTGGCTACAATAATGAAATGAAAACAAATGTGTTTCAATTTTCATTTTTCCACTAAACTGGCTATCTAGATGTTGTCAGAGCTTCTAACATCTTAATCAATCTTCATTTTTCTTATTTATTCATTAGTCCATATTAATCCTTATAATAGAATAGTTTTTGATTTTGATGCTATTAAAAAAACAGTATAGTAGGCCAGAACTGTTAACTGTTTTTATAACGTGTTTACATATACCTAATATACTTAATGTTTGACAATGACTGGAATAGTCGAAAACATTCACAAATAAAATGAAATTTTTAACAAAAGAATGCTGGTTCTTGAATCAATGATGATTTGCACAATTTTAAATTAGGTACTGACTTCTGTGCTTCCAGCATGGATTTGATCTGGAGCTGCTGCTGCAGCGGTAGAACCACCTGCTCCTTCACAAGTTGGCCAGATTTCTTGGAGAAAGAGTACTCGGATGAGCTCACAATCACTGGTGCCCCAGTAACTGGATTTAAAAAACATTTGAGTATCAATGATTTTAATTTTCAAAGAGTTAGCATGTATCATTTAGCACTAGGGTGAAGTTAAGGAACTACTGTTGTATTACAACAGCAACTGTTTCACTTCTGACTCAGATAGTCGGTCAAAAGTACTTTTTATACCTTTTAGCCACTCGAGTTAAAACACATATAACAAACATATGATCCACACTATTTAAGGTAGCCATGAGATTTTGAGTGGGAAAATGAAAATAGTAAAATTTATTAGAATGCTAGTTTACCAAGTAAAGTTTCAGTCATTGATAATAATGATATTATATGCATAAAGAAAATGAAATCTTTAACCTTGATTTGATAATGAGGCCTTCGCTGGTGATTGACATGATCCTGATTTCTTGTGTACAACAAATTCTTCAAGATCATGAAATTCTCCTCTACATGCTCCACAAATGTGAATATCTTCTGCACTCATGTTTATATACAGCGCTCAATAATTTTCTGAAAAATATTCTATGAAGTGAGCAGACTAGCAGAGTAACTATAAAAAGATTTCATTTATTTATTTTTTTAAACTTGGAAATATATAATTATATGTAGCAGTAATTACGTCATTAGACCTATGACTCCAAGCCAGGTTTTTGGGGGCTTAAGGAAAAAAGAGTTCAGTATCCTTCCACTTCTAGATAGTTAATTTTACCCGACCGCCCCAATCAACATTTTCAAAAATTTGAGTGACCCCCACCCCAACCCCCACCCACCAGTCCATTTTGGGGGGCTTACAGAAAAAGAGTTCAGTATCCTCCCACTTCTAGACCGACCCCCCCCATCAACATATTAAAAAGTTGAGTGACACCCCCCCCAAATACACACACCAGTTAAAACGAAAGTCCTCTATAAAGTGACTTATAGTCATTGCGTTTATGGACAATTGCTTAAAGAATATATGTTTTAAAAAATACCATTGGCAATTGCATCAATGGATTTCATCTTCATTTGAAAGTGGTTTTGACATTTGTTTTAATTATTAGAATTGTTCATTATTAATTTTCTTAAAGGCCATGTTCCATGACTCACATCTACTGATGCAGTTGCCTACAAAAAATACTGTAACCTAATGAAAAAAAGTTAGGCGACCCCCCACCCCCCCCCCCCCACCAGTTATCTGTCAAGTTCTGCACCCCCTCCCCATACCGTATCATTATTTAAGGGGACTATGAACTCTTTTCTTACGATTTTATTAAACATTTATTTTATCACCCATTATTGCTTCAATTCCTACAAATTACACCTTATTTTGTAGATAATTATCTAATGACACAACATGCTTTGAATTGTATAGATTGATGCACATTTTTTTAATAAAGGAATTAGTGAAAAAATTACAACTTTGCCTGCGAAGCATATAACTGATAGAAAAACATCGAAATGACCAAAATCACTATTCAGTTACAAAATTTGTATATTTATCTAGAAAACTTTGCCTCAATTTTTTTGTATTTTCCTCTTTATCATTTTACATGCATTTTAAGTTTTAAAACCACTAATTTTCCGAATTTTCTTGCAAATCGATACAAAAACGTTCATAATTCATCAACGAAATAAAAATTCAAAATCCCTAGTAAGGTTTTCTTCAGAATGCATATATCTTTAAATATATATACGTTTGTGAAAATTTGATTTCACGGTTAAAGAGAAATATAAATAGAAAAATTCATCTACTATGCAAACTTAGTTTTGAGAAAATAGGCTTTAAACATGGCCAATCAATATACATTGAATGATATATATGTGTTTCCTAGTGCTCGCGGGTACATTTTCAAGAAAATTTTCTCTCTCTCACATCTTTTAGCAAGCATATTTCTACCAACGATAGATGTTGGTAGAAATATGGTATTGATATTGTGAGGAGAGGTTGCCGGGTGGTTTTAAAAGATGTGAGAGAGAGAAGTGTGACAATATACATTAAGATCTAGTTGCTGTCTATAAAACGTATAACATAAGAAAAACTATTGATGATAAAAGGTTCATTTTGAAAAGTTGTTGTTCATTATTATTTATAGCATACAAAAATTTTGTAAATGTAAAAATTGAATTTTTAGCGCATATAACCTTATAATCCTGCAAAGAATGAGTCATTGTTTTTCACTCCGGGTTGGTCTTCACAAAATGGGTTGTAATGGGAAAACTGTTGACGATAAAAGGTTCATTTCAAAACATGTTGTTCTTCATAGTTTACAGTATAATAAAAATTAAAAAGCTGAAAATAGAATATTTTTCCCTTAAAAGAGTTCATAGTACCCTGGCCTAAGATGAGATCGTTCCTTAAAATATTGTAATAAATTTTTCATTCGTCGTTCACAGATGGCAGCACACACGGAGATCTAGTTAATGACTTGCTGATAGGTGGCAGCACATGAATTTCGCCACGTGCGTTTGTTTACATTACAGTGGGGCCCTCTACAAGTAGGCCCCGAACTCTGGTCAAGATGGCCACAGTTACAAAATTAGAAAATACATACATTTAAATCATGATGACATGCACAAAATTATCGTCTTAAAACATTTGAATGGTCTACCTTATTACCTACGTATAATTCTCTTCCATAACTATCCGAAATTCACCAAAAATCGAATTAGTTCTTCGTCAAGTAGTTCTCATCCTTTCAACATTTTCTACACCATTCCTGCGCATGTGCAGACGGAACATTTACTTTAGTCAATATAGATGTCGCCACCTACTAATACATAACGCAAACTTCAATGAAAATTCATTACTTGATTGCATTATGTTTATAGGCAAATTTAGATGTGTGAAATACAAATGTACAGGTAAAAATAATATTCTTTGATATCCGTCAAAAAAAATATTTTGTAATCGATTTGTATACAAAACATTTGATGGTATCATAGGTGAAAATCATCTTCTAGCAACAAAATAGTTTCTTTCTTGACCAGAATTTGTAATCTGCACACAATTGTATTCGGTAAATTTTATATTTGATGATCATCATTCATGCATTGAAAGAATTAGAGTATTTGTGGACAATAAAATCTTAAAATGCCAATAATTTTTGTCTCCAATGTCTTTCACAGTCTCAGTTTTTGTTAACACAAAATACGATACCTGCATTAAAAACACAAAACATTTATACTACATATTTCAATATTTATTCTTAATTGCTTCTTTAAAATATCACCATTTAACACTGACTTTAATGTATAATAGAAGTATGGTTAATTAATAACAATGCACAAATAATTGTTTACCGGGAAACAAAATGCAACAGATTGCTTTTACAAATGAAATAGCTTGCAGAAGATATGCCTGATCAAGACACTTCGATTCAAATTATGAAATTTGTATTGTTCAATAAAACTTACATTTGAACAAAACCATTTCAGAAGTATGACTAAGTATATGTTACTGATCAAAGAGGGTAGAACTTTACTCTTCTTTTTACTGATTACAAGCCCAGAGCAATTTAAAGTACATGCCACTACAGATGCGCAGAGGAGTGATCATTACTCGAAAATGGGCTATAATTCAGCTATCTACTGTACATTGAATGATTACAACCAATGTGATTTTTAAAAATTATATTATTCATTGTCATGTTGCACAAAATTTTTAAATAAAAAGTTATATGCAATACCAGCAATAAAAAAGATATAAAAAAAATATTGAACTCAAAAAAGTCCTGTAGAGATTGCAGGATTTTCTAATGAAAAACTTTAATGGCAAAAATTGAAGAAAATATCCATAAATATAAATTCACTACTGGGGTATGAATACCATTAGCCAAGCATAAAAAAGAAGTTCTATCTTCAGTTTCTATTTGGTTCAATTCTTGCTGTCTGGAATATCACATTCTAATTCTAATACTCCACAAACCAATTTAAATAAGCAGGCAGTCAGTCACACAATCTCTCCATTTGCATTTCAGTTCAAAACAACTCACAGAATTTAAGATTTTTTTGTTTCACTTTCATTCTCATTGTCCCCTCCCACTTCTTGCGTACCACTCTCTTTGTTCCATGATTCTAGTCCTTTTGGTAGCGCCGTGTCCTCCTCAAATGAACCCGTTCCTTCCACAAACTCTTCGTACGTAGTTTTCTCTGCAAATGGCCGGGCACCTAACAATTCTACCATATCATCTTTGTCCAACTTTTCTTGTTGCAGCAGCCTCTGCGCCACCTACGAAAAGGAAAAAATATTTATGAAATTCATCATATGGAATTTGGCAAAGAAAGACGTAAAACGTCACTCTTGAGTATCAGATTTCAGATTGACCTCTGAAATGTTTCACCAGAGAGTGAATTATAATCTATTTATCTATGTGACCAGATTCTTAATTTGATGTTGTGTCGTGCTTTACTGGATTGTAGCTTATAAGCATCATAGGACTATTCAAACCATCTCGATATGGACTGTTCTCAGCATTATAACCATAAAAATGTGTACACATAGTCTGTAAATCTTGATTGATGACTTGACCTAATACTTGACCTTGACCATATGCATACTGCTAGTCTCCAGTACCTTTTCAATGTCCTCCTTGTGCTCTTTGAGAAGTTTGTGTGTTTGCTCATATGCAGTCTTGATGAGCGTTCTAGCTTCATCATCAATCATTCTAGCGGTTTCTTCACTGTAAGGTTTGTCTAGAACCATTTCACCTTGCTGTGGCATATCGAATGAAACATTTCCTACTCGCTCACTGAACCCTAGCTGTGCAATCTACAATAACAGCAAGAAATATTGTAATATAGGAACACAAACATTAGAAACAATGGTCAGAAAAATAAACAAGAAAATACATTACAAACTTAATATTCCAACAAGAAGACTGAGCAAATACATGTAATATTCAAATATAACCAAAAAAATTAACACTCAAATGTGTTTCCATTACATTATTTAAGTGACATTAGTTTGGTTTTACCATTGAAGACTTATACCACTGTTGTTACTGTACATTAAAATACTTTCACATAGATTTACTTTTCACATTATGAACAGAGTGTGCTGACCTGCATGTACGCGCTCTGCGTGACCTTCCTGAGGTCGTCCTGCGCGCCCGACGTGATCCGTCCGAAGAAGATCTCCTCGGACACGCGGCCGCCGAGCGTCATGCACATGCGGTCAAACAGCTGCTCCTTGGTGTACAGATACTGCTCCTTGGGCAGGTACTGTGCGTAGCCCAGTCCCTTGCCACGCGGAATGATCGACACCTGACAAACAAGCCACTACGTTACTCACAGTATTTAAAACATCTAAAAACACTTAATTATCAAAATTGAGATTGGAAAGTTTCCTCCAACATACGTACAATATACTTTTGAAAATATGTATTCCAAATAAGATTTCAAGTATGATGAATTTTTTGCTGTAGTCTTAACAACCATTGTCTGGCGAAGAATGAAACTAAATTCTATTTTACCATTTTGTATACATGTAGTTAGAAATGAGTTTGCTCAGTGACCTTAAGTAGCGGGTCTGCGTGTTGTAGGAACCAGCCGGCCACGGCGTGACCTGCCTCGTGGTACGCCACGGTCCGCTTCTCATCCGGCTGCAACACCTGGGTCTTCTTCTCCAGGCCTGAAATCAGTTATTTTCTGGTTTATTAAGGGGGTCATAACCAGTGAATCGCATGGTTTCGCATGTGTGAAAGCTCACTGAGGTGCCAAAACCCTATAGAGAAAAAAGGGAGTCTACGCCTGTGTGTCCCCTGGATCTGTCAATCAGAAACATAAATGAGCATTGCTACCCTACACGAGGAACTCTCCCCCATAATCAGATAGCGTCTACACAGCGCAGGAAGTTAGTAGATTAACAGTTTGTATAAACTCTGATCAAGACCACTTGGAATATGGCCACAAGTGGTCTCAGTAGAGAAGTAGTGTTTTTACGCAGGTTTGGAGTTGCAATTTGAAATATTGAAAAGCAATCCACCTTTATTAAGACATCTACTGATAATATTTCATGTTGGTAAATTTGAATTTAAGCAATACACCATTGTCACTAAATATTTGTTGTCATACACAGGGAATATCTCTCATTTCAAACACCTCTAGCCAATGTGGCTAGTGTTATAACAGGAGCACTAGCCAAATATTATTGGCACCTGCCAAAATTTGGCAGGTGATATTGAAGGGGCACTTGCCAAAATCGGAAGTTGCTAAAAAGGGGAGCGCCGAAGGCACGGTTATGAGCGCCATAGGCGCGAAGTATAGCTAGTGGGGCCTGGGGGCATGCTTCCCCAGAATTTTTTTTAAATGGATGTGTCTAGATGTGTCTCTGGTGCATTCCTTTTCTGAGAAAGTTTTATTTTTTTTTATTTTGATGAAATGGAGGTATTTAAATAATGTTTTGTTTTTCAATGATTTTACACGTTATTACGGTTAACTTTTAACACATACATGCATTTGATAAAAAAAAACTTGCTAGAAAAGGCAATCGTCAAAGTGGCCGGTGCAAATTGAAGCCCACTCGCCAAATGGATTAAGCACTAAGTTTTGGCTAGTGGCAAGTGTGAGAGATATTCCCTGCATACACTTGTATATTGGCTAAGATTTAAAAACATATTCTTGAAGTGAGGCATCCATCTTGGTCCGTGAGGGCAATGCATAAATGTATGACCTTCCTGCGTTTAGCACAGTGGTTTAGCTAATCATGTAAGAGAGGATATTCCCTATCAAAGCACTAAGAGATGACGACGACGACGACAACGACAACGACAACGATGACTGTGTGAATGTCTGGAAGTAGAATCGAATAAACCATTCATTCACAGAAATATTTCTAATGGATCTTACCAGCCACGACTCTTTCGATAGCTTGTTCAAAGTGCTTATGTAGGATACTTGTGTTCAAGTCTCTGGCAGCGATCAATGCAGCTTCATTGCACACATTAGCAATATCTGCACCTGTAATATAAGATTATGACTGATTCAACAGTTGAAAACATGTGTCACAAATTACTCAGAATAGAAATTTCCAGATGTGCCATTAGAACCATTGATAGATACGTTTGTATAGAAATATTAGGAAAAGAACATGGAAACATAAATTAAACAATAATCATTTTAGATTTAGGTTGTTTTAACTATTCGGTTTTTGTCAGTAATTTTAGGAACAAGATAATTACCAGAAAAGCCAGGGGTAAGAGCTGCCATTTTTCTTGCGAGATCATTTTTATCTAGGTCTGTTTTTAGGTCGGTTAAATGCACTTTGAATATTGAGGCTCTAAAAATAAAAGGAGAACAAGCTACATTATGTTTCTGATTGAAACAACAATAAAGTGTACACATAACTATAACCAGATACCAATAATGAACCATGATGCACCCTTACCTCCCCTTGATATCTGGAGCACCAACATAGATTTGTCTATCAAATCTGCCAGGACGTAACAACGCGTTGTCGAGAATGTCCACCCGGTTTGTCGCAGCCAGAATAATTACGTTTGTTTGCTGTGTAAAACCTAAAAAAAAAGTTTTTAACTTTACCTTAACAAATGGCTTCATACAAAGCACAATAAAAGTGACTTTTATCAGTGTTAGAAATTTGCTAGAATCAATAACCAGACCATAGGGCTGCTTACTCAGAAGTTACCAGCTCAGCTAAACAGTTAGCCAGTGTGCTATGAAGCCTTGTTAAGTAAGTATAAGTAGTAGTTGTGTTCATTTATTGGTTGTCACAAAGGACTGGAAATTAGAAATGGCAACTTTCCAGTTTCGCCAAGAGTTAACAAAAGTTGTCAGCCCCAGACTGATAGCGTGGCTAATGTTAGGTACAATGAGTCTCAACAAGCGTCTCACCGTCCATCTCCACCAGCAGCTGGTTCAGAGTGTTTTCCTGCTCACTGTGACCCCCAAAGCTTTTGCCTCCTCGCTTTCTGCCCACAGCGTCGATTTCATCAATGAACAGAATACACGGAGCGTTTTTCCTCGCTAATGCAAACATATCACGCACCTGCAAAGAATACAAATTAAAAAAATATGATTTAAGCTTATTAGCGGTAAATCACTGAGTAATGTAAACAAATTATATTTATAGTTCATCAAAGCCATGATCTATAAAATGGATATAACATGATAATTTATTGTCACGCATAATGGAAATCCTCATTTAGAAAATATCTTTATTTAAAAAAAGCATCACGCACCCTTGAAGGGCCGACACCAACAAACATTTCTAAGAACTCTGAGCCGGACACTGTTATGAACGGGACGTTGGCTTCTCCAGCGGTTGCTTTGGCCAGTAAGGTTTTTCCAGTACCAGGCGGACCTTGTGAAAAAAGTTATCGACAGTAGTTCATATAAGTATGTTTTATTCAAATTTTGCATAGGTATTTGCTAGATTATTTTTTTCTACATTAACAATATAAAAATACAGATTATATGTTACAATGTCGTTGTTTATTTATCTTACCTGTTAAAATGGCACCTTTTGGGATTTTCGCTCCCAAATCTTGATATTGACCAGGATTCTTCAAGAAATTCACAAACTCCATTATCTCTAATTTTGCTTCTTCACAACCTGCCACATCCCTAAAAATAGCAACAACCAAAAAATGCTAAATCATAAAGTAGTTATTTTATTGCAAAATGAAGCAACATCTACTATTGGATTTTATAAAAGCGAATCTATGGAAAGTTTTATACACACTTGAACCTGACTCCCACATCGTCTTTCATAACTTTGGCAGTCGTCTGGCCGAATCCGAACATCCCCCCCGGGCCGCTCCTACCGCCTGGCCGCCCACTCGAGCCACCCTGACAACAAACAAATGTCACTAACACGGAGCGGTCTGCCCAATAAAATGGAAACAATCAAATGCTGCACTAATTTACAAACATTCAAATGAAATGTCCCTTGTGAAAAATCATGATAGAAGTTAAATCCCATACTAATCAAAATAAAACTGACAAATAACCAAATGTTATCCAGTCCCTGTAAATTACAAAT
Organism: Streblospio benedicti; assembly: GCA_019095985.1. Classification (NCBI taxonomy): domain Eukaryota; kingdom Metazoa; phylum Annelida; class Polychaeta; order Spionida; family Spionidae; genus Streblospio; species Streblospio benedicti. The sequence continues at coordinate 8,817,738 of CM032661.1, read as the reverse complement.
TTCACTAGATTAATTGCAGAAAGATCTACTATGCCATTTAACGGACTAAACGTTAGACAATCTAGTCATTGCCTGCATAAATATTTGAGAAGAAACGTGAAACACCATAAAACATATACTGACCCCCATCATACTTGAACTACGTCTAATGATCCAGAAGATAAATGCCAGAGGAAGGATGATGTTCAGTGCTGAACCGACGATACTAGCTCTAGAACAAAGTAAATGCTGTTAGCCAAAACAACACAGTGACTTGCCACATTGTTCAAAACTATTTCATATAAATAATAACTTAAGCTATTTCATATAAATAATAACTTAAATTTTCTATGGACTTACATCTCTGTTTCTGTTTTATATACAACTGGCACAAAGTTGTTCGGTTCAACATTCATTTCGTGCTGAGCATTTTCTAAGTTTCTTTCAAATGCTTCAACGCTACCAATGTTGAACCAAATGACACCCTGAAATACCACAATATATTAATCATGGTGTAGTAATTGAACAACATTACGTAAATAGGATATGAGTAAATAAATGTGAATCAATGATATTGAATTGTCGATATGGTAACCAATATCTGTGTATATCAAGTATCAATTATAACATGCTAAAGTACATATATCGGTTATAATAATTAAGACTTTGGTTTCTTACTTGGCCAGATGAGCTGACTTGTGCACCAGGCATAAGTTTTACCCGTACCCACTTCTTGTTCACAACCTCAAGTCTCTCAACCTGTAAACCAAAAACCGTGACTGGATTTCACATACCAGTAATGATGTGAACCATAAAATCAACTTGAGAGTAGAACTCAGAAAATAAATACGTACAATTCCTTTATTGAGATAACCATTCTGAAAATCTCTCCATGTGATTTCATGATACTGCCCATTATACAAGGAGAGAAATCCGACAACGGCCACACCAGTCATAACACCGAAGAATATTCGATTTGAAGGGTCACTTCCTCCAGGGCCACCCCTATGATATAAGGAATATAATGTACAAAAAAAATGTATATCGTATGAAAACATGTTCATTCTTTAAATATAAATTTGTACCACTTTGTTAATGGCAATTGGAAAATTTAAATTTTCTAAGAATATTATAATTACATATTTTAAAACCAGATTGTTACATTGTCAATATATACAATAACATTTTGAGGAATTCACAACAATGAATGAATACTTTAATGACATTTCCACTGTGGATCGTCATGAGGTGGTCAAATTTGTTATCTCTTCAATAATTCATGTAAGCGAAGTTTCTGCTAATAAATAATGATAGATAATGATTGTCAAAAGCACTAAGCAAATAGAGAAAAAAATCAGATTTTTAAAAAACTTTCCTCAAATGTAATATTTTTTACCATAATTATCTACAGTATAGGTCCAAATATCTGGATCCGGATTATCCGTAAATCCGCTTTATCCGGACGTGAAATCTTGGCCCCATTTTTAGAGTTACGGACTCACACCGTATTAAAATGATTTCACCGAAAAAATAGCGAATAGGGAAAAAAATGGGAATAGGCAAGCAATAGGCGCTAGCCTCGTCACCCGGTTTCTATTGATAATCTAAGTTACATTACCAGTCCTTTATGGGGTGATAAAGACTAAATTGTGTCACAGATCTAGATCTTTAACAAGAAACAGGTTTGAATTGGGCCGATATGTTACCGGTTGTTTTCTGGATAATGGATTGTTTTGATTGTAAAATAAATATCATATTCGTAATCTAGACCTGTTTCTCGTTAAATAAATGTATTAATCTTCAAAATTCGATGAAAAATAAGCAGGATATTAATTAATTTAAAAACGTTAAAAATTCAAAAAGTTCATGGTCATGCATGTTTAGAAGCACGAGGTCGCTAATGTCGCTAATAAAAATGATAAACCGGTTGTGAAACTTAAAAAATATTGTTTCTAGAGGTCAATATGTGTTGAATATTGCAATAATCTTGATAAATGTACAATGGATATTGATTATAAACGGAAGGTAATGTTACTTGTCACTTATAAGTCCAGATATATGCCAAAAACTTTTGATACTTGTTCGATGCTATTATCGCCAATGTCATGGTCTATCAGAATAGTCATGGGTTACTACCGTGATATCCGGACGCCCGAATATTCGGACATCTCATCTATGTCCAGAGGAGTCCGGATAAGCGGACCTGTACTATATCATCATTTATCAGCAGTTAAGACATACATGCAAAATACTGAGTAATAATCTTAAATTTTCAACATTTAGCATTTGAATAAGTTTTAACCGGAATATAATTCTTAAAAATTCAAATATTCAATGAAAATATCTTGACACATGTTAGGATTATTGATTGTTGTCCAAAGGGAACTTATTGAGTCAATGATGTTAAAATTGGACCTAATAAACTAACATAGGTTGCTTACCCAAAATTCATTCGAAAGTCAAATTTGAACTTATCGTCTGATTTTGGTGTGGAGCGTGATGGAGTTCCTTTCGGCAGTTCTACAAATTAACATACATATATAGTTTTAATATATACATATAAAAAAAGTTTTTCACCCATAGTCTATCTCAATTAAGTTTATCATTTACCGTTGCACCATAAAAATAACAGTTTTCAAGAACATTTGAACTTGTACTCTGTGGAATAAGGCATACATACAGCACTCAAAATTGTACAAACTCAACAAATTCACACTAGATCTACATTATCCTAACAACAAAATTTGACGTCATTTGGAACTGACCTTTAGGAGTTTGTTTTGGAGCAGAATCTTTTGCTGTAGATTTGGGTTTTGGTGCTGCTCCTTTCTTTCCAAAATACTTCTCAAAACCTTTAGGAATTTCATTTTTAAAGACATGCCAATCTTTAATCCATGTAGCGAATCCTGACGACTGGCTCAATCTGTTGAATATTGTTAAACTTTTGCTAAGCTGAAAGTGAAAAATAGCTTAATTACTGCACAAGTATATTTGACTAGTTTATCAACAGTAAAAAAAAGGCATAATATGTTTGATTGTCTATTCTTACCACTGAAGTAAACCAAATTTTTTATTAAAAGTTATTAAAAGTTTTTAATTTCACAAAAATTCAAATTGAAAAGGTCTATAGAGATGAAAAGCGTTTTTTGTGAAATTAAAAACTTAATAAAAGATTTGGTTTACTTCAGTGGTAAGAATAGACAATCAAACATATTATGCGACCAACTACCACTTACCAGAATATTAACAATACAGTAAAAAAAGGCAACCAATAGTATGTTTTGTATTAAAATATTTACTAAAACTAAAAAAATAAAATAAAAGATTGTGGTCATTGTGGTCATTAAACTTTAAAACCTTATTCCTTTTTATCGCAATATGTCACTTTTCTGGAAAATTGTCTTTTTTTCCTATAAATTTACAGTAGCATTACATAATTAGTTGTTGTAACCATATTGGCATCCATTAAATAAGGGTATGCCTTCATATTATAAATTTATTAAAATAGATTTTATTTCAAACTTGTATAACTACCTCCTTACATAAGTGCTCAGAATCGTGAGTGTGAGTGAAGTAACCTGTCAAACGTAGAAACGTTTTTTTTTATACAGCTGTCATGGTCAAGTAATTGTCATACACACCTCGTTTCGAGTGCATGTTGGATTTGAAAGATGCTGATATAATCTTTCTCCTCGCCGAGCTAGTGAGATATATCTGTAAGTCATGTCAACGAAATAACTGCGAATAAACAAGATGACTTTCCAAAGTTTTGCTTATGAAATTAAGAAGTAAGTGAGTTATCGGCATAAACATAACCGCCTTTCGTAAAAAGAAGCATGTTACATCACCACCACTTTCAAAGTATGTACTCAGTATGTGTTACTCAGTTTACAAAGCCAAAGAATTTACCATTCAACGCCATTTAAATCAAGCAAATATTTGGAGGGGGTGTGTGGGTCAGAAAATGGGTAGCCTACAGACATAGCCCGGACAGGTTCATGCATGGTGGCACCCACCAATATAGACAACCTATTTCTGAGAAAATGTGACCTACAGTATTCCAGAGTTTTATACACTGGCTAGTACCAAATTAATTGCGTCAGACCATCACTCCGTCTGTCACTCTGTCTGTCCGTCACTCCGTCTGGTTCGTTACCCCTCTATAGTTTGCATCGTTTGAACTAGGATGTTCAAATTTGGCATGTCAGTTGGAAATGTTGACTACAAGAACCCTATTTCACATGGGCCCAAACTGTCCATATTTGGGCCCATTTCGGGCCATTATTAGGTCCATTTTACTAATATTCAATATGCTTTAGCCAGCATGGAAAAATCAATATCATAAGGCAGCAACATTAGTCTAGCCTGGAGCTGTTAGCTGCTGCAATATGCATATTAATTTTTTGCCAATATATAGACAATGGCATTCCAGTGTTTTTCCAAGATTAAAACACTGGTTTGCACCCACTGGGGGCGCTTTTCATACCATTATATCTGAGAAAAATATTACATAATATACCAATATCTCACAAAAATGTGATATGATTTGCAAGTATGTGGACAGGTTACCGGTCAACCTGCTACGATTGATTTTCTTTATGTTACTGGTTCTTGAATTGACTAACAGGGTATATGAAGTTTGATGACTTTTTTTCCTTGACAAGCTATATATTTTACACATTTCATTAATTTTGTGGAAGCAGCCACCTGCTTGTAAGCATTTGTTGTTGGGTCCCTTCAGCGGCTAAAGCAAAAGCCTTGTGTTTTGTTCGTTTGTAATATATACATGTATATCTCCAGACAAGCTAGAGCTTTTACTGATGAACCAATTTCGATTAAACTTTATACAACTAACAGGTATGAGGCGATACCAAAGTGATTCAATTTTGGACACTTTATAATTCAAGTGTATCGTCAGATGTTCTCTGTCAGGACTTTCTTCAGTATGGTATTAGAGTAGTGGAAGCACAAATATGGAAAAGTAAATTAGTCCCAGCATATCTTTATTATCAGCTAGTTCTGTGAATACATCTGGTATGTTATAAAACAAAGTTGCTGAATGTATCCCTATTAATAGATAAGAAGGTTATTTTATTGTTAATACTATGTGCTGGTATACCAATTCAAAATTTTTACAAATAACGGAAAGAAGAAACCCCAAAAAATACAAAAGTCGAAAAAAACCCCAATTTGGGGGTGTCTGTAACCCTTTTCCACAAAATTTTTTTTTTTTTTTTTGGGCCCCCTG
>CM032661.1:8744214-8812411 GCA_019095985.1 Streblospio benedicti | reverse complement strand
CAATCTTTCTTAGTTTCTCATCGCAATTTGTTAATTGTTTTTATCAGAGCTTTTTCCATGTACTCTGGTGAATTTTTTTAACAAGATAAATGATAATGAGTCTCTGCCAGCAACAATATTCCTCTAGGTTGATGCAATGATATTTTCATCTTGTCTTTCAATAGCAATCTTTCTTAGTTTTCTCATCAGCAATTAATGTTAATGCTTTTAGTCTAACTTTTCCATGTCCTCAATTTTTTAAGAAACTTTTCTTTTTTACAAAAAATGCATTCTTTCGTATATGTACGTTCTGCTGAAGATGTCCTTACAGGTCGTTTCATTGGCTCAACATCTTGATCACTCGTTGGAGTATCTGCTTTGCGCTTCAAGGCCGAAATCTTTTCAATCAGATGTTTCATTGTGAACATACTTCGACACGTTCTATGGTAATAAATGCATGGGAAACTTCCTGGCTTGAGGCTTGCAGCTATCTTTAATATGGGTTCATGATTGCGCACTCTAGCAGCACTAAGCAAGCTTTCCCAGGATTTATAATCCCTCACACATAACAATGGGCTATCATCAAACTTATGTGATGGGTAATGAATGATACATTATTTTGTATATGTTACATTTTCTTCTACGTTGGATGCCATCTTGTGGTATCAGTATCAGGCCGAGACCACTCTATACCCCTGCAATGTTATTTTAAGATCGGGGTTTTTGGCAGATAAGTTGTCGTTACACAGTTACGCCCGCAGCAGTGTGTGATCTCTTTGAAGTTCGGTCCATTCCTGGAGTGGCAGGTGCGCTTTCAGGAACTGTGATTTAAAGCTGACCTGCGCACCGACAAATTAGTTTTTTTTTGTAGACAAAGCCCTTAAACCATATTAAAGATCCTTTTTCAATGTGTCTCGATGGACGCATTTTTTCATATCAACATCATCATCCATCATCATCGGTGATTTTGATTATTGTGTCTAGGTGCTGGGGGTACTTAAGAATAATCAATTTTGTGGACCCCCCTTCTGAATAGCTGCAAACGTTGACGTTTCCAACGGTATATAATATGTAGGGGGCAGTATTTATCAAAGAGATGTAAGGTTTTTTCACAATGGGACTGTATCGGTTTTTGTGAGTCCCGCATGATCCCTTTTGTTCCTTTCAGTCACCTTGATTTTCATGAAGTCTTGGGTCTGTGGCCGGTTCCAATCTATAATGATATACCAGACTTGACTTGGCAGATAAGTGTGAGTACATGCATGTACATAAAGTAGTGGTCAAAGTGCAGTAGGAACTGTACCAGACATGGCCATTTTCAGCCAACCATATAAGTGTTTTCATCATGAGATCTAGTTGATTAAAAAATGCAAAAAATTCCTTTCATTTGATTATTTATTTGACCTATTTACAGCACCTATTGTCCTTTAAAACATGCTGATTCAGCATAAATATATAATTTTAATTTTTTCAGAAGATAACTTATCTAAAAGACATTGCTGATGTCAAAATAATTATATGGATACTTCTGCAATAATACTTTTTACATTTTCTGAACTATGATGCTTCAATATCATTCCATATTACTGTAGTTCTATATGATCCCAAAAATAGCAATTTTTGGGGTAGGGGTAACTACAAGTGAGATGTATGGAACAGGAAGTGGCAATTTATCTCATCAAGGTATTAATATGTTTGACATAATGTTTAGCCAAATTTTAAAACTTATTTGAAGTCCATATCATCATTCATTATTAATTGAGAACATTTGCATGGCATAAAATTGTCAAAACTGAAGCTGTTTTTTCGTTCATTTTTGTGATAATTGCTACAAATATTGGAGTTGTGATGTATTTCTGCACTCAAAATTGTACCTGCACCTGGGGTTTATGAAGACCCCTTCCATTATAAAAAAAAATACAATAAAAAGTGGAATATACTGAGTGATTGACTTCATTTTTATATCCATATCATCAGTTATCAAAAAAAACGTGTGGTACAGTTACATAAGGGTGATAACAGACAAAAAGCTACCAGTTGCGCATCGTTATCATCCATTTCCCATAACTAGAGACATATGTCTACCAGAAAATCTAATGAAACAAGCTGCCCTCAGTTGGGCATCACGGTCAAAAATCTGGGTCCTGGCCCATACGCCTATATGTACTCAATTATTGTGTTACTCCAGTTTACAAAGCCAAAAATTTGCAATTCAACGCCATTTAAATGCAGCTAAGATGTTTGAGCAGCAAATATTTGGAGGGTATTGTGTGGGTCAGAAAATGGGTAGCCTACAGACATAGCCTGGGCAGGTTCATGCATGGTGGCACCCACCAATATAGACATTTTATACACTGGCTAGTACCAAATTAATTCGTCAGACCATCCTCCGTCCTGTCCGTCCATCCGTCACTCCGTCTGGTTTGTTACCCCTCTATAGGTTGCATCGTTTGAACTAGGATGTTCAAATTTGGCATGTCAGTTGGAAATGTTGACTACAAGAACCCTATTTCACATGGGCCCAAACTGTCCATATTTGGGCCCATTTCGGGCCATTATTAGGTCCATTTTACTAATATTCAATATGCTTTAGCCAGCATGGAAAAATCAATATCATAAGGCAGCAACATTAGTCTAGCCTGGAGCTGTTAGCTGCTGCAATATGCATATTAATTTTTTGCCAATATATAGACAATGGCATTCCAGTGTTTTTCCAAGATTAAAACACTGGTTTGCACCCACTGGGGGCGCTTTTCATACCATTATATCTGAGAAAAATATTACATAATATACCAATATCTCACAAAAATGTGATATGATTTGCAAGTATGTGGACAGGTTACCGGTCAACCTGCTACGATTGATTTTCTTTATGTTACTGGTTCTTGAATTGACTAACAGGGTATATGAAGTTTGATGACTTTTTTTCCTTGACAAGCTATATATTTTACACATTTCATTAATTTTGTGGAAGCAGCCACCTGCTTGTAAGCATTTGTTGTTGGGTCCCTTCAGCGGCTAAAGCAAAAGCCTTGTGTTTTGTTCGTTTGTAATATATACATGTATATCTCCAGACAAGCTAGAGCTTTTACTGATGAACCAATTTCGATTAAACTTTATACAACTAACAGGTATGAGGCGATACCAAAGTGATTCAATTTTGGACACTTTATAATTCAAGTGTATCGTCAGATGTTCTCTGTCAGGACTTTCTTCAGTATGGTATTAGAGTAGTGGAAGCACAAATATGGAAAAGTAAATTAGTCCCAGCATATCTTTATTATCAGCTAGTTCTGTGAATACATCTGGTATGTTATAAAACAAAGTTGCTGAATGTATCCCTATTAATAGATAAGAAGGTTAGCATAATTTTAATACAAGACTCTTGGGTCAAAAGTGAGCAATTTCTTTTTATTTAATATGGGGGCTGACTGTGTGAATTTAAATACTTTGGTGTGTGGTGGCTGGTTACAGTGTGGTTTTGTAGCACTGATTAACCAATCTCAAATTTTCATAACCGTCTACAAAACAAACTATAATATTCTTTTTATTGATTAATACTATAGTGCTGGTATACCACTATGTGACAAAAGTGTGACAAATATACGAGAAATGTAAGAGAAACCCAGAAATATACAAAAAGTCTGAAAAGAGACACCCAGTTTCGGGCGATGTCTGTACTCTCCACAATAAGTTGCCCTGTCTCTGATATTTTGATAATTGTGACAAGAAAGTTAAACATTTATACTGGTGTTTTATAATTATTCACAAACTGAAACTAGAAAGGTACTCATTGGAGCACAACTAGTCCCAACACTTTTGAGCATCAATTGGAAATTTAAACTGTATTTTATAATGATTTTCGATTGAATTGACAAATGTGGCTAATAGATTAACTAGAACAGTTTAAATACTCTACCATGGATTAAAGACCGCCAAAATATGTATAGACTTCAACTCATTTTCCTGTTTTCAATGATTATCATTTAACCTACATAATTATATCTAGTCATCATGGTATTGCTCACACTCTTCTGCAAAATGTCCATGGCAATTCATTAAAATTTTAGTTCATAGCTTCATCATTTTTCACCAGGGGATAGACAACTGTTATACAAATTCAAACGCTTTAAACCCGTATTTAAACCCTCCCTCAAAAGTGTAATCTATTACTGTGTAAATTGTTGTGGTAAAGGGATGGGTGTAACAGGATATTATCTGTGCCCTTCTAAATGCCAAGTTTTCAAAATGAATTGTTTAAAAAAGGAATAAATTTCTTATTCCAGGTTAAAACTTTTCAAAAGCTGTCCGTAAGTGTTAAAAAAATATCCCAAGTACTGTTCGCTCATTTAGCGTTTAGACATGTTTACTCTGGACGTTCTGGATCTGGATATGTAATTCACAAGTAAGCCAGTCTCAGATGAGAGACTGGCCTCCTCTTATGAGGCAATGCGTGAATGGGAGACCACGTGGTGTTTGTACATGTACCTCTCCAGTGGCAGGCTAAGTAGCCAACTGAGCCTCAGGGGTGGGGTGGGGGATCACACTAGCTATAGTTTTCAAACTAGGTGAGTTCTTTTACGTGCAGAGGTGTGGCTCTCCTCTACATGGGACACGCCTTTTAACGAGGCTTCCGAACCTCCGACGTTCAAAGTACAAAGACGTAAACGACAGTTTAAAAAATATAAACAGTAAAAAACTTTGTTAATATTGTATACAACCATAGGTCGTATTTATACAAAAAATGTCCAGTCTAGTCAAAGGTAAATTCGTGAAGAGATCAGAAAGTTTGGGGTCCTAACATTCAGTAGTTTTCTTCAAAATGTCGGACATATGTTAATGCATGCCGAAAAACAGATAGTCCCTGTGCCAACTAAAGTTGGTGCTAGGACTAAATAATTTGGAACAATGTTCAGCGCGTGAAAGTGTTATGTTAATGGTGGTGATTTAGCAAGTCAAAGTTGAACTAGTCATAGCAAAACAAGGGGTGACCACGTGTATGGCTTTTTAAACGCGAACTGGATGATTATATGGGTTCGTTCATAAAATCCGAACAAACAATATAATGAATACAAATATTGCAAAGGCACTGTATATTTTCTTCTACCAATAATGCCAACATGGCACATAAAATATATTTGTATTAAAAATAATCATAAAAGCGTAGTTATTGTATTGGTTGTGGTTTTATTTTTTTGCAGTCTTAGGATTAAAATAATTGTGTAGCTCTGCACCCAACATGGCGAAACCAAAAGATAACACAAAATTTAACAAATCCGATACTAAATCGGGTAGGATAGGAAGACTTGATGAACAAACATTAGGTTATTATAGGCGTGTTTCAGAGCAATTAAAAGAAAAGTTTGAAGATAGCGGGGACAAAGGTGATTTGTAATTTTGCTTATAATAATTGTATTATCGTTTCTGCAATGCAGTTTATGTGGAAAAACAATGCCTTTGCCTTGTATATACACCAATGCAGCACTTGTTTAAAAATCAAAAAACAATGCCTAAAATTTCTGCACAGTTTGTCTCTTATTAGAAAAGTTTGCCTTGTGTAAATACGTTTCAATGCAAATTTGTTTATATAAAATGCAATGAGGTGATTTCCTGTGAAGAACACTTTACCTAAACCAATGATTTTAGCAGTGACAGAGGTGAAACCCAAAAATTGTAAATATACACTTAATCAAGCAGAATTATCAATAGATGGATATGACATGTTTATGTGCAATTGTGATAATAAAGTTGGAAGAGGAGTTTGTCTTTATATTCATGAGTCTCTAAAAGCCTCGCCAGTCATAATGACATGTGATTATGAAGAGTCTGTGTGGGCAGAAGTAAGAATGACAGGAAAGGATAAATTACTTGTTGGATGTATTTACCGTAGCCTAACAGTTCAAAGGAAAACAACCAGAAGTTGAACAGCATGCTTAAGCAAGCATCGGATGAAAAATACAGTCATATGCTGATAATGGGTGACTTCAACTTTCCAGGAATTAACTGGGACTCATGGATTACAAACACTGATGATATAGAAAATTATCAAAATGTTTTTATTGAGTGCATAAGAGACTGCTTCCTACACCAACATGTCACAAAAACCCACTAGAGGTAGAGCAGGAAATACGCCTTCTACCATAGACTTAATATTTACCAATGAGGAAGGCATGGTTTCAGAAGTTGAGATGTACAGTCCTTTAGGTAAAAGTGATCATGCTGTGATACACTTTAACTTTAACTGCTACTTTAAGATGAGGAATATGGGCAAGCAAAAATTCTACTATGACAGAGGAAACTATGATAATATGAGGAAATTGATGGACCTGGAATGGGAAGAAGAATTTGCAGCTTGCCCTACAGATGTTACAAAACAGTGGGAGATATTTAAGAAAAAATTTAAGGATGCTGAGGAGATATGTGTTCCACAGAAACAAATAACTGCAATCTCCCTACAAAGAACAAAATATAACACTCCGCTGGATAAAAAGGCACTTAAGAAAATTAAGAAAAAACATAGATGTTGGCAGCGGTATATGGAGACAAGAGAAGGAAAACATTATGATGCCTATTGTAGACAACGGAACCAGGTTAGGGCATTAACCAGAAAAATACAAAAAGAGTTTGAAAAGAACATAGCAGCAAATGCGAAGAAAAATCCTAAAAAGTTCTGGCAATATGCCAAGTCAAAAACAAAGACAAAAACAGGAGTATCAGACTTAGAAATGCCTGGATCTGATGGCGGCAATGGCAACAGGACTACACAGTCAGATAAAGAGAAGGCTGAAGTGTTATCTGCCTTCTTCACCAGTGTGTTTACTGTAGAGCCAGAAGGTGAAGTGCCAACTATACCCCCTGAGACAGTTAAGGAGAAACTTGGTGATATAACTATAACACCTGAAATGGTAGCAAAAAAACTGAGAAAGATCAACATCTCAAAATCCCCAGGGCCAGATAAGATTCACCCTCGTGTTCTGAGGGAATTGTGTGAAATCATCTGCACACCTATTGCTATAATATTCCAGACATCATTAGACACCATGGAACTACCAAAAGAGTGGAAGAATGCCCATGTAACTGCCCTATTTAAAAAGGCAATCGGAAGTTAGCGAGTAACTATCGCCCAGTGAGCTTGACTAGTATTATATGTAAAACATTGGAATCAATAATAAGAGACTATATCATACAGCACATGAAAGAAAATAAGTTATTCAGTAAAAAACAATTTGGCTTCATAAGTGGAAGATCCACAACTCTACAGTTACTGAATGTTCTCGACAAATGGTCAAAAATCTTAGATGAAGGCGGATGTGTTGATGTGATATATATGGACTTCATGAAGGCGTTTGACAAAGTGCCTCACAAACGTCTTCTGGGTAAACTACAGAGCTATGGTATCCAAGAACCTGTGCATGGATGGATTAAGGCATTCTTGTCAGACAGATCACAGAGGGTGATAGTAAATGGAAGCCCATCAGACTGGACCTCTGTTACAAGTGGCATCCCCAAGGTAGTGTCCTTGGCCCAATACTTTTCGTGATCTACATAAACGATCTTCCAAAAAGGGTACAATCAGACGCATATTTATTTGCTGACGACACGAAAATCTTCAAAACAATATATAAAGAAAGTGACTGTGAAATGCTCCAAGATGATCTGGACTACCTGCAAGGATGGTCAGATACATGGCTTTTAAAGTTTCATCCTGACAAGTGCAAGGTGATGCAAATAGGGAATAAAAATAGAGAAGAATTCAAGTACAAGTTGACTCAAAACACAGAACAAGGACCAAAGGAATTTCCACTACAGTACACTGAAGATGAAAAAGACATTGGAGTTACTATAGACCCAAAAACTAACATTTGAAAAGCACATGAATGATAAAGTCAACAAAGCAAATAGTGTTATGGGTGTCATCAGACGCACTTATGAATTTCTAGATGAATACACGTTCCTACAACTGTATAAAGCCTTAGTAAGACCTCATGTTGAATACGCTAATGCAGTGTGGTATCCATACAAGATCAAGGACATTGAAGCGATAGAAAATGTACAACGCCGTGCCAGTAGACTTGTACCAACATTGAAAGACTTAAGTTATGAGGAGAGATTGAGAAAACTGGGATTACCTACCCTTGTGTATAGGAGGCTTAGGGGTGATATGGTGGAGACCTACAAAATACTACATAGTGTGTATGATCCAGATGTAGCCACCCTCCTGACACTCAGGGGAGAAAGTGCAACAAGAGAAACAGTATGAAACTCTTCCAGTCAGGATGTAGAACCAACTTAAGAAAGTACTCATTTGCTCTGAGAGTAGTGAAAACCTGGAACAACCTGCCAGAAGAGGTTATCAGTGCTCCCACTCTTAAGTCTTTTGAGCGTAGGCTTGACAAACATTGGCAAAATCAACCCATAAAGTTCAACTACAAGACCCATTTAACCAGAAGTGACCTTACTCAGATTAGTTGCAGTGAAGAAGATGAAGATGATCTGGATACAGAGGCATAACTGCCTGCATCCAGTATTCTACCTATGTATACCTATGTATGTATTAATGTTAACAGTTGTCCAATTATGGAATTAATTATAAAATTAAAAAAAAAATACTATGTGATGGGAAATGATAACAGAAACAATTTAAAAAAAAGATTTTTAAAATCCGATGGATAATAAGAGAGATATGGCCAATTTAGCATCAAATTTTGGGCTGTTGTGATTCCTTGTATTTTCCTTCTCGGCATGTACAAAAACCTGGACATTTTCCAGCTTGCACGGTTTCTGTTCATTCACCCAATTCAGAGATCACTTTTTTAATCTAATGTGTTGTGTTTGCTATAGCATCAATTCATATGAAAATAAAGTCATTTATACAAAATTGCCTGTTGTTTCTTGTTTTCACTATTTCAACACAAATTACTAAATACTTTTTGCTGCAATATTCTGCAAAGATCGTCACGATAATGCGACTGAGTCCCAACTGTCAAATGTGGCTATGTACTTAAATGATGATCAAAATAAACTAATTGGATTGAGCAATTAATTAGACTTGTATATATGGATAGAATCGCATATCTCCATAGATTATTTCCATGGTAAGTATATTATGATTGAACGACTTATAGCTGAAATATCATCCAATATCTATCTTCCCTGTTACTAAAATTCGTATTGCCATTGTCAAATTCATGGCGGATACGATATTCATTTTGAGTTCCAAAGTTTAGTCATAAAAAGTCCTTCTAATATTTTGTGATTGGTATGGTTGGAACGCATACTTCTATAGTTTATAGTCATAACATTAAAATATTTTTAGGTGATATATGGACTGATATATGTGGCAAAGTTCACTGGCAGGTTCTTCACATATAGCTCTAAGATTTAGCTGTCAAATTCCCGATCGGAAAGATGCTCCAAATTAACCATTATTATCTTCAAAGTTTGTTGATGAAATGTCCCACAAATATTTCATAATTGATATGGTTGGAAACGCATACTTCTGTAGATTATAGATATTACATTAATATATTTTTTAGGAGGGTTGTAGTTAAAGAAAATTGCGCAAATCTAACATTACTTCTCTAGCATAAACACGTTTTTTACGTTAACAGACACACATGCGCCGTTTTCTGCGCAGTCTATACAAAAGCGTTGCATCTTGTGCACCACGAACAACTAGGGGTTTAAACAGCATTTTTCAATCCAATTTGCAACCATGTATTGCGGTCTTAAACATCTTAAACTGTGTAGATTATGAAAGAAAAACGGTTTATCTAATATAAGGTCGATGATCCACCCCAAAAGTAAAATTTTAAGTTAATTTCGAACTGAATTAAAACTTAAAATACATGGGACTCGTACTTATACTCAATGAATTTCCGTGGATCATCTGCCAAAAAGTTTGCCCATCCGATTGGCTTTAAATCCATGCCCATATGAAAGGGCTGCTCTGATTGGAAGTTAGTTGCAAATGTAAACAAATCAGAGACCTTTTTTACAGGAGGCCACATCCGAAATCACGAAAAAATGCGCAGCCGGTAACATTTTGACACATCGCATTTTTAATAATTTTTACTCAATGATTATAAAGGAACAACACGAATATTACACATGGAATCAAAGAGAAACGTTTACTCGTTAATATGGTATGCATCAGTAATATAATAAGGAACATATAATGCTAGAAAATCATAAACAAAGTCCAACTTAGGTCCGAAATGGGGGGAATCCCGATTCCCTCGTCAAATAGCCTATAGCGGACAGGCTATTAACAGCTATTGTAGAGCAGCAATCGCTAAAACCGGCCATACACATAAACTGGAGCTTACGTCATTCATGTATAATTCATGGATTGTGTGTAGAGGAAGTGTTCGGGCAGTACGTGCTCACATTATGGTCACATCCATCGTACGGTTGATTTTTTTTTGTATTTGTATGTATTACACTGCTTGAGGTCCTGAATAGGCGCGATGGCAGCGGGAGGCCACGTGGTGTTGGTACATGGACCTCCAGAGGCAGGCTAAGTAGCCAACTGAGCCTCGGGTGTGTGGGGGATCACACTAGCTTTAGTTTTCAAACTAGGTGAGTTCTTTTACGTGCAGAGGTGTGGCTCCCCTCTACACGGGACACACCTTTTAACGAGGCTTCCGAACCTCCGCTTGGCGTCGCTACCGTCTAGTAGTAACACTGTAAGGTGGCGATGTGCTCGGTGGAAATCAGCAACTCAGTGACAGACGCAAGACATAACGGTTTTGGCGACACTGTGTCTGCCATGACCAGGCCGCGAACTTACGACGCAAGCAACTCCTGTTTTCAACCAAGCAACTCCTGTTTTCAAGTCGTACGCTCTAACCACTGAGCTACTGAGGACCACGATTATTACGTATATCTCCACGGGAACACACATTTGACGTAATAACAGAACATAGTCAGAGATAACAAGCTAAAGATTAATTGGTTATATGTTTACTTAATCAAACGATAAGTTTTAATATACATATTTGCTGAAGAATATTAGTAACTATAATTTAGGCAACCTGTTAAAGGTTATGCTCAGTGGCCAAACAAATATGCTTGTATAGAAGCAATACGATATGTTCTGTGTATTCTGAACGTTTCATTCTTTTAAGCAGCCTATTAAGGTATTTAGAGCAATTTAAATACTACGCAATAGAAACCGGTATAACCCCTTCAAAACATGTGAACGCAACAAATGTCAACCGAATGATTTTCGTCAGACGTAACTTGCACGGTGCACGTAAGAAGTCGCCTATATAATCTATGTTGTTATTGTTATTCTATGGTTATGTCTGCTATTGGAAATTCACGGTACGTATGGCGAAAATCATTCTACTATGCAACATCACGTGACCTTGTGTTTTAGCTGATAATATATAACACTATTTTTGTAGATGTAATAAATACTAAACGTTAAAAATATGAATCTTATTTCATTATTCTTCCAATGGAAAAGGCATCGTTTATTGATCCTGGATTTTACAGAACACATATATTTTTGACTGAGCAATATCTTTAAGTGGTGTTTTCAGTCAGGGAGACATTTTAGTATTTTTATAGTATTCACAACTGCACCTCGTGACCTGCCCATAACGTGAGCAATATTTCGTACATCGAACGTGTACAGGTGGAAACCATCATCAAAACATTTAAAAAAAATATAATACTTGTTGGACGATTTTAGTTCTGAATTATTGATAAAAGATAGAACATGATCTATGCTTTGATTATCTGTTAAAATATGATATGCGTATTCATTATTTATGACGGAAATTACTTAGTGAGTGGGACATTTCGGAAAACTACCCATAACGTGAGCACTCTCCTCTACTGTCGTATGGCCGAACAGTGCGATTGATGGTCTATGTTGCTTACATCCTCTGAAAAATGAAACTATCACTGAACAAACATTTTATATCATTCATTTCATCATTTTGCATTGATCTGAAAAGACAGAACAAAAAAACCCCACCTAATTATTCATTGACAATATTTGAGATTTTAGTTATTTTGAAAAGAAAATTACCCCTTTCTATTTGTGAAAGCTGCGTGTACAAGTATTGAAACAACATTTTTTTCCACTCCTGCACACAGCCTTTAAGCATCGACGGTTGGAAGGAAGGCTTGAAATCTGAAACTTTTTAATTTTGTGGTCACACAAAATTGATTTTCTGCCTGTCAAGGCCTCCCAGCCATACAATGTAGTTATCATTTTCTGTCATAATCGGAATTATAGGTTATCTCAAATATTCTTGAGCAGATCCTGATGTTACAACTGAAATTTTATAAATACATGTATTTTATAAATATTAGTTTTTGTCCATGTTTGATGTAGTTTTTGTTTCTTTCAGAACTTTTCATCAGAAATGTGTTCAATCAGTTAACAACTGAAGCTGTTCGGGTTTCTCAGAATCAAACTGCAAGCCGTATAGTTGAGGACCTGCTCCATGAAGCTAGTTTAGATCAACTTAAAGCATTGTTAGAAGTGTTTTCCAAAGATTGGGAAACAGCATGTACAGACAGGTTTGCCTCATATGTGACACAGACGCTTATAGTCCTATCTGCTCAACACTACAATAAAACAGATGATGTTAGTCAATCGATGAAAGCTTTATTTGGTGATTTGTTTCAATTCCTTATGACTCAGCAACTGGGAATGCACATGCAGCATACATATAGCAGTCATATTTTACGAGTGGTAATTGAAGTGCTAAGTGGAGTCAGAGTGTCTGATAGTATTATAAAAAGCAGAACTGCAAAGGCATTTGATAAAGGTAAACAATCCACTACAATTATATTTTATGTACTCTCTCTCTTGATAAATAGGTTAATAGTAAAATTGTATTCCTTAAAATCCCCGCTCACATACAGTTTTGACATTGACAATTTTTATTCTTGTTTTAGGCAAAACTACCAGAGAAGCTGTGCAATTTCCTACACCTGATGTACAATTTAAAATATGGTTAGATGAGCTTGCAAATAAAATACTATCATTTCCTAAATTGAAAGGTAACAAATTTTATTAGTATACTTTTTATTAACGTATCTTTATATAATTCATATTGCATGGGTTTTTCATTGCTGAGGTCAGGATTGCAATTTCATGTTGATTCTAATTGCTATTCTTTCAGAATTTGCTGAGAACTACTTGTCAAATCCTGTATTGCAGACTATTCTCTTGGTTAAAGGAATAAATTCAAATGACTTTGTACGTCGTCTAGTGCAAGAGACCAAGATGTTTGACATCACATCAGATAAAATGTGGGTGGTTGTAAATATCTGAAAGCAGTTCATCAAAGGAATTAATGTCCATTTGCATATCTTGTTTTAATATATAGTTCAAATATTGGGTATCAGGATGTTTAATATTTTTTTTAGATAAAATCTATGTCAATACATAATTTGACAAATGTTATTTGCATTATTGTTATTAAAATTAATTTGTGTGTAAAAATGAACAATTTATGGTTAGAATGTTATTATTAATGATAGCAGAAATAATGTAGCACTGATGTGCAAATTCCATTTGTCAATTTTTATAAGTTGAAAATGTGTCTTAAATTTTCTAGGGTCCCGGATTTGGTGGCTCATGAGGTTGCATCCCACCTAGTTGAGCAGGTCCTAAGTATTGCATCTGAAGAGCTGCTCAGTGAGCTATACGAGAAACATCTCAGCCAAAAACTTGTCGCTCTGGCTCTGCATCCAAAAGCCAATTTTGTGCTTCAGACATACATAAAGTCTCTCAAGTCAAAAGAACAGGTATTGAAGATAAATGTCATATCACTCTCCCATGTATTCCGTTGTGATAATACTTTACATCTTTCATCTTTAAATTTATGATGACTGTTTTTCTTCTATGTTCTTGTGATTGATTATTTTTAGTTTGAAGCTGCTTTCTCGGAACTGTTTGAATACCTAGAGGATGTGCTGGCAGAAAACCACATGGGCGTTATTGTGGCTCTTGCTGATGCTGCGATTAAACATGGTGCAAAACAAAAATCTTTTATTAAGGTTTGTAGTAGTTTTTGTTTTCTAGATGTTTGGTGACATTTTCACATGTTTTCACAGTTCATAGCATTTAGCATTACAATAGGAAATGAACAGGACTTATTTTCAGTTTCTGATATGTACTGATGTGGAAGAGAAACTCTTGTTGACACAGTTCATAGCATTTAGCATTACAATATTTTTTTTCTTGAATTTAGTGGGGAAATGAACAGGTTTTATTTTCAGTTTCTCGTATGTACTGATGTGGAAGAGAAACTTGTTGAGTGAAATAATACTGCTGATATTGTACTTTTCTTTTTGGAAGTGTCATCATTGTATTAATATGATTGAATAAATATTTAATTGTTTTAAAGACATTTGAATATCTAATTGTTTTAATTTTCAATAACTTTATTTCACAGGCAATTCAACAAGCATTCCATTGCTACGAGCCAGAAGAGCGTCAGATCAAACTGTTTCCTTTGCTCGCTTCTCTCACCACATATGATGTGTTCTATAAACTCCCAGACAGCGACGGAGAGAGTGATGAAGTAAGCTCATGATTTTTAAAATTTAGGTTCGATCCATATGGGTACAAATCAATAAACTGTGACCTATGCTTCTGTTCTGCTCCTGCTTTATGTTGCAGGTGTAATTTATTTACTCTGTTTTTAGGATTCGGATCAAGACATCCAACTTCCCACTCTGAAGAGTATAAATTACCATGGGTCTGTTTTACTTCAAAAACTTTTTCACTTTGGAAATTCCAAACCAGTCATGTCTGGTTTACTGCAACTGAAAAGCGCTGAGCTGCAGCTCCTGGCCTGTGATCCATGTGGAAGTCATGTGATTGATGAACTCGTTAAAAGTGAAAGTGTGGGAGAAAAGCCAAAAGAAGCATTCTTCAATAAATATAAGGTAACTTCAATTTACCATGCAGACTTGCTGTTGATTATTATTATTATGATAAGTTATTGAAGATATTGAAATTTAGAGTAAGATCAAATTAGTTTTAGATTTTACTGTTTTTATTATACTTAATATTCTAAAGAAGAGATGAAAATAGCTTAGTTGAAAATGAATCATTAGATTTTGAAGCTATCGTTTGGTGCACACGATCCTTTAAAAGCAAATGCCTGTATATAATTGTGCAATGATTATATTCAATTTCTATTTCAAGGGTGTCTATTTTGAACTTGCTTGTCACAAAAATGGAAGCCGCACTTTGGACGCCATGTGGAAAGGAGCTCCACTTAAAATGCGAATAACCATTGCAGAGGAGCTTTCAAAGCATGAAAGTCAGTTAAAAGGCAATAGGTATTGTGAGACAGATTTCTGATAGATTGGTTCGCCGTCATTCCAACACACATTTTCAAACCGACAGTCTGCCATCCTTGTAATTTTGTAGCGCGTCGATCTAAAATGCGGGTTAGTAAGACAGTGCCTGCAACTACCATTGGAACGTATCAGAAATATTATAATCCGTAAAAAATTCGTGTGCAGTTGAATTTTGCTATATTTGCAAATTTAGGATAATTCGCAAAATTAAAATATACATGTATGCTGTTAAACTTTATAGTTACAGTGCTTTTTACTGACCATGCCGACGTGGGCGACAATAGAGGGCTCGGACGTTTTTTAGTGTACCACGGCATTTATAATATAAAATACTTCTACCTTTGGTGTTAAGATAAACTCCATTATTTTTTATACCAATGAATTATCGCATAAATGTGTTGCATATAATAAAGATGTATCATTGAATTTTTATCATGATTATTTTAACTTTAATAGTTCATGTACATAAAATAGGACCACCTTCACTTACTAATAAGGTTCTGATACTTTACAAGGTTTGGTGGTTTTATTTGGAGAAACTATGCGCTTCATCATTTTCTCCATCGAAGACACGAGTGGACGGACATTCAGAATGGGGAACTGAAAAAGAGGAAAATGTTTGAAGACATCATTGGTAGTGAAACAACGGGAAAGTCAGGTGGGTGAAACATCTATACATATAGAAATTAATATTAACCCAATTAAATGTAAGATTGAGTATTTAATGAGTAAGTATGTTATGGCAAATTCATTAGATTTGTGTGTGTTATGCAATATTTTTAATTTGTTTCATGGTTTTGTTATTTAGCTAAGAAACCAAAGAAGGACCACAAAGAAGATTTGTCCTCATTAACATTGCAGGTAATGCTTCTCAATGGAATATATTTTTAAATGAAAGAGTTATATATCAAACTTGATTTAAGAAGGGTTTGTTGAATAAATATGTTTTTTTTTTTGTAATTGCAGTTTTCAGATGAAGAAGATAAAGATGACAATTTACAAGATAGTAGCCAAAAGAAAAAGAAGCAAAAGACATCAATGGGAAACATTAAATTGAACCAGGACAACAGTAATAATACAGAAAGTACAGTTTCTAGTACAAAAAAGAAAAATTCCAAATTAACTGTCAAAAACAAAGACAAATATGGTGAAGGATTGATTAAAGACAAATCAATGAAAGAGCTTTTAACAGAATTGGAAACAAAACCAAAGAAGAAAAAGAAGAAAGAAAAGCGTTCAATGTAGAATTGAGGAGTATACTTGTGTTTGTTATAGACTTATAAGATATGTATGATTAGTCAAGTGTATATATTGATATAAATGAAATGTGCAAATCGGTACTATTTTTGCTTATTTGTTCACTTTGCACCGTTAAGATTTTATGTCAAAGGTCGACCCACACAGTTAAAATTTTTGTTTGGTTGTTTAATATACTATAGTATTTCCAGCTTCTATAATGTGTGATGCAATCATTTATAACCTTATATTGAATAATATACTTTGTATGTATATTCCATATTCATCAGCTTTTTAACTGTTAATTAGCCCAAGAAGTGATAGATAATTGCACCATGATAAACTTTCCCCTTCAGAGAATTGACATAAATATTCTAATTGACGGAATATTTGGTGTTGCGATTTCCAAGTTTATGAGCTATAAAAATGTAGTTCTATCACAAAAAAACCTAACCTATGAACTGTTTTTTAATAGTAGATGGTTTTCGGTTCGCTAGTTCAGTGTCTTATGAAGACCTACATATATGTTATGCAATAGAGGATACTTTCTCCAATTAAGGTAAGACTATTTGTTAGATGAAATTACATTTATGAATAAAGTTTGTCTGTATAATGATTTAAAATGGCCAATATCCCCTTAACTTTTATAACATTAATGACGAATTATATTTCTAACTATTAAAGCAAAATCAAATATACTTGGCAACAATATGTACATGTGTAGTTGAAGGTTTGGTATGAAATAAAACCCCTAACTTTATAAATACATGTATGATTGGAGTTTTATAAGACCATTAATTGAAGATCTGGTTTTTTTTCACTATATTTTAATGATAAGCTATTAAGGCCCAAAATACAGTCGTTAAAACAGTTCCATTTTCAATCTGTATAGGTAACAGTGCAATGATGAAGCTTAAGGGACCATTCAGTATTTATGACAGGGTGGGGTAGGAGGATTTTAGGGTGGGACATGAACCTTTGTCACAATGTTTGGAGGGGGGCTATCAATTTTTTCACACACTTTTGAGGGGGGCTATCAATTTTTTCACATAAAATATACCCCTATTTTTTTAGAGATGTACTAAAATTTACTGTTTTTTATATTATGTATATCCATCAAATAGGATTTTAGTTAACCGATGATGAATGCGATAACTGTTGGGGGTCGGGTGGGTGGGGGTGGGGGGGTCATCAATTTTTGTCACATGAAATTGAGGGGGGGTTACCAATTTTTTCACAGAGGTTTGAGGGGGGCTATTAATTTTTTCACAGCAATTTTGGAAAATCCTCCTACCCCACCCTGTCACAAATACTGAATGGTCCCTAACTTCGACACAAAAATATCCTTGACAGTGATAATTTTCTTTATAATGTAAGAAAAATGTTACTGCGAGATTTTGAATTGCATGACTTAATCTTCAACATTTCATTAACCTTAGATTATTTACACATCCTTATTATCTACAAGCTATAATACAAAACATTAAGAAATGATGGGCGAACAGTGCCGTAACCAGGATTGCAAAAGATGGGAGGAAAAATATGTTGAGTGAGGATGCAGGCAAACGCCATAATTATGTACGCAGCTGTTTCTAGGGGAGTTTAGGGGCATCCACCCCCACCTTTACCCAACCGCGGGCATACCTCCCCCCCAATAAAATGTTGAAATATAGACCCTCTTTCATAGCGCTTGAAACTATTTCAAACAAACATCAACCTTAAAACAAATATATTAACATTAAGCTCAGTTTCATTCAGGGTTTGACCTAAGAACCCCCCCCCAAAAAAAAAAAAAAAAAAAATAAAAAAAAGAATAAAATAAGAATAAAAAAATAGAGAAAAAAAGAGAACACCCCACCAAAACAAACAAACAAAAAACACAACCCCCACCAAAAAAAAACAAAAAAAACAACAACACAAAACAACAAAACAAAAAGAAAACACACACGACAGAGACCAACAAAGAACAACAACAACAAACAAACAGAATAAGGCCGTTGCCTCCCTTGCCTCATATGTAGGCGTGGATTGCAGTGTAAAATGATTACGCCCAATAACAAACAGTCCACGAATGTGACGACGCACAGCGCGTCTATTGTCCAGTGCTCATACGCTGTGTTCTAAATACACCCTTAAGTAAAAGACACCGAACAAAAAACAACACATGCAAACCAGGTACAGAATTATTAGCACTAACAATTTTTCCTGATTTTCTCTAAGGCACAATCTTCAGACGACAAAATATTCACATTTTCACACACATGGTCATTTGTTTTCTCCAGGGGCACAATAAATTGATTGTGAACATTTTACAACCAATTATCATTCGTTTGTTCTTCTTCCTATCATTAGAGAAAAGTAGAGCTCACAACCGAAATCGCATAAAATTAGTAGTCATTAAGGTAATTAGAGATCAAATGCATGATTCCGACTAGAAAAGCATAGATACGCCATCTATATTGGTCTGGTACCTTGAAATATTCAAGGCTCGAGGCAGTTTAAGAATATTGCAGTAAGACAGTAGACAATCTGTCAATTAAAAGTTGGATAAGAGCCCAAGTCAAATCTATTATCATTGTTTTTCAGCTACTTTTGCTTCAAATAGGCAATTGTCATGTGGAAAATTGTCATATATTTTATTGACAAGCAATTTTAAAGAAAGTATAGTTTTTGTGCAAAGAGTAGCTGGTTATGAATGTAGCATGTGGATATAATCTGGTATTATAAAATGGAATCCACATATATCGAGGGCACTTTGTACTAATGTTGTACATGAGTGAAAGACAATTCAAATGTTCAAGAATGTGTTAACAGTCGTAATATTTACTTTTGGCTTCAGTGTAAAGACGCAAATCAGTAAAGTTTATGTACATAAATTGCTGACCTGGCAAGGATATTTAGGTTATTATGTCCGGGAATCTAATTCTAAAATCGCGATTTGAAATCTTCAGTGGCTATCATTCTTTAGTGTAAGAATATGGTATATTACAATTCCCTTGGAAGTATCTGATCGATTACAAATATGTTTCATCTATTTGGATACGCGTGCATATTGTACTTGGTAGGTTTATTTTTCTGTTTTGAATCACCAGCAGGTATAGAATACACATATTCTACTTTTTTGTGAGTCTAAGATTTTTTTCGTACGTGCTTAAACCCTTTATATCAGAGTTCCACCATTTACTACTCAATTATTGCATTAAAAAGGTATGCAACAGAATTCACACTTTAATATTAGTATTATTAATTGTATACCTCCAGCACCTACGCAACATGTATCAAATAGTATTTATGTTACACATGTATGTCAGTAATATTTTAATAAGTGTTGCGAACTGATGTTTCCATTTTCGGACGAGGTCGGTGTGGTAAAGAAAAAAATATGTGTGGAGAATGGAAAATGTACACTATCCCTAGTGAAAGTGAACCACTCACTGCATCTAGGAGTGATTATCAGTCTACATGAAATCTAATGAGTAAATGTAATGCGTTAGTATATGCTTTTCTCTCTCTCTCTCTCTCTCTTTTCTCTCTCTCACAGTGTAAAAAGATTTTTTAGAGATCCATCTCCCAAGAACCAGGGTCACACCAATTGTTTTTCCGATGAGATCAGCAACACGCATTTCCACGCACGAAATTTCTACCTCTAGAAGAGCGTTGCCATGTCATTCCTATTTCCAAACACAGCTAAAATCATTATGCCAGCACACCACATATTTTCTCATCAAATTCGTGTGTTTTCACCATTTAAGATGTCCAGATTTGATGAAACAAATGTTATATGTATATACATACATGTACATAGTTCAGAATCAATTTGGGACTCTGTTTCAATTTAACTTTAAATGACTGTAATGCCATTTCTGTTCTGTTAGGGATATTTTACACGCTCAAATATGTGAGAACAAAGCATTGAAAATACAGTTTATGGTCATAACTCATAAATATAATGTGCTAAAAAAAGTGACCATCAAACATCCCAACACGCGCATTTTTAAGTGGAAGGATAAAACATGGAGTTTAAATGCGCGATGGTGGTGATAATGATGTAGATCTCGACGCTTCATCTAATGTGTTACCATGGTTATGAGAGAATTACCATGGTTATGAGAGAATTAGAAATAATTTAGATTAAACGCAAAAAGTACCCAAGTTTACATTTTTTTAAATTAATAATATTTGCAAGGCAATATATAAATGAATCAGTGTGTTTGAGGTTTGTACATGCAAGTACCAATTACTTATGAATTGTACTTGAGTCCAGGTACAAGTACATTTGTTTTTTCCCAATTCTAGTATACCTGAGTCCAAGTTCAAGTACAGCAAATCGCTGTGCTTGCAAGTACTGTGCGAAGATGGCATCATAGTTGTTTCTTTTGAAATGATATTCTGTTCATGAGTGGGTCCATGATTTCCCTGAACCGGAGGTCGACGCTTCAAAACGCACGCAAAACACAGCACGTGTTAGTGGCAAAACCCATAGTATATAGCGCCGTACGACAGCTCCCGTAAGGTGAATAAAAAAATACGTGTCGATTGATCCAATGCATTTCAAATGGGGTTAAACCCACAGTGAAATTCTGCCGTACTTTCTCGATCGTCTGGGCCCTTGGGTGGGTGGGTGTGTGGGGGGGGGGGTAATTGATACGCCGTGCGGCATAGTTTTCTATTGGGCAAAGCCCATACTGATGCATAGGTTCAAATAGGTATCAAATAGGTATCAATCATATCAAGCAGAGGCTTAAAAACGACGTACGGCAACTAATATGATAATACACCGTGGGTTTATAATGGCCGTACTATACGGGAGATTTGCTATTGGGCGGCCATCCGTTGGTAAGGATTTTTCGCCATACGAGAGCAGTCACGCGGTCGGAGAAATTGTCAACACTATGAAACAAATGATCCCTCCTCCTCTGGATCTGCTACGGATGTGTTGAGCTCAGAAATGCATAACTATCAATTTCTGATTGTAGATGGTACGTCACTTGCAAGTGAAACGTTGGTTGCAAGGATGTTTCCTACTAACGCTGATACACATCTGCCAACCACAGAGTGTAAATGCCGAAGGACTAAGAAGTACTCAAAAGGTAAATAATACACATTATGAAGCATTTAGCTCTTACAGTTTCGCACCTCAACGGGATAAATTTTGGAAGTAGAGTGTATCGGCATGGCCATAGGTATATACAGTACCATAGATATTTCAAATTTGACACATAATTTGCCCCTGTCACAGACAACACTCATGCTATGCGGCGCCAGATATAGCCAGCATTTTCCTTGTACTTCTTTTGTGCAAAAGCAGCAAACGTAAAAGCCCCAAGTTACAAGTATATATAATTGTTTTCAGGCGCCCCATAAAGTGTCGCGATTCGAGGCAAAATGTCGCATCACCGGTCAAAGGGCTCACAGCCCGGGGCCCCACTAAACCTTAATCGGACACTGTATTGGAAGATTCATCTAACTTATCAAATATTCACCCATCCAGGTTGTTCTAGACAAAACTCAAGTGACTCAACCGTACACGTTAAAAGGCGTGTGTGCGACTTTCTCCTCTACAATGCCCATCAACATACAAGTGTGGACATCAACCAATGAAGTCAATGTGTATGAAATGCGATGGGGACGGACTCTGTTCTCAAATAAGCTTGGTCGCCAAAAGGTATTGCAGTTATCCAATGTACAATACGGAATTGAACAAGAATACGTAATCATCCAAAGCGAAACTGTTATAGCCGTTCACAAACCTTTTTCTTATTACCTTTTTAGATAGAGCTGAACGAGACAGACTATTATAACTTACAAACAGGCGACATGCTGGGCGTATTCAATCCATCAACACCAAGATCACAAGGCCCCTTGTCTGAAATTTACCATCTCCGAAGCCAAGTTTTAGTTTCTCTAAAAAAGAAAGGCGAAACGAATCTCATACCACCAAATGTTGGCACAAAACTGAAGTTTGATGAGTTAGAAATGCCTTACACGATACCCGTGTATCTGTGCAGCACTACAGGTAGGTGTATAGAACCAACTTAAAATGAATATATTACATTTAAAAATGATTGAAGGTTCTGTCTCCAAGTCTATTGCCATATTCCACTGGCTCTTCTCGCACACGAACCCACGACTGCCAGCAACAAACTTTAATAGGGTCAGACAATACCGAATATTGAAATGGAATCGGTCGTCGTGTGCGAGATTTTATAACTTTCAAATTGGTCTATCGCTTTGTCACATATGTGTTTTGCAAATGCAGAATTATTTTCACCACATGTTTTTTTTGTTATCTCCTTAATACTGTCAGATCTGTGCAGGCGACTCCTAAGAGAATTTTGGTGAGCTTTCACGCTTACGAAACCTATGAAATCCACTGAATTCCGCTCCTTCCCTCACCTTTCATAAAACTTGGATCTACAAGTATATATATAAAATAATAATAATAATGAAATAATATTTAATATTAAATGGATTTGCTAATAGTTTTATCGCATATGATATGTTTACGCTTTGTGTAACCACCCCACAAAAAAAAAAAAAAAAAAAAAAAAAAAAAAAACCACACATCATTTCATAGCACGTGGGGCGTAAATAGATTTCTATTGAAAGCCTACCTAACTTCAATTCGCGTAATCATATAGATATTTTTCTATCTTTGATTTTAGATTGTGAAGACTGCGACAGAGAGGTACGTGTTGCCTTTTATGCTGATTGCATTAACCCTAAATATATAAAAAATAATAGAGTTCAAAGGCATTATTCAATATTTATTTTTAGATTTATCACATATATTGGATGCAATTTGAACATGCAATCAATGTAATTTCATTATTTTTACATTAGTAGCCCATTATTGCATCTAATTGCATGCAGAGTTACGATAGTCGGGCCGGGACACACAAAGTTTCCCCTTTTCAAGTAAACTTTCAACGAAATTAGCCTGCTTTCTTTCAACAAAAAATAAAAGCGAAGAACTTCATGCTGAAAAAAATCGTGCAATGTCAAACTGGCCAATTCGTCAGAAAATTTTGAACATGTTCAAAATTTGTTGACGAATATATATACCGGTTGGTTTAGGTTCGCTATAAATAGTCATGTTGCGTCTATGGATCGTAGAACATTCGCACATAAAAGTAACACTTTGTTTGGCTCAGCAACTCGTAGTAACAAACATGTTTACTACGTTCGATGTCGCCTCAATACGCCCAAGATGCCAATCTGGCCAAAATCGTCTTTATGCGTTGCACATATTTGCATATGCTCGCCTATGTGTAAAGCGGCTTTTAGACCGGTATATCATGCATTGTACAGTAGGCCTACATTAAAAGGAAAATGAATAGATTACATAACTAAATATTATAATTGTGATAATGCATAATCGTACTTAAATGTCATACGTGAATACTGTATTCATTTTTCCTGTGTTGGATGACACACATTTTTTTTTATCAACCCTACAGTCCGTAGGAGTGATGCGACCTGGCACCACAAAAACAGGAAAATTTGCGGGTATTCAATTGCATTTGTTTTAGTCTTTTTTGCTTCATGCATTTTTTGAGCCAGCTGCGAAGTCTAGAGAATCTACGTGCCTGAACTCCATTCCTTTTCTTTCAGCCAGTTTAAAACGCTACTTGGTTGCAATCGAGCTTGTCTCTTTCAGATTTACTTATGTATTTTCACCAGCCATGTACTGCTATTTTCAAAAGAGTATTAACCTATATTAAATGCTTAAAACAAACTGGCAGAAACACCAACATATCAACAAACAAAAGTAAGCAACTAGTAACTACATGTATGCGTTAACCACCTCCCATGATGACCCTTATTTCTCTGCAATTTGATTGGCTAAAATCACTGATAGCTAGACGTACTCTTCATACTCTTCCCGATGTACATGAATACTGACACCCGGGAACATCCTGTCATCATTTGGATATGCAATGCATCTGTTTCAATAGAATTTCACTAATAAGAAGATGAACAGTTAGATATATGTAGCTTGATAAAATTGTGAACAAGAAAAAAGTAAACACAGTAGAATGCCTGTCAAATTTGGTTTATATTTATGAAGTGACATAATTATTCGTGCCGTTGAACGAGTTACGTATATATATTATCTTCAAAATTTTATTTTTTCACGACAATAGTCTAAACGCCACTGAAACCTAAGCTACACATGAGAAACAAATAAAACACACAAAACAATTCTTACCTACATGTGCTGTAAAATGTGGCCTGATAGTGCTCAAAATTCTGGGTATTGTGTTATATACAACGAGCCATTTGTGTAAGAAGTTTTATAATTTCTTGATGAACCCCCAGATCAGAAGGATCAGGTCTTATAAACAATATTTACTGCATTTGCATGAGCGATATTTCAAATAAAACTTTTAAATGAAATTTAAGCGGGTGGTTTGAAATAGATATTGTTACAATATTGAGCTAGCATGGTCTTTGTTGTTGCTTTTTGCATGGCATTACCAATTTCAGCAAATAAGGGTGCGGGTTCCGGATTTGACTGCAGTTGCAACAGGAGACACGACAACTCTGTCTGGTCCCATAACGGGGGCCATTGTAGATAAGAAAGCCGCATACTATTCAGGTATTTACCATAGCATTTAAACCACCTAAGGGACCTCTTCCTTACAATGGTCCACCCCAAAATAGGACCATATCAAAATCTAGACAATTGACATTCCAATGTAAATACTGATGTAAATACACATTCCGATGAAAATGTTCTTGATAACTCCATCCGACGTGAAACCATTCCTGCTAGGTAGATAATGTTCCATTTGAATGGCAGTTCAACATGTAGACGTGAGGATGCGTGGACAGGACTGCTCGGTTGGTTTGCAAACATATTGTTTCTGGGGACTGCCAAGTAATGGTTCACATCAATGCATCTCGTGGTCCTTGCTGGACTGGAGAGCTCTGTTACATTGCTGCACTCTTGTGTCTGAGAATAATAATGTAATACGATGAAATAAATTAAATTTGATGAAATAAAATGAAGGGTTGAAACTCAAGAAATGTTCTTATTCACATTTGATCTGTGCAGCAAGATGGTGTTAATGAGAGGTCGTGTTGTCTATTCACAGAGGAGACCGAGCGGGTGCTGCAGTCCACGGAGTTTATGATCGGCATCCTGGCATGGAACATCGCGCTCACGCTCCTCATCTTCATCCTCCTCATAATCATCATCTGCATCATCTCAGAGAATGAGAAACGCAAGAAGCGTGAAAGAAGGTAAGCACTGGTGGAATGTCCCAACTGATACATTAACGTCCACTGACAAATGTAGAGGGAGCACAAGGTGGATTACCCCATACCGCCAACCCCAACCGCACGCGGCACCCCACTAAATTAAATATATCAAATTCATTGTTTTTGTCTACTGCTGTGAGTTTTCACACTCACAAAACAAAGTCCAGTGGTTGCACCCTCAGCCCACTTTCCAAAAGCCTGCATCTGCTAGTTTTGTCTCAAGACATCTCATATTATTCCGACTCAGGTTGTAGGAAGGTTGGGGGGGGGGGGGGGGGGTACATTTGAGGGATTTCATACGCTCAATCGATGGCAGAATTTATATAAAAACCTATAAAAATTAAATATTTTGGCGGATCACAAGGGTGTATGTATAGTACCCAGCACGCCCCTGGATCTGCCGATGTCCAATTATATGTATTTTGAGTAAATCTTTAAGTTCATATATCATATTTGTAAACTATATTTACAACCCAAAGCAATAAGAATTATTGGTTTCCTATTGTGCCATTCATATAACTACATCTGTTGACCTCTGGTCGGTGATACATTCCTATTATACCTGAATCATGAATCATTCTTGTGTAGATAATTATAACATGGCTTAGCGCCCAGTTCTGAAAGTTCATTTAACATTTTATGCCAAACTAGGAGTAGGCCTGATATGACCCGTGTCAAACTATTAACTAGTCTCGTAATTCAACTAGAAGGTTATCATAAACTTATATATCTACTTGGTTATATAATTTCCGTCATACCAGGTTCCAAGAGTTTCAGTCCAATATGGCAGGCGACGTGCACTCAGAAGGCGACTTGGACCAGGCGGCAGTGTTAGACAATAGCTTTGAAAACATATCACCCCTGGGGGCGGGGGGCATGAGCCAGCTGGGGGAAAACGAAAGCTTTGCATACAATAGCGATTATATATCATCAATAAAAATAGCAAAATTTTAAGATTTGTTTTGTAGTTTGATAGCCGTTGGAATGGGTAAGGGAACGATTATGAATAATGATACCGAGGGGGTCTTGAAAAAAAGGGGGGGGGGGGTTAGGGGGGTGAGGGGTCGTCCAACTTTTCTGATTCCCCCTCTTTTTTGATGGTGGGTGGGTGGGTCGCTGAACTTTTTTTTATCATGCTACCGTATGTTTTTTTCAGATATTTTCTTTTAGCAAATATCCAAAAATGCAATGACTATGTAGAGGACATTTGCTTTAACTTTAACGGTTAACTTTTATTTCGAGCCCCAACAAATGGACGACCTTCCCCCGCCGGTATTGTTATTTATGATCATTCCTTACATATCACTGAGGGGAGATATTTTATGTATGCAGAGAGCAATCCATTAACAAGTCACACAGAAATTAAATAGCCCAGTGTTGAAATAACTGTAGTCACACAATTATAATATTTACCAAAGAAACAAGTTGTCAATTCAAAGTTACTTGTGTTTTAAACGTACACTGCTAAGTAAGTATCCTTATTGTTTCCGCACCTGTTTATTTGGTCTGTAGCCGTGGTGTCTGAAGATGTAGATAATAGTATGAATACACGTACAAGTAGATGCATGGGTGGAACTTTAGTATCGAATGTGCTTCGTAGTCTTCCTCAACTCAACTGTGCCCACTCCGCCAATCCTTTACATCATAAGTAATGTTTTTTTAGTGAATGTCAGTAAAACTTAGTCAAACCCTGGGTGGTGAATTTTTTCAAAGTAAATGTGTATGGCTGTAGTCGTGGTTTGGTGTTTGAGATTAGAAGTTTGTCAAAATGAATATATATGTTGCCCACCCGTTAAAATCCATGCGCTTCAACTACAGCCACTACAACGACGTTTTTACAGTAAATGATCAAATATGTGTTTCAGTACATATTTCAATATATATTTCAATATTTATTTTATTTATATATTGCAGCCATTAGTAATGTACATAGGCAGAAAATGCTGTTAAAGGTTTTACTTTTTAAATTTAGCCCAAGAAAATAAAATACCAATTGCAATCACATTAATTTATTACAAATATTACATTGACACCATGAGTTTTAGAATGAAGTTGACTTTGAATCATTTCAGAGCAGCTTGTTTGGTTTTTATGTTGATTTAGGTACTCCTAATGAAATAAATCACACACAACTAACAAGCACTTTGTTTTAAAATGGATGTCTTACACGATAATTTATTTATCCACAATAGGGGAATAATAGATGCAGTAGACAATGAAGCATATTCACAAATTGACACTCTTGAGGTGGAGAAAAGACAAGCGAAAGAAGAATTTGCGGACGATACCAATTCTACCATAGAAGTACATCACGAGTGACCATTCGCTGTGAGAGAGATTTACAACAAACATTTTGCTATAATTGCCGTCTTATAGCAATCATTCTATCATTCCGTGCAAAAATCACCGCCAATAACCCACGCTGATGGGTCAATCAGCGTGCTCAATTATACGATTGACTGAACGTTCCAGAGCACGCAGAGACCACTACTATGGCACTAGTCTAAACTCGTCACATTATCAATACAGCCGCTGATGTCGCAAGGCGTATCCCGTGTAGAGGAGAGCAAAAGTTTAGACTAGTGCCGTAGTAGTGGTCTCCGCGCGCTCTGAATCGACAAATTGACTTGCAATGAGAACGTTATAATATGATTTGTTTTAAAATAAAATGGATTTTAGTCATGATAGAATGGTGATTGACCACTCGATTGTCGTGTCAATGGGAAAATTAAGCATGCTCAATTTTTCCATTGACACTCCAATCTCGTGGTCAATTCCTACAATATACTAACAAAGCGCGTACCATAGCCTATACAATGTGACATGACCATAATAGTCGCGAGTTGCTTCTATAATAAATAACATAGTGTGTGTTTAACCAATTGCTTTGATTAAAATTGATTGCTTCATTAATTTAGTAATAAATGTATCGGAAAACGATATGTTATATCAACACAGAAACGTTCTAAGTTGTCCTTTACTGAACAGGGAGTAACTGACTTTCTATGGCCACAGAGCAATTTAGGAATTAAGCTTTGTGATGTAGGCCTATCTAGGTCGACATAGTCTTCGTCTTCCTGTGTATACCAACATCCATCCATCTATCAAGAGCCAGTGTGCATCTTGCTATGATTGGTTATATAGTCCTAAATACCCAACATAAAGCCTCAATGGCAAGGCTTTGATGAGTATTCCCCACCAGTTTCAGCACTACCATAAACTACAGAAGTCTGCTGCAGTACATATGAGCATAATCCCGTAGTCAAACAATAAAAGGCAATTGAGATGTCATTATAATAAAACTGAACTCTCCACCACCAACACGCTTTTTACATAAGTTTTGCTGGGACTTTGGTATCCAGATCTATATAACATATGGTACTATGCATTCCAGAAAGAAGGACGAGAAAAAAATCAGTAAATTTCTTTCAGTCAAGATCAGCGGGCGCAGTGGGCGCGCGCTGGCAGCATCTCGTGGTCTGACCACGCTCCAGTGCAAACTTCTCGCTCCACGAGGTGCTTGACTGAGGCTGAATAATCGTGGTAAATCAGTATTTTTTGTAGTACGTGGCGGATCTGCAAATGCTATCTTCTATGTGATGCGATCACAACACAGCCAAATACAAATGTGCTTTCCACTACCAAAACGGTTTTAGGTACCATCGAATCCTCAAATTCGTATATATATATATGGTGTACCAATTTAGTTGAAACCGAGAGGATAGGTCATTAATAATATCAGATATGATTACTGACCAAGGCATGGTTCACCATATAAATACATACCATATCTATAATTATAATCCTTTCTCTATCGTGACAGCGTCCTATGATAGGTCTGGTTATATTACAGCTGCTTAATGTATAGTTCAATACATATGATGGATACATATGGGAGTTATGTAAAGACCTGAAGAATACGACGATTGACTGGCGGATTCCATATTACGTCTCAAAGACCTCTTATACCCTACCCTCTTGAGACCGTTTCCTATGAGAGGCGAAACCTCTGTCTATCTGTTATTAGAAACATAGTGGGGATGCGGGTGTAACTTTAGTTGCTTTTAGACGTATACCAAGCCTAATTGTGCTCGCATGCTATAACCAACAGTAGTTTTTAGAAACCTAGCACTAAATGTTGTAGTAATAGTTAGATGATTAGTTTGCATTTTGTCAAAGTTATCCACAATGTATACCATGATTTATATATTACAAACTTTAAAAATATACTATATCATACGCTTCATAAATCACTAGGCAATATCTTTTATTTGGCATTTGTCTATTTATTGAGAGGGTTGGTGGGGTCAAAAACAACGTAGTTGCCCATGGACATAATGGGGGAATATTATACAAGGTTTTAGATATCTATAGTAACCAAATGATTCCATGTATTAGACCAAGGAGTTCTATTAACAGGAACAAACTTCTGATGCACACTTATAATAGATACACCACATTTATGTATGTTGTCATTGACGCTAAGCGTGTTTGTTTAGTTACATGTAGTGCCTTTTTATCTTTCAGTAAATGACTGCAGCGTCATGCTATTTTACACCCACGGGAAGACTGTTCTCTACTATATGAAGACTGCAAACACAAGTTACATAAATTCATAATATGAGGATGATGTGTTTTCTATTATCATAAGTTTACTTATATACATATGGATATTTTCTCAAAATTCCTGGTCGTGTATGCATATCTATAAATAATGATATCAAGTGGGTAACATGCCAGTACAGTAATATCACTAGGAGTGTGATGTGGTCACGTGGTTGCAAGTGGTTTTGAAACCACCACCAATAGGAATCTTCATATGTAATCAAAGCCATAATGTCTGAATACTGAAATGTTAACCCTGATATTTGATTTAGTATAATGAAGTAGCCGTAACTCAAAAGCCCTCGGTGCTCAACTCATGGGCCCCACCATCTTGGGTGGAGGTGTGTGGTATGTATGCTACTATGGTTTACAAACGCTACACCATATAATACACATTACTACTAGTATAGAGAACGGGTAACCATGCTCTAGTATATACTTTCTAACTTCGCATTATTGAAACACTGACAATTACTGACACACTTCAATGCAATTACAATTAAATATTTTCACCAATATTCCATAGTTTCCTTCTGCAGTAGGTTAACAAGGAAATTGTTTTCGATTGGCTGGATTAAGATTGGTTTACTTTTTGTTTGATTTAATCAATTTGATTTATCTTATTACTGTGATGTGTTATAACGAGCAATACGACTAGCATACTAGTAGATGATATACACGTCCTATCATTCACCTTTACAAGTAGGCCTACTAAGCAAAGTCTGACATAGTCATTATTGCAATGCAAACTTAACCAGCCAATCAAATCCAATATTAATCCAGCCAATCAAAAACAGCTTCTTGATTGATCTACTGCAGAATGAAACTGTGGAATATTGGTAGAAATATTTGAATTGTAATTGCATAACGGTAGTAATGCGTATTTGTAAATCAGAGTAATATACATACCACATACCTCCACCCATGATGCTGGGGCACATGACTCAACTAAACCATAAACATTTACTGCAGATTATATATATATATATTTTTAAATATGTATTAGAATCAATTGTATCAACAACTATGTATGTTGTTGAATCATGTTATGTTTTCATTATATGCTTTTTAAAATTTGTTTGTGTTTTGTTCAAGGTATTGCATATATAATAAATATTTAATGACATTGGTGTTTTAAGTCCTTGAAAGTACACCGTAGAGCGACATGCAATTGGCACATGCCCTTTAAGGGGAATTACAAGTATGTTCATAATGGGCCCCCAAACATATACATTGTCTTCTGTTAACAATACTTTATAGAGACATTGACTTGATAGGGTCTTGGTACTTCAATTGCACATCAATCGTACTGGCGGATATACCAAAACTCTATGAAAATGAAGTATTTGAAGTATTCTGGTGGGAAAAGGGTGGGTGGGTGGATTGGGGATTGCGTCCCTCCCTCCGGATTTGCCTATGAATTGTACACGTTATAGTCTATTGTGTACGCCGGGTGTTCATCAGTAAAATAATCATCATGTAAATCATCGTGTAAAATAATCATTATGTATGTGCATAACATGTTTGACTCGCCAGCTCGCGTACAATAGATATCAACAGTCAAACACCCCGTGTTCTGAGAAAACAGTCCGCTGGTGTCGTCTGCTGCGGGTAAAAATGACAAGTATACACAGTAACACGCAGACTCAATACATAGTTAGCACCGATACAAAAGAAGGACAAAAAACAAAATCAAAACATGTATGCACATGTATATAGGAAGTTATAACAAGTCATGGCAAATGCCTAAAAGCTTCAATGTCAACTAAAAATGGTTCCATGTGCACATTTCACTAAATGACACAAAACAAATGATGAAACAACCAATGAATAGAACCAGGCAATTGAAAAAAGGACAATGGTTCAGAAATGTGTTATTTTATCTCTACTACAAGATAGTCGTCGTCGGCGGCTGCTGCTGCTGCTGCTGCTGCTGCTGCTGCTGCTGCTGCTGCTGTCTAGACGAGGTAGCCGTAGCAGTCCTCGCCGGAGCACGGCGGGTGCGGGAACGTGTCAGGCACCACGTGAACCTCTGACGTCATGCGAAACTCAAACCCGTCAGGACCGTCAAACGTCACCTAAGAGTGAATTTAGAGATAGCTTATACGTAAAAAATATAATGCATATTCATTAACAAAAATAATACAATATATTCACGTACAAAATAATGTTATGAAGGGTTCTCATGGATTTCGTACGCACGATAGATGGCATACATGCCAAAATCCCCATGAAAATATGATATTTAGGCGGGAAAAAGAGGGGGGGGGGAGGGGTTGAGCATCCTGCATCTCTTATGGGCAAATCAAATTGCACGCATGCACCAAACGTACATGTAGTTACAAGACGCTAGCTATGACATGTTGCATTTGTATATTGGATAAACAAAGAATGCATTTTATTGTTACCCAAAATTCTTTGCCTGCAAAATGATGCATGTTTCGAAACCGTGAAAATTGATTGTAGCAGTGTTACAGTACCTGGATGAAGGTTGCGACCCACTCGCCGTCCACCTTGTCCTGCGTCAGCGAGTAGCGGTAGCCCTCCTCCGGCTGCACATGGAAGAAACAAGGCATGATTTTTACGCCTAGATTGGAATGGAAATTTCAGCTTCCCCTACCCGACCCACGAATTATTACGTGCACACCATATTTGCAATGCTTCATGTCCTAAAACCCTATAAAACAACAACAGAAAATACATAGAGCAAATACAAACAAAACACATACATACAAACAACCGCAGCAACAGCAAACATATAAATTGAGTATTTCAGCCCAATTAATGCTTGATTTTTTTTCCACGCCAAGGGCGTGATAGATGGTATTAATCCCCCACCCCCATTTCAAGAACCTATAACCAGATTTTCTTCAGCCTCTAGCTAGGATCAATTGATCTGGATTTTGATCACAAAATGGTATTTTAACGGGGATATCTTTCACGATAGTGGAAATATAGATCTATGGTACATAGAGAATCTTCACAAAGGTGCACTAGATATACATATACAAATACATGGAAAGCTGATACCAAGTGTAAGTGTACTGGCATTACGTGAGTTCATTATAATGAATTGTTGTTAAGTTGAGTTTTGTCTAAAAAATCCATACGTCTTCTGAGATGACGTCGACCGGGCGCCGGTTCCACCACACGGGCTGTAGAGCGATGTCGCCGGGTTCGCCGGCCGCCAGACGCCAGTCACGCCGCGTCGTGTTGCCTGCCAAAAGCAGCGGAGTGAGAGGGCAGGGAGGGGGAGGGCGACAGTCTGTGAGGCTCAGTGAGTAAGTCGGTTTGATAGATGTTTTTGAGGTTGTGAGCATTTGGTCGGTTAGATGTGTGGTGGATGAGTGAGCCCGTGTAATCACATTGAATTCAGGGTAACATAACCAGAAAGAAAACTTGAGATATATACAATGAATACAATAATGACAAGATCCTAAAATGAATAAGAACAGATACAGACCTAGAGTTTCAGAGCGGAAGCCGCGGACACTCGTTGGCTCCCAGTTTGTCCACAGCGTGACGGTGCCGCCGTCCTCAGTCTGTAAACAAACGAGTCACAGTAAAAAGTAAGACCATAAGTAAGACCGTAGAACATAGGTAGGAGCCCATTATATGGGAAAAAGGTCATATCCCAGACATATGCATATTGTGAATATCAGCTGAAATCAATACAAAATCTATGATGACAAAGTCGCAAGTTTGCAGTGTATAAATGTGGCCTACATTAATACATGTACTCTTTTCTATGGCTACCAATTATGGCGACACTAAACCCTGTCAAAATGATCAGCATTTCATAACTACAGTATTCCAAAGCATTTTACATGAGTAGTCCGCATTTATACACCGCAAAATGTGATAAGACTATAGTATAAAATGACGCGAACCTCTTCACGCTCCCATTCGACTTCTGGGAAGTCGATGTCGTTCATGATGGAGAGCCAGAAGGCACCTAGGTTGTTGTAGATGGCGATGTAGTGCGGAAACAGAGAGTGCTCCGAGTTCGGGTTCATCCTGCAACCGAACGGTGACGTTGGGTTCACAATTCAAAGCCCATTATTCTTAAAGTTAGCAAGATGGATTTCTGGCTCCGCATCCAACTCTTTTTATTTGTTTCACTATTCATTTTTATCATGCAAGCTACTGACCAATGGGTCAAATTGAGCCCAACCCTGATTGCAAAATAAGACTGCGGGCATAGTATGGTGTCAGGAACCAGGAATAGTCACCGTCATTGTTTAGAATTATTTCAAAAGATCTAAATCTGTATAATCATCGTGAGGCGACTCACATGAACCAGAGCTTTCCCTTCGGCATGTCGTCCCACCAGTAGTGAGAGTCCGTGCACAGGAAGAACTCGTCCCCCGTAGCGCTGATCACCAGCTTGGGCAAGGTCAGCCGCTCCTTGTACGCTAGAGCACGTGCCAAATACATTAGGGGTAGATACAAGAGACGTAACCGTCCTAAAAATGTCATATGGTTTTCTAACGAAATCAACTGATTGCTCTCCTTACTTTGAATCATGAGTTATGACCAGAAATACACATTTCTTAGCGTCCGGATTCATCACACTAGAGAGTAATTAACACAGGCACATCAACCACAGTCTGAAGCAGGGCGAATGTTGCCCGAAACGCCACTGTTTAAAAATGAATTATATGAGAATTTGAAGTTTCTTTCCCGTATCTTCTACACATTTGGTACCATTAGCCATGCAGTTTGATCATACGAAAATACAGCAAGATTATGTATGTAGCATTTATATGACACATATGATGATTCCACATCTTCATTTGAATAAATGGCCTATACCAAATGGCTATAATACTCATTTCTTTTACAGTTGGAAATAAAACTATCTACTACATCAGAATCACATGATATACAGGAGGGATTGAGAACTGTATGACAACCATTAAAATATTTCAACGTTAGCTTCCTAAAATACTCTAAAAGATGTGATACGTTGTTTCAAAACGTAGGCACACAAAGCTACTTACTGTACATGTCTTCGTATCTCCACAGCTCATCCGCTAGTGGGTCGGTGAGGAACGGCGTGAGACCTTCAGCGAAGTACGGATTGAGAGCGAAGGAATAGGCGCCATCCATGCTTTGGAAATGGTGCATCACTGTCTGTGTAGTATGAAAGATTGATTGCCACCTTCCAAATGGATGATATAAAATAGAATGTGCACAGAGACAACAAAATAGAACAGCACTCTACAAGTTGATACAACCATGCGAGGCTAGGCTCAAGTTCTCAATGGAGTCCAGTTATTTGTGGTCCCGGGTTTGTGGTCTTTTAATTTTGGCTCACGGCTCAATTAAATGGTCTCATTTACAGAAGTGATATCCTGATAACTTTAGTAGATGGCCATGCGCATTTGTGACATACTTCGAATGTATACATCACGTCAAATGACACGACATCACATGACATCATGGTATCACATTAATTACATCCACAATAAAGTACTCTACGTTCCTTGGTATTACATTGCATATGAAATGCATGTGCCTTGCAGAGTGTCATCGCCAGCTACACCAACTGCCGCGCCCACAACGGGAAGCACCAAGCCCAGTCTAAATACATATACTAATGCACATTGCGTACACAGAGTATTGATTCATAACCCGTGACTTCCAGCGTGCCATGATACACCATTTGATTTTCACACCGCTGTACAGCACATCACATTGGAGTACAGACGCCATCCTGATAGAAATTGCACCTACCTCTGGCATGTTGAGCAGACTCATCACCATGGGAGCAATGCCGATAACACGCTTGTCCACGGCAGCTACGCTCCACGTGGTCCAGCCGCGCTGCAACACACATACACGTCAGGTAGAGGCTAATTTCACAGTTCTAGCTCCACTCGTATAATCTGAAGGACTAATTTTGTATAGTACAAATGTAATGACACCCACTGGGTTAAGTGCCTGCGGAAATACAGTGTAGTGACACACAATTTTTGTTCACGAACATTGCAATACATACACATGTATTTAGTTAATTTTTAATCAAAACTAGCTATTTTGACAAAGCACAGACCTTTGAGGCGCCGCCAACAGCAAAGCGCGTGATATTGAGCCCGCGCTTCTCGTAGGCGATCTCGGCGATGGCGTCGAGGCCGCGCTTGGCACCCTGCGCCAAACAGCACGGTAAAGGCGGCGTA
This sequence comes from Streblospio benedicti, assembly GCA_019095985.1. Lineage (NCBI taxonomy): Eukaryota > Metazoa > Annelida > Polychaeta > Spionida > Spionidae > Streblospio > Streblospio benedicti. The sequence continues at coordinate 8,775,800 of CM032661.1, read as the reverse complement.
TCAATCATGCACGCACGTGTGCTTAGCTCTAAGCTCTATTACTGGATGTACTCTATATGTTAAATTGTCGGGGGTGAAATTGCAAACTACATTTATAAACTCGACTGCGATCACAAAATTTGAACCTCTAGTACACGCAAAATGTTGCAGATTGTTTTTCTTTGCAAAGGATTTGTTACTTTACCTTTGTCATGGGGAATCTGGCGATCATATGAGAATCTATTTCCTCATCTTCCTTTCCATCAAGAAGTTCATCCAAGTAGGACCTCCAGGTCCACGCGATTTGGGCGTCTTCACTCCTGTCACGCTCACTTGGATCATTCTGTAATGTGATGTTTCTGTGTAAGCACATGCAGGTCGTTTGTACCAATTATGAACGATGTTCCCATACTCGTGGTTTCTTTCCCAAGGTTCTATCTGTTTAACATTCCAACAGTTCAAATCTACCACTATACATACTTCGTCGAGGACCGACTTAAAACCATGGTAAGCGAGCTGGGATGGTGTTATTATGTTCCCACAAACGCGTGGCCCTGCATTTGAGTAATATCCATGATGGAACTCATGATCTTGACTTCTGATTGCACACCCAACTCTCTATCCTTTCCGCCAGTGTAACAGTAGACTTTGCATCAATGACAATTGGCCACGCGGACTCACGTAGAAGCGGATCGGCTGGTTGGGGATCTGGCGGATGTAGGCCACCACCGAGCCCGTCTCGTTGGCGAAGTACGCGGCCGCCAAGTTTCCCCAGCTGTCTTTACCCGGCGGGCTGAAACAACAGGGAAGTGACTTTAGCGGGCTATGGTATTCATGTTAGTTTCGTTAGTTTCATATTGTTATAAGACAATGATCGTCTTCTGACCGAGTCTGACAGTCAGGAATGTGTTGGGCACTAGCCCCATTCATATCACTCACAGCCACATGCATAATTATAACCAGATACGAGCATATACATTAACAGAAGTGCCAATGTTCTCTTAATATTAAAGGTTCACTAGAGTCTCGTCAAATGGGGACTATATCCAAACTACTAGAGACATATCGCTGTAAAAGCCCGTTCCAAAGTGTTGCTCGATGTTCTACCTAACCATGGATAGGCTTTGAATAATATATACCACTAAACTACTTGACGCCCATTCAATTCAGAGACAAACTAGGCACGATATAGACGTCGGTTTGTAGTCTCTCAATGACACATGCTAGTTTTTCATGCTCGGTGTTCCTATGCTAGGCTTTCCCACTCTCACCCATCTCACTTAAGCTGGTGACGGAAACTGTGTTGTTCTTTTATGAATGAGGGTAGCCCCATTTCACTGTACCGATCCCTAAAATACGCGTTTGGACTGGTAGGTTGTGTGGTTTGGCGTGTGCCCGTGTGTTACTTTGAGGGCAGCCTGTTGCTGCCGCCGTCAATGGCCATGAGGGCGGCGTCCGGGTAGACGACCTCGTGCGGGATGGCGACGATCAGCTGGTGCCACCACACTGGCTGCGTGCTGAACCCGTCTGCAGCAGACACAGCAGACGGTGCGGCGAGCATACCACATACAGGTTGAAGGATATATACCCTAAACTCTAACCCTGGTGGGGCTCAGCCCTCTGAGTGGAGCAATCAAGCGTATTCAAAAGGCTACATAAAACACCCCAAACAGGATATCTCACGTTCTACGCATGCACATGAAACTGGCCTGTGTTCATGGCCAATGACATTAAATGCTAAAATAATTGATAATTGATAATTCATCATGCTCTTCCCTATGCATGACTTGCAGAAAAATGTCGCATAAATACTCTACTACATCATGTTACATGTGCACTTATCAAGGTAACCGTCTGCATTCACTCTTAGACTAGATATTTCACTATGTCCAGATTTATTCACACTACCTATAAGCAGGTGTTTCCCACCCCATACCTCCCATCCAGCACTGTGACGTCATGTTGACGGTCCACATCTCCACTCCCGGATAGTCGTACTTGACTAGCTCCTCCCAGCCGTAGCAGCCGTCGTCATAATGCACGTACTCGTCCAGTTTGGTTGGCTCATCCTGTGACCGGGTAACCCCGAGAATGGAGCATTTAAAGCGCGCCAAAAAGCAAGGTTAACCTCTCTTACATAATCACTATAAGATAGCAAGCATTTAGGAGGACCCCACACCCCGCGGGGGCCGGCACCCAGTGTAAGCAGATAGCTATTTTTCATCGATGTCAAAGATGGTCTCTATATAAGCTTGGTTGGAGTACGTACATATGATATACAACATTTATGTGGAAATTGTGTTATAGCTGGCTCTATTAGAGTTGATTTTCTTTCAAACGGTGACTCTAAATTACAGCTACTGGCGTGTGCACCAAGAATAAATGTCTGCCCATAACACAGATGAGGTGCCGTTGGGAAATCATATAGAATATATGTAACAACGAAATATCACATGTACCAATCTTCTTAAAAGTATCTCTTTCCAATGTTTAGATAAGCAAATACGTGTAACCCTGCGTCATACGCTGTAAACATTTATTACAATTGTGATGTCATGTTTTCTACTTTAATCCCAAATTTCACACAGACGATGTAGTTCAAAAGTGGAACCTCTATTAAGACCAGCCACGGGACTGACCTCAAGTGGTCTTAAAAAGAGGTGGTCTCTATACAGAGGTTCATTGTGGTCCCTAGTCTACTAAGACTTAAGACCCATGAAATATGGTGTTTTTTATAGAGGTGGTCTTAATGGGAGGTTTTTCTGTAACGCCATTTCAATGGGTCCGTTGCCGGGCTGAGACCATTTATGCTGGTCGGTCTTACGTTGTATCTATCAGTGGTATTCTCACTGACTCTGTGTTACTGAAGAAAAGTAGAAAGAGATCCCATAAAATATTGAGTTTTTAATAAAACCAGATATATGAATTCTTTAAGAACGAAGTATTCGTGTTTTCACACAACTCATTTTCGAGTTAATGTGTGTTATTTTACATGTATCATGTTCACACAACTAGCACTTATCATGAAATATTATTTGCACTTCATATCTTAGTCCAAAAAAGAACCATCGCTCAAGTTATTGTTTCATATTGGATGTTTTATTGACCCTTAACTTGCAAAAAAGTCAAATCTTCATGAACAAGTTCAATATGTTTTCGTTCAAAAGAGGGCAGCACCGAGTAAATTCTTTCAGCACAACGCAAACTTATAAAAAATTATCATAATTCCATTTGCGTTGTGTCATGGTGACAGTCCACCTTATAGTTATTTATCGGGACACTCCATAAGTGTATGTAACAGTGCTCTTTGCGTTATGTCATTATGAGAGTCTTTTAAACAAAAACTATTAGATATCCTGTATATTTGTATTTGGCGTACAGCATTAGGTCTAATTATTTATAGTGTATATATTTTATGCATCAGGTGTACTCTTGATAAAATGGGGGTTAGGGAGGAAGGGGAGGGTGAGGGTGGTGGGGGTGGGGTGGTGAGGGGGGAGTGGTAAACATCATGTTGTAATGCCGAACGCACAAAATATTTGATATACATGTTGAAATATGTTAACATACCCAATCGACTGCCGCAACTATTCCAACCAAAACCAGCATTAGTGAATGCATGGTGTATGTTACTAACTTACTCCTATTATGTCTTTGCTTAAACTGGCAGAAAATTAGTCACTGTTATCGTTATCTGTAACAGCTAGTGATTTGTGTTTCTATCATTAGCTAGCACATGTTCACTTCTCTTATGACGACTGATAATGATAACACTGTTTTTCATGTAGATGTACTTGGACTATTCATTATATCATTGAAATGAACGCAAACTGTGTGAATTTGAATAATGTGGCTGTCACACAGGGGCACTGAGATGGAAGTAAATTTGTAGAGCCCCCCCCACACACACACTCCCCCGGACCTCTCTAACATCTCAACTGACATACAATGTATATACAATGTATATACATTTTAGTGCTCTACCATCGTCGGTTTAAGGAAATCAGTTTTACGCAGCACATATATTCGGTATTACAATATCTTTAGTATAACTTGTGAATTGATTGATATACCCGGAATAATAATGGATGATGCACATGAGGTAAAATTTATTAGGAACGTAAGACTATATGTAAATAAGTTACTCTCTGAAATAAATCGTTTTTGTAAGTTTTTATGTCTTTTTATTTTGACCCATCAACATATCAGTCTAACATCAAACAAATTTAAACAGTGATTACATGCCAAAAAAAACATTAACGCAAGGTTAATCATCATTTCAGTGGATTTAATCAGTTTGAGCGCTGCAGGAGTTTTTTGTATGGCAGACTCAACGTGGAATTGGCGGCACTACCACTGAGTCAGTGTTACTTGTGAGGTTTCATATTGACAAGTAGACGAGAAGAGGAAAACCAATGAGATACTTTCATTTTTAACATAAAACAACAAGCCAAAAGACACTTTTAACGACCAGTTGTTCGTGTTTTCACCATTACTATATTCGATTAAATCGAGCTAATTAATCACATACAATTTGTTTATACTGCTATTTGTTTTCATGGAATATCATGAAATATCTATATTTCTCTCCAGAAAAGGAATACACGTACAGTTAAATGTAGATGTTTTTATATTACACGTTCCAATTTTCCTTCAAGTGGCAGCAGAATAAGCAAAACGCAAACCGTTACCAAATTTAATCATACTGATGTCCGTTGCGTTGTGTCATAGTGACAGTCTACTTTATGGTGCGTCATCGGAGCAATGTGCATGACAATGCGTAAAAGCAGAAACCCACAAGAGCTTATGGGTGTCTGGTAAAAGTATATAGAAATAGCATTGCGTATTACATTGTTTCTTTTTGACAGTCTGTTTAGCTGCAGAAATGGGTATAGCATTGTGTTATATGGACACTACAATCCATTGTCATTAAATGAATGAAAAACTAATGTCAAAATGAAGCTATTTACGTATATCTGTGCTTATATTTTATGATTCACTAAAATTACATGATCTATGGTGCATTTTGTTATGAAAAAAAAACCACGTCTTCACACACATATCACAGATGGCGATAATACGTTTAAATTTGTGTTCACTAAACTAAATGCACAAAGCCAAATCTAGGATTTCTCAGAACTCGGGGCAGAGGCGGTAATTCACCCGAGGACCGCAAGCTCTTCGAAATCCAGAGGTAGAAAAATCAACTTGTGACTGGAAACAAGGGCCTGAAACCCTGGTCCTGTCTCTGTTACTGTCTATGTTACTGTGGTTTAGATATACAATGAAAAGTTCAATTGGTAACGTAGCAACGGAGGTGGGAATGTGGGGTTTATAGGAGAGTGGGATACGTGGAGAAAAAAGCCGAATAAGGAGTAATGTCATCCTTATCTATTAGGGCTTATTACTTATTGAACATTGACTTTGAAGGCTCTGTGAATGGAAAAGCCGTGAAACCCACAATGTAGTAATGTTGTAAAAGGCAAAAGAAGGGGATGTGGGATTTCTTTACCCTTACTAACTCCCAAGGAGAGAACTTCAAACTGAACGTCCCCGGGGCCTCAGAGCCCGGGGCCCTAATGAAATGGGGATAACTGTTTTGATGGAGAAACAAAGAAAAGCACACCTACGAGATGAAGGGTGTGAGAAATGTGACAGCGTTCTGAGCCTCCAAATTAGTCACTATTTTTCTAAATCCCACCCCCAAATTTAAGCAGCTCAATTACCAAATCCACGTGGAGAAGAGAACGTTTTGAGACGTACACTGCAATGATTACGTTATGTTTAATCATTGGCATTTGGCAAAGACTCGGCCGCCATCTCATCAATCATCGAAGGAATAGGCAGACACTGTTCTGTATTATATAATGTGCGGAATGCATGCTCCTCTCTATGTATTCTTACAAGATCGATATTGCAATGGATTGGCAATCCAAAAATGGCTGTAAATTTCATATCACCTGGCAACGAGCGTACACACACCACAGCAAACAATTGTAAACAGTCTTGACTCAAGCAAGTATCAAATAAAAAGTGCGTGTGTTTGCCAAGGCTAGGTGTTTGTGCTGATAAGAGAGCTAAGTCGATGTCATGGTGGAAAATGTATTTCAGCTATTATGCTAACTTCTGCTTTTTGTGGCATGTTGACTGCTGCTCATGATTTTAGTGGTACATACAGATTTGCTAACTTCCGCCGTCAGTTTAGACCTTTAATTTGTACATTTTTACATTGACTCCTTTTACTTTACTTCTACACCAGCAGGTCACGTAAATCCGCATAGCACTATCTTGCCTTTTCATGTGTTATGTAGGACGTTAAAGATTAATTGTGGGTGGGGGCATAAAACAATGCAATAAAGCTTTTATCTTTCATACCCCCATCCTAGGACTAATAATTGAATTCTATTTATTCTTAGTCCTAGCCCTATCCCAGAACAATAATAAATGGCAGTCTCCTTATAAAACACAAAATAATTCTTCTTCTTTTTCTTCAAATTTGGCAATAAACTTCAAGGTTCAACGAAGGCACTTTGGGCCCATTCCGAACAAACATTCAACATTTCAATTTTCAAACTTGTGACGTTTTCATGCAATGTGGTTACCAAGCTGCATGTGGTTGTGTTTTTCTTTTCATAAGGCACATTTCCCGAAATGTTGCACGGATGCTGTGCTTGCTGGACATTTTTACTTTGGTATCACGTATGCAACGGAATGCACACAATTTACGAAATAAAAAATCTAAATGACCAACGCAATAGCCTATAATACAGTAAAAAGAGAATATAAATATTTTCAAACACTATATCATAACTCATTATTTTGCCACTAACCAGTGTTAGCCGGTTTGGAAAAGGCTAATTGATTCAATGCTAGGCATACATTGATATAGCATGATCAACAAATAACTAAATAAGCAATGAAGTCATTGTTATAGCTATACATTCAAAGTTTCCCCCGACAAGCCTCACTAGTTGCGTAGCAGGGGTAGAAATCAATTCAGAAGCCCGTCTATAGCATAATCATATTGATTTTCGTAGACTTTCTCAGGCCTTCTCTCCTTTACAGGACAGAGACATAACAAATTCTGTGGTAGTCTTTATCACCACAGCGAGACCGTTGTTCCTTACAACAAATAGACATTGCAAAAGAGGCTTGCAAAAATCCAGCCCCAACCTGTCGGGGATTACCGCGATTCATGAAGCTCATGCCACCTAAGTTGGATTAACGTGGATGTTGATCCAGGCTGCTGCCGCCGGCGTCAGTCCAAATGGATCCAGCGTACCTCTAAAGGGCCTCGGCAGCACACACACGACAGTCGCGCGTTGTACCAGATCCAAGTCGGAGCCACTAGTTTTCAGTCGTGTTACTTCTCAGTGAAGGTAAGTGTTGACTGGTTTATTGCTATGTTTACTAGTTGGAATTTACCACAATACTGTTATTCATCATAATAATTCTAGTGTGTGCTGAACAACACCCACTAATTTGTTAGAGAGCCATAAATTTAGATAAATGTAAATAATTATTCTCAGCGTATCATTGTTGTTATTGGTGCTGGTTTTTAAAGTGTTGCTGGTTGCATTAACGCACTTTGAAGATTTGATTCTGGAAAGTGAATTCTGAAACATTTATGAGCGATGGCACTAAACCTTAATTAATGATACACTAAAAGCCACTAAACAGTCAATTACAGCTATAAAAGATCATTATCGAATGGAAGGACGTCCAATGACCATGTTTATTCATGGCATTGTTATTGGGCCGTCTACGTGTATTTTAGAAATGCAAAACATGTTTTGTACATGTTGTCTGTTATAATACACATAACGATATGGGTATAAAAATGACTTCAGCAAACCGCAATTTGACGCTCAATGAAAAAAACCCCCATCAAGATGTTTTCAAGACTCGAGACGCGCAAGGATTCATTTAAAAAAAAAGGAACAGCACACATGGAATGTTCAGAAAGTTTTCTTTTATGTACTACCTGGTTCACATGCATGCTGGCACATGAAATATAGATAAATTATAATTTGGCACAGAACTAAACAACAATTTGCAAACACCACCACACCCAGACTGAAAATCGTTCTAACCTTGAAACGAGTTGAGGCATGAAACTGATCAATCTAAAAAAACAAGCACTGAAGGCAGCCTAATAAAAAAGCTATTGATTTAGAATAGGTACTTGCATATCCAGGTGATATGCTTTATTTGGTACATTAATGTCACTGGTAGGTAACACATGAAACAATTTGAATGAATTTTATAGTTAGTCATGTTCCCATAATAGACAACAACGGACTGCGTTGGGAGAAAACTTGAATATTTGTGTGCCATAACATTTGGTCTTGTAAATTGTGGTATATATTCTGAATTACATATCATATATCACACTCACAAGTCAGTGTGCAAGTCACCAGACGCTGACACAATTCTAATATTTGAACAAGTCCCAGTGTGTTTGGACAAATTCGGCCAACGATACTCACTTTCCTTAGAATCCCTGCAAAACTGGATTGATTAAGAACTGATAATACAGTGGATTAGCGGATTATCAAGCCGATAAACATAGCGTATCAGTACTGCTAGTGTTGTTTGGTCGGATCATATCCTTCAAGGTATCTGGTAAGATTTAGTTCACTGCAAATATTATTGTTTGTTGTCTGGTCGTCACCGAGTTTTGCACAACCTTACTGGGGCGCCAGCGCTCTAGCACAGTCTTTTGTTTACCCTATTGATTGTCTATTCTCTACCATTATATCACATGATGGTGGATTTATGTAGATGATATGCATATAGAATAAAAACGACATTCGCGTGTGTTAATTTGATTTGGTGAGCATGAGTGGGATACGAACTTCCAGGCTTATTCCTTCCTATAGTGGCGGGTTGACCATTGCACATATCATGGTAACAGGAAAATGTGCTGCCCTAGACTGATGGTTACGTCATGGACGTAGATATGGGCTGAGTAAATGTACAAGTAGTTGAAATATTCGTAACATACCGAGCTTACCTGGCTAAATGTTAATCGTATTTTTGGTCAAACCTCAGCTGTTTGATATTGATTTCCTTTGCAAATGCAATGAATTGTGTAAACGTGCGTCAACGTAATGTATTTTTATTATGCACACCTAGGAAATAAGTACACCCGCCAAAGAATTTATGGCTTGGTATTAACAATATTTATTTTACTTTAAATATTCAAAACAATGAATATTAATTCCTATGCAGAACGTGACTGAATACAATTGAAATCAATTATACGACCATCTGGTCAGTACCGTTCATGACATTGACAAAAGTTCATTGACCACGAGATCAATGATAATCTGCTTGAATAAGAGTTACTCAACACCAAGGCCTTAGATTAAGGATCTGAATTAACAATAGCTAATGCTAAATATAGTGCGTGTTATGGGCATGTATTTGTTTGGCATGTCAAATGCGTTAATCTGATAACACGAAATCTACATGTCTTGTATTGGTGTTTTTTTGTAATATTGTTAATTGATTATATTTCGTACAACTATACCATCAGATAGCTTTTTTTGCTATCCCCTGAAAGACGCCTTTTCAAAACAAAAGCTTTTTTGCTGTCCCCTGAAAGATGCGTTTTCAAAACAAGTGTATATATTTTATATCAGAATATTTAATGTGGCAAATATGTCATATAATAACGTACACATTCTCACATTTGAACATATCTACGCCATGAATAATAAGCATATTGCGTTAACGCATTTTTTTTTATTAAGCAAGGCAACTACATGTACAGGAGAAACGTTCGAATAAATAAGCAATGGGTTGATCCATATAGTCTAATTATCCACCATTTTCTTAACGCGGTATAGTAGGAACGATGCACCTTTTAAATAATTTCATGGAAATTTAGTGCAAGTCTATTGCAAAATTACACGCCATTGAAAACATTATTCATGCCTCTTAAAACTGGCTGCCATGTGAAATTAATGACCTATTGATAGGATATAGATATTTCCCATTATCATTATTCACACCGGATGAAATGGGTAATGGTTCGGTTTATAAAATGTATTTAAAATTTATTGTAAGAAAACGTTTATGGCTATAATCAGTTATGATTATTTATTCTTTAGATAACAATGGATGTGTCAACTTTTTATTGAACACATAATTATGACTTGGTGAATGGGAACAAATAACTGAACCACTTTGATTAGCGGGTTCAATATATATGCAGCATAACAATTGCTTATTAAATATAGTCAGACATAAACAAATTGTTATTGTCAGGTTGCGATGTTTATTTGGTTCTCTATATGAAGCTCGAACCATTCCATTCACGGTTTCTGAAGCCGCCTGTAAATTATGGCAAGCGTTTTCGTATAGAATAGTTGCCGAATTCAGTGGCAGATCTTGGTTTTTGGACAATGGGAATGAGTGGGGGCGAGGGACCAATAATGATTCCCATGAATTTCGTACGTGCACTCCAAATCCCATGGAAAAATGAAATATCTTGGTGGAAAGGGGGGTGGGGTGGATATGCCCATGTAGTTGTACACCCCTGACAATTAATTCTGACCCGAATACGCTCTTGTAAGCAGCGTGTACGATATTCTAATCAATAGAGTAAAAATTACATGCGTGCGATCTCTGGATGTGATGTGAATGTGCCTCTGGTAAAGCAAAATGTGTATGCGACAATTTTCACCGGACAAAGTATACAAAGACTCTCAGGAAATGCACGAAAGGAGTAGTTCAACAAACTCCTGATAAGCCACTTTAGAAATGATTTAGGACAAGGGTATAGCATATGGAATGCCATTGAAAAGAAATTTACACACAAGAGCAATTCTTAAATAAAAAGTTGCTTATCAGGATAAAAATGTCATCTTATTCAAAATTGATGCTCTATTGATAAATATATGTATCAACATTGATCCTTTTAATGGACATAGCATATATAAGATAGGTCATTACAGTTCTTAGCGTTAAATAATGGAATGCTAGGGTGCAAGTATTGATACAAGTTTTGTAGCATTAAAATAATTGATAAGGCACTATCACATCACAACAATAGTGTTTTTGAGAGCAAGGAAGTGGGTATGTTTACTGTCTAATGGCAGTAAATCATATTGGTAAAACTTTTAAAGAACTCTCCAGATTGACGATAAATCAATGATCAATAGACCGATATGACCAACGTAAATTGTGACCGGCCTCCAAAACTGATCCAATATGTTTCATACTTCTAAATACTATGGCAGGTAACCGGGAATGAAGGGGTTCAAGTTCGCATCTTTGTTGTGCCAGTCCACTCGTTGACTCGGCACGTGAGCCCACCCAAGGTCCAACTTTGCCGGGGCGTGGGTCAGGCTAGGAAGGCGATAAACCATTGTGGTGCCATTTGAAAGTTCTCTATTGACGACGCACCTATGATGACACGAAATGCGTTTAGGTCTTGAGAGCGGGTAGCGGCCGTCTATGGATCGTTACAATTTACTGTGGTCAAATTTCCGACCGCAAGTCTATTCTAAGGGATGTGATCACAATATTTATATTAACGTAAATTATGACCGGTGACACTTTACGTCTGGTTATATTTTACGGTCTAACAGGGGTGGAGGTGGTGGTGTGTTGGGTGGGGGTTGGGATCACACAATATAGTACTTCAAATTAATATCAATATATTGTATATAGAACCCTACAAGCAACCTCTGTTTTTCTATGTCCCAGGTTAATCATTAGCTATGGCATCGGGAGACGACTTAAAGGCGAGCTTTGAGAAGTTTGCCACCAAGGGAACTCCAGGCAAGAAAGAAATGACCAGTAAGGATGCGACCAGGTGGTTCAAGGACTGTGGTGTCTTCGGCAAGACCTGCAGCTCCAACAGCTTGGACATTGCATTTTCTGCAGTGAAGGGAAAAGGAGCGTAAGTAGAAATTTACTTATATTGCATTTCAGCAAAATATACTCGTGACCCATTTACATTACGCCAATATTTCATTACAATTCGACAATTTTCTATCATCTAAGTCCCTTAAATTTCACCTGAATGTGTCGGCTGTGTCCAAATAAATTTTCACATTACATCACTCTTTCTTAAATAAACATCATCACAGTAATGTGCATTCAAATGGCCACTTATAATATTGCAACTTATCATTTCGGATAGATCCATCAAAAGAACCACATTTTGGTTCACAGAAGGATGTCACTTTTCCACTCAAACTTAATGCTGCAAGTTTTGCACCCTTGTAAGGTTCAGTGATTGCTAAATATAAAAGGAACTGGGACTCATTTATTAAAAATATAGTTCAAGGAGCCTGACAGAATTGAATTTTAAGATAGATAGGGTTAAGTGAAAATCACTGGACCATACACTTGTAGCAATTGCATCAAATTCAACAACAAGGTGAGCTACCCAGGGAGGAGATTCTATTTTATGTTAACATTTATAGTCACATTTTTATCACGTTTACATCACTATACAGCACAATAATGTTTTCTAAAATTTTACATGCATCGTGTGCTAGTTATACATTTATTAGTCCTTGTGTATTACGTAAAAATAGCCTAAAATATAAAATCAAGAAAAGGGATTTGATTTTGACTATGCTTTATAAGTATTCATAATATCTTGAAGCTAACCGAGTTTATCGTTTTGATATAGTTTTATTGGTATTTCTTCTATTATTTCTAATTCATATTTATCATAAGATTATGCACAGGTCTAACATATCTGATTATAAAATAATTACCCCTTCAACTATGGATTCAAAAGTATTATTTAATAATTTTAACTTTCCAGATTTACTTGTGACAAGTGTGATGCGCTCATTGACAAATTGGCCAAGGATTATGCCAAGGATCATAAGTGCTCTGAAGATGACGCAAAGACTCAAATGAAGGCGAAACTGGCAGGTGGTGAAAAGAAAACCCATGGAACAACGGTAAGTTTGTGTGAATATTGGTATGCAGTATAATGACGATGTCTTGGGGGGTGGGAGGGGGAAAGAAAAGTTAAGATATCAGTTACTAAGGGTAAGGTCAGTAAATAGTCAAAGTCAACATAAAAGGCTACACTTAATTAACATACTAATAATGATTTCAGGGTGTATCAAAAACAGGAGGTGTGGAAAAGATGACAGACACATCTCAGTACACCGGGGCACACAAGAAAAGGTTTGGTGATGATGGCAAAGGAAAAGGCATTGAAGGTCGTGCAGATATTGCTGATAACTCAGGATACGTCGGCAACTACAAGGGAGAGGGATCCTATGATCAGAAGAAGAAATAGGTGTTCAGCACTTCATGCTCAGATCTTGTAGAAGGATGCTATCCATTAAATACATCATACTTGTGATATCCAACAAACAATCATTAATTTGTCTTTATGTCACATGCAAGTTACTTATTGAAAGCCTATGGATTAGAATAGCACTTGGGGTAAAATATGTATAACAATTTTATGTGCTTATAAAAAGTAATTTGTAATTTTATAGAAATGATACTATGTATATGATTTATCAAAATATTTCCCTTGTTTTATCTAGAGATGTATTTGAAAGATGTGTAGCTGTAATGTAAATAGTGTCAGAAAAAATCATTGCCATAAAATTGACTATATTTAATAAATTTGTTTGTTTGTCAATTTATTTTATAACACTTAAATGTTGGTATTATTATGGTTCATTTCATCCACAAATTGCAATTCCATCCATTTGAAACCAAAAATGGTAAAATATGACTCTGTTGACAATAGATATTTCAAGATATGTATATAGGAACATTACAACTAGCAAATTATATAGATATTAATATTGAGATATTCTACTATGTAGCATAGCGATAATGAGTGGAATAATAGTGTGACCTTTCTCTCTTCTATATTGTTGTATATTCTATTATTCTAATAATTATTATCACACAGAATCTTATTAATTGTATTACATTGCTGGTGTTTTTATGTATAAGGGCACGATATAAGCGAATCTATTATTAATTGTATATTTTAACAAATTTACCAAAACAATTCTATAACAATGATATAGAAATACTATTTCAACAGTAGGACATCTATAATTAGTGGATCTATTGAACTGTTAAGACATATGTTAAAAGAGTCAATAGAAAATGTTACATAAGCGTATACATAGGCAGAGCCAGGTTTTTGGAAAGGGGGGGGGGGCGCACTTAAGAAAAAGAGGTGGGTGGGTGGGTTGGTGGGGGGGGGGGCGCACTTTGGGATTTCATGAAAAACCCTTTGAAAATGAAGTATTTTGGTGGAAAAAGGGGGTCATATCATAACGGTCTCATTGCCAGTTTGACCATGCGACGTCAGGAAAATGTGACGTTACTAGTCTAGTTTAGACTGTGGTCTCTGCGCGTGCAGTAAACGTACAATTGAGCACGACTCTCGACCAAGCAGAGTGGGTTATTGGCGGTGATTTTTGCACGGAATGATAGAATGGAAAGTTTATTACACAGTGTTTACTTTGCAATTAAAGCAAGAAAGGTTAAAATAAAAAAAAATAAAAACAAACAAAAAAAAACAAAAAAAACAACAAAATCAATTTTCAGCTTGTTAATGTTTATTATACTATAAACTATAAATAACATCATGTTTTGAAATAAACCTTTTATCATCAATAGTTTTCCTATGATGACACATTTTGTGGACAGCATCTGGTAGAATTTATTTATTTATTTACATCAGACAAGTGGTTACACTGTCCATATCTTTAACAACATAGGATAAAAAAATAGAATAAAATAATATAATATAAAATAATACAAGGATTAAAATAACGACTATCACAGTTAGATCAACTGATTACTAAAATTATACAAAATACAATATTAAATAGCGACTCATTCTTTGCTACAGCCTACTGTGAGGTTATATGGAATAAATGATAATTTTTCACATTTTTATATTTGATATACTATAAACAATGAAGAACAATATTCTTTTGAAATGAACCTTTTATCATTAATAGATCTCATATTATGATACATTTTATGGAGTAGAAGTAACATATATTGACGTTCAATGTTTAACAAGCGATATCCGAAAAATGAATTTGTGAATTTCTCTTTAACCGTGAATTATAGTCTTATTTAGTTAGTATACTTGTAGATATACATTCTGAAAAAAATGTGCTAGGGATATCATATTTTTTGTTAAAGAATTATTATTTTTTTTGCATAGATTGTAAAGAAATTAAATGAAATCAGTGTTCGCCAAACACAAAATGCGTATAAAATTATCAATTGAATAGATATCAAAATTTTGAGGC
Source organism: Streblospio benedicti (assembly GCA_019095985.1). NCBI lineage: Eukaryota > Metazoa > Annelida > Polychaeta > Spionida > Spionidae > Streblospio > Streblospio benedicti. The sequence goes on along the minus strand of CM032661.1, from coordinate 8,760,537 downwards.
ACGCTTTTGTAGATGATTTTATGAATTGTGTCATTGGATAGTGTTTTTGGGGATTGCGATTTTTTCTTTCATTTATCTCATTCTTCGTAAATGTCTTTGTTGCTGTTACTGTTTCAAACGTTTTCTGAACACAATTCTACATTTATTTTAACAATTTATTTTATTAATTTGGAAAATACTTTCGATTCTCAAGAATCTTTTTTAATCAAAACCTAAAAACCAAATGACAATATAATAATCTACAGGTAATATATAGTACATCCAACAATACATTATTTTTAGGGATTAATTTGCGGTTAAGGAAAGGAACATTCCTATTGTAATTGATTGTTTATTGTTACTCTGTCTATTGCTGGTTGAAAATGGTCACGTCTGGAGTTCATTTGTATATATTTGATTTCATGTTTAACATTTTAACACCTTCTGCTACTTTTTTAAAAGCTCTGATCAACGTTGACGGTAAACTCTCCAACCAGTTTGAACGTTTATTGGATTGATGAGGATTCTTGAGAACTGAAAAATACAACTTATATAATTGAAATACCCTTTATTAAACAATTGGCAAAGGTATAAAATTGAAATAAAATTCCTTAAACGTTTGAAAGACATTTAAAAACAGCAGTTGTTGTTTCTTAGGGCATTTTTAACTATCTATCATATTTAAAAAGACAATAAATAATATAAAACACATCTAAACACAAAGGAAACTATTTTCCCGCATTAGCTCTAATGACAATTAAACGATAAACAATAGTAAACATATTTGCAATTTTGACCATAAACTAATCACCATTCTTTTCATTGTGTTCAAGTAAAAAAATAGGTTTAATATGCGCATACAAAGCAAAGTTACATATAAAGCATTTTCTAGATTTAAAGAAGTTTAAAAATAAGATGTATGATAAGTATGAAATACTAATCATAATGATAATTGTGGTTTAATTTTGCAGATTTACTTGTGACAAGTGTGATGCGCTCATCAACAAATTAGCTAAGGATTATGCAAAGGATCACAAGTGCTCTGAAGATGATGCAAAGACTCAAATGAAGGCGAAACTGGGTGGTGGTGAAAAGAAAACCCATGGAACAACAGTAAGTTTGTGTGAATATTGGTATGCAGCATAATGCCGATGTCTTGGGGGGGGGGGGGGGGGGGGGGGGGGGGGGGGGAGGAGGGAGAAAAGTTAAGATATTAGTTATTATATCAAATGAAGGAGAAACTGGGTGCTGGGGAGAGGAAATCACATGGAACAACAGTAAGTTTCTGGTGTGTATCACTATGCATCTTTTAAATATATAGGTAGGGTTTTGGTGGCGAAAATGCTATAAGCCAACGAACAATCAAGCCAAAGACAAAGTCTTTGTAGAGGTCAAATAATCTATCTAGTATCTAATCAACATTTTGATGTTAAATAATATATGCATATCTTTCTTCTTACCATGCAATAATACTGCATGGTAAGAAAAAAATATTTAACATGAGACCACATACAGTTTACCATTTAAACTCTACATTAATTAACATTTTAATGATTTCAGGGTGTATCAAAAACAGGAGGTGTGGAAAAGATGACAGACACATCTCAGTACACCGGGGCACACAAGCAAAGGTTTGGTGATGATGGCAAAGGAAAAGGCATTGATGGTCGTGCAGATATTGCTGATAACTCAGGATACGTCGGCAACTACAAGGGAGAGGGATCATATAAGAAATGAAAACTTTCTTTTCCTAATGACTATGTCCAATGAAAATAACTTATTAATTCATCCATTCGTGACAATTCAATAAAAGATTTACGTATTTGCTATTTCATTTTTATATCGACAGCAGTTGTATATCATACTGAATTATAATAAAGTACATCAGTTTATTTGTTCAATGAATTTTATTTTTATATTACAACATTATACTAGTATTAGAAGTGAATTGCATACATGGTCGTAATAGATAACTAATACTATAGGTCACATCACAACCACATATTTTGCACAACTAAAGAATGGAAAACATTGTAAGAAACGATACCGTAGTCACAGATTGCATTATGGTAGATTTTCTAATCATTGAAGGAAAAAGACAGGGAAATAAGAATTGTCTGTGTCACTCTGAATATCAGATGTCAAGCAAATCTAGGATTATTAATTGACATAGTCAGTCAATAAGCCTAGAGCAAATTGACCTCTGAATAGACTGTTGCACTGCCTCACTTTCGTTCTGCTTCGCCGGGTCACTCAAATGAGGACAGTCACCACATAATAAAATCAGATAGGATTCTATCTGGTTTTTTGTTAGATATTTTTTTTCAGAGCAGTAGGTTTGTATTTTATACTTATTACGTTGAAAATTAGTTACGGGTTATTATGATTACGAAAACCCATCCATATAAAAAGAAATTAAACTTGTAAATATTCCCATGAGCCTCTTGGTCGGTATTAGTAAATAAACACACATCACATGCATCATGTCGTCGTGTTTTAAAGGCAAAACTTAACTGTAATTTATGACATACTGACTTGAATCCTTATTGTTGAAGTATGTAATTCATGTGTAACAATAATAGCACATAGTCCTCACGATTGTCATTGATAAAATGAGTTGTCACATTCTTAATGTTTAGATTTTTCTACTGTTTTCACGATGGAGATGTCCCAGAAATGTACTCCATTTGACAGATAACTATCCGAAATCGTCGAAATGGTTCCTTAATCATAGTTATATTGTATATTTGTGTGGCCGTTAATAAAATTCAGGCATTTTTGAACATCTACCTAAATTTTTATTATCATAGATAGAAAAATTCGCTATTTGGCCGTTTTTTGTATTAGACTAGACTGTCCACTCGTTTGCAAAACTACATAGAATTCTTTGTTAATATGAAGGGTAGGTATCATTTTGATTTATTTTTGTTTGCATTGTGTTTTTATAGAAGTAGTTATATGATGTGCTGCAACTAGCTGCAATAATTTATTCACTATTAAATGTGGTTTTTAATAGTCTTTTCTGCCATTTATAAATAAGTTGAATATTTATTAAAGTATATCTAATATTTCGACTAAATTGAATAGAATTGCTTTGGAAATTTCATCTATCAATTATAATTAAGTTTGAGATTGATAACAAAAGTTAATGTATTTTTATTTTTATGTTAAATGAGGTACCACTAGCAAACTACTTTTGTAACATCTAGATATTTATTTATTCTGGTATTTATAAATAAGTTTTATATTTATTCAGCACATAATAAAATCAGAGTTGAAATGTCCAATCTTGTATGTAACTGTGAAATAAACACATCATATTTTACACATTTATAAATTTCAACTAAGAACAAGATCACATTCACACCAGTCACTCCTACATCACACAGCACACCATTCACATTTACTAGATTTCAAACTTATCAGTAATGGATTAGTTAAAAAGTAACAAAAATACCAGATATTTTAGACACTACAAACAAGCACATTAATTCAATAAGACTTATTTGAAATGGTATGAACAGGCAGCATTACATTTATATAAACTGGTTTTATCACATGCTATTCAGACAGATATATGAAGAAATAAATTTTTGTATCATGGCCTTCATTGTCACACATTCTTTATGTGGATTTAGTTTAATTCAATTTTGCAACTTTGCTTTACACAAAATTGAGTTCATATTTACATGAATCAGCCAAATTTCTGAATCCCCTAGCCAAAATTTCAGAATTTGGGTCCATTATTTCTTGATGTCAGGGTACGTTTATTATGTATTTTTAACTTATATTTAAATAAGACAACTTTATAACACTGTTCTGTGTTTAGAAGGGTGAATGGACAGTAAAAAATGCATAAAAGTGCATTAACTTGGTTTCAACATATTTGATTAAAAAAAAATATTTAAAAAGGGTATGGACGATGGTCGAAAACTTTTCGAAAAATGCGTTCAAAAATAAAAAACTCAATGATTTTTCAAACCATTTTATTTTAACTATGTTACATAGTACACAGTTTTTGAAAAGTAATTTTAAAATGAATCTTGTTGGACATTTGAAAAAAGAAAGACTATTTTAAGTCTTTCAAGTACTTAATTTGCTGTAAATTATACACTGGGTTTTGAGAAGATATCACATCTTCAGAGAAAAATTTTTACATACCCCCCTTCCCCGCAAACCCCCTGCCACAAGAGCACTCTCCACCGCCAAATAATGTAGTCATGCATGTAGAGTTGGAAGAGCACACGGGATGTGCAAATGATGCACCACGCTACTCCGGGGTCCGTATGATGCCCGGGGTGCCGTGAAAAAAAACCCGGCATGTCGTAATGCCCCGTTTCTCCGTGATATTTCCGTATATCGGTCGTTGCTAAAAGGCAGACCACCAAAAGAATGACAGCGATGTGCATTTTCGTTTTTTGTCACAATGTACTAGGTTGGAAATCGAGTTTTAATAAATTAAGAATAGATAAGATGTTTTTATTGTGACAAAACTTAAACATTTTACTTATGAATATTAACAAAATTTGATACCACAGCAGCCTACCAGTCATCACGGTATGCCGGGGTATTTTGATGTTTAAAAAAAAAGGATGTTAATTAGCTCAAAAATGAATTTTTATTATTTTTTCACGGGCCGATCAACAATCAGTGAATATGATATTTATTAATTATAATTTAATGCACTTTACCGTTGAAATTGTCAGGAAAATACATCAATAATCATGCATCAGCTTGTATGCACCACGATTTTTCACCATATCCATGTGTTCTTTTTGAAAATCATGCTTAAATGACAAAACTCGTACACCACTTGTTTGATACTAAAAGGTAACGATAATATGGCATAATGCAAATTTTTTTGTTTGATGTCACTATTCAGCAACTAAACCATATAGTGTACATTAAACGTTCAAAATGACAACTTGCGATTTCATTGTGCACGAATGATAATATGACACTTGATGTCATAGCAAACTTAAATTGTGAAGCAATGTATCCAAATGTCAACAGATCCTAATTGAAGATCATTTCACAAAACCTCTAACAAAGAAAGATTCATGTTCTTTTGAGAATGGATTCAGTAATTTGTTGATTTCGCTTCACATCAGGCTCGTCACCATGAAGAGTAGTATTAGAGAAGCATCTTAGCTCTAAAAGAAAATATGTTAAAATTATCATGAAACAATTAATACTAAGTATACTTGTCAGTTTGAATATTTATGCAATTACCACTAATTTGTAAACTGCCATTTTTTTTAAAGCAGATGTTGTACTGAACATAAAAGAACTTTTTACATTTCAGAAAGAATTACAATAGAAATAGAATCATAAAAATATAAGACAATCATCAATTAAAATTTTACATGAAAAACAAAAACTTGTAAAAATATAGACAAATTCTAAACCAAATACTTGATTGGCTATCTTTATGAAGTTAAAAAAACTAACTTACTTGATTGGCTCTTAAATCAGAAATGTGCAGATTGAATTAAAGTTTACATTATTGTTTTATTCTATAACAACTTGCTTCACCTGTTTTCGGACACAATGCATCATTAGTTCTAGTTGGCATGGGTCTTTGTAAGATCTCTGGAAGAAGGTTCTCCAGAGTGTACCACCCAACACAGGATCATCACTTATAACATTCCCTGAATGATGTAGAATTCAATCAATTAAACAATGGAGTCCGGATCATGCAGTCAGTGAATCTTTTAGTCAACTTTTCTGATTTAAACTTTAGCTTTGTGTACAATTGTAATACTTTTAATATTTTAGAGTTATTAACAACAATATTTTTATACAGCATATAAAGTACATTGAAACAATATATTTAAAATACATACTGATTATTAAAAAGGTAAACTAACCTCATCATATGCAAATATTCCTGCATTGAATTCTTCTGACAGTTGCTGAATGCTATCCCGTCTGTATTGTGACCCTCATGCCTATTATTAAAATAGCAGTTTTTAATAACCTACACAAAGTTAAAATAACAGTTTTAAATCACCTACACGAACTCGCATTTATGTGTAACAAAATAATGAAACACACTTACTCCTAATTTTCTTGATCATTTGTCAACATCTTTCTGCTCTACAAGACTTATTCTGGCTTTCAATTCTTCTCTCTTTTTCTTTTCATTAGACATCTGAGTGTATTCAAATGTGGTGTCTACTCCGATCAGCTGCCATGATATGCACTTGCAGCGGCATTGCACCATTGGACTCATCCATTTCACCTGAAATAGAAAACATCATATAAATACATGTAATAATACATTTAATATATTAGAGCCAATGTGACCATGCAATTGCCTGTGAAAAAAAAAAAAAGATATATACGTACATAGTATTCCTGACCAAATTGCCTGTTCTCATTAGTGCTCAACAATGAATTGAAGCTTGTATTGACGGACGTATTGATGAAGGCAATTTACACCATTATCTGTATCATGCCTTCATCATTAAATATATACATATCTTTTATAAATATTTCATATCTAAATTATGAAAATCTTCACATTCACATAAGAAATGCTAGAAAGTTATTAATGCACAAAATATATTTTGCTTTTATCTTTAGTAGAAATGGAAATCTTACTTTATTTTGTTAGTATTTGTAACTAGCAGGGTGCATACAGCCAGTAATCACTGGTAATGACTTTAGCGACTGAACCTTTAATTTCTATGCTTTAAATTTAAAAGGAGAGCAGCGTACTAATATTCATTATTTAATTTTTTTGCTTACAATGTCTATGTCTCTTCAAGATTATTCAAATAACTCAAATTCCCTTTGAAATTGTCATAATAATATTGTTTAAGTCAATTATTGAAGCTAATAGTTATTTTGGATCTTCAGAGCTTCTTAACACAACCATATCTGGATTAAAATTATGCCAGCTCACTGATCTGGCATCATTGTCCCTTTGTGTTTTATCATATCAGAACAGTAAACAAGTCTCACAACTTCAAAATAAATTTGTCTTCATCAATAGCATATAACTAAAATTTTGGTTTGACCATGAAAACTACTTACTTACTAGTTTCAACATAACTGGTTTATATGTTACCATCGCATGCCTTCAACAGAGTGACTGTTTTGGTACGATGACGTCACAATGGCGCAAACTGGGTTTCCGCCAGGTGGAGTTCCTGGTGGAAAGCAGATGGAGGAGGTTTGGGGGGATGCTCTTGCCTTGGTTGAGGTTGAGCTCTTCAAGATGTAATCTTGATGGCTTCCAAGATCTTACGTCGGAAGGGCTGATCTTCTCTGCCTATGACTCTGGCTGACTCACTACTGAATAGATGTCCAGTATTCTCTGTATGGATCTGTATGGCAGACTGGGTACTGTGCGGGTCCAGGTGTTCCTTCAGTCTCGTTTGCAGATTCCTGCCAGTTTCCCCAATGTATGTTTCATGGCATGAGGGGCATGAGATGTCATACAACACTCCACACATTTTCTTTTTGGGTCGTCTTTGTCCTTGGGTCTAACTAGTAGGCTCCCAAGCGTGTTGAAAGGCTTATGGAAAGACGGGACACCATGTTTCTTAAGGATCCTCTGCATAGTTTCAGATGTGCCTTTCACATACGGAATGTGACGCCATCATGCACAAAACAGTCACTTGTTGAAGGCACCGCGACGGTGGTCACCGGGATTATCAGTGTATGTTGAAAATAGTAACGCTAGTGTAGTGTAGTCATAAAAATTAATCTAGATGAATAGTCCTACTACTAGTAATAGTCTACATAAAGATATTTGTGAAAGGTATATGTTATCTAGCATGCATTTCCATAACTTATTGCCAACAGTACTAATAAACACTGTTACATTTTTTCAGTAAAAGCTACATGCTATTTAGTATTCTCAGATTTTGCTTAGATTGATTTAGTGACAGGCATATGAACGTAGTCAATTTGAAATTAACAGATAAAGCACTCAAGTTTTTGCTGACATATATAATGTAATAAGTAACGTTACTCAATTATTGTTAAAATATAGAGCATTTGTTACATTTTAAAAGTGTTAACTAAATGTTGTATTTTACTATCAGGCATATGCTATCAGGACTGATGGTGATCAGAAAGTGGATCTCATAATTTATGTAGCAGATCATCGATCATGGAAATAGATCTATAAGTTTCTTCTAGAGACTCATCTGCAATGAAAAAGAAAATGTATAATTATATAATTTCCTATTAATATTGTTAAATGATTGTTTGACAACACCTTTCCTATCATAGCATGTATGTGTCACTAATTTGATGCGAGAAAAAAAAATCAAGACTGAATTAAGTGACTTTCAATACATTGACTACTGCAGTCACTAGCATGTATTATACATGTTAGTGACTGGGGTAGATCTAGACCATAATATGGTCCATATCTTAAACCCCTGGGGCCCTGATCTACATCTAGCAACTCCTGTTTTAAAAATATTTAGAATGTAGATTTTATGTGGATGTATGTTATACGCTGAATTTTATCTATATCTAGAATCCACGGCTAACTGTAGTCTTATCGGTAGTTGTTAAATATTATTATATTATTAATTATTTGTCCGAATTATGTACGTTAAATCAAACATCACATACCTTATCTAGATTATATTTAACTACACTACACTACTACTTACTATTTACAACACACTAACGTTGCAGCGACCATCGCGGTGCCTTCAACACAGTGACTGTTTTGGTGCGATGACGTCACAATGGCGCGAACTGGGTTTCCGCCAGGTGGAGTTCCTGGCAGAAAGCAGATGGAGGAGGTTCGGGGGATGCTCCTGCCTTGGTTGAGGTTGAGCTTCGGGCGGTGCGTGTAGATCTTGATGGCTTCCAAGATTTTACGTCGGAAGGGCTGATCTTCTCTGCCTATGACTCTGGCTGATTCACTATTGAATAGATGTCCAGTGTTCTCTGTATGGATCTGTATGGCAGACTGGGTACTATGCGGGTCCAGGTGTTCCTTCAGTCTCGTTTGCAGATTCCTGCCAGTTTCCCCAATGTATGTTTCATGGCATGAAGGGCATGAGATGTCATACAACACTCCACACATTTTCTTTGGGTCGTCTTTGTCCTTGGGTCTAACTAGCAGGCTCCTAAGTGTGTTGAAAGGCTTATGGAAAGACAGGACACCATGTTTCTTAAGGATCCTCTGCATAGTTTCAGATATGCCTTTCACATACGGAATTCTCACAGGAACTTCTTAGCCGTATTGTCACTGGTTTCAGACGGTTCTTCTGTTCTCTTTTTGGAAGGAACTTTGAACGCCCAGGGCTTGTATCCATTTACTTTCAGCACTTGTTTCACGTGTTTCACCTCTTTCCCACACGGTCTTCCTCCTCGGTTACCAGATGTTCAGCTCTCCTTAGGAGTGTCTGCGGACTACCCGGCGTTTGTGTTCAAGATGATGGTTGGAGTCCCAGTTCAAGTACTGATCAGTGTGTGTGGGCTTCCTATAAACACTAGTCTTCAGGGATCCGTCTTGTTTCCTCTCAATGTGAGTGTCTAGGAAGGCAAGTTTCTGATCAATCTCACCTTCTATGGTGAATTGAATACTCTGGCTAAGGGGAATTCAAGTACGTTGAAAACTCCTCAATCTGATTCTGTGGTAGGACCGTGAAGGTGTCATCCACATAACGGAACCACACCGATGGATTCACTGGGGGTTCTTAAGTGCTCTATGTTCAAAATCTTCCATCACTAGGTCTGCGACAGCCGGTGAGACATGAGAGCCCATCGGAGCTCCTTGGATTTGTCTGTAAAAGACCCCGTTCGACACAAAGTAGGTGGTTTCGAGACAAAACTTCAGGATGGTAATAATTTGCTCAACATCTAACTCGCATCTGTCTGGAAGAGTCTCATCTTCAATCAGTCTTCTCCTGATAACCGAGATGGCTTCTTCTATGGGGATGCTGGTGAACAACGCGGAGACATCGTTTTTTAAGGACTCTAGGAGGTAGTGTAGTTAAATATAATCTAGATGAATAGTCCTACTACTAAATAGTCTACATAAAGATATTCACATACCTAATTATTTCACTATCTTTCCTCTATTGTGAGTTGAAGTTCTTGTAAAGTATGATAAAATCCACTCAGTCTGTTCTGTGTTTACCAACAGACGTTGTATTGGGTTTTATATGTCTAATAATGTTTGTAACACAAGTAAGTAGCCATAAAACGGAAGTCAATTTATTTCCAGAAGCTTCTACAACCAAGTACTTAATTAGTGACATACATGTGACGTATATGTAATGTAGACTTACGTTACGACGTACTAAAGTATCATAACGTGCTACAGACGTGCCGATTTTTGGTATTTCCGCAAAATGACGTCATGTCCCTCGACCAATCAGATTCAAATCTCTCAGCCTCTAGCAGTCACATTTAGAACAACAGCTTGAATATAATTGCTGAAAATGTTTACCAATGCGATGTTTTTGAAGGTGTAAAATTTCTATCATTAAGAGTATTATAATACGCACAATTTTTTCAATAATCCACGAGGTGTGTTATGATTATGCTTTATGCTTATGAAATACAATGTAGAGCTACATGAATCACATTTGGAAAATATATCCGTAGACTAAACGTCAGTACAGTTACGTGAGGGTTCGTTATGGTTTAATACAATACTATTAGATGTGATGTGGTGTACAAACTTATCTATTGTGTATAGCTATAAGAATTTGCAAGTTGAATTGCTTCTTTGGCTTTTTGAAATGATGTAGTTGCATCATTATTTTAGCGTCCACGTCAGGCGCAGGGGGTTTGAAAGGTGCTTTCAAGAATTTTGCCACAAAAGCAAACAACACAGAAGCCACCAGTAAAGACATGACCAGATGGTTCAAGGATTCTGGCCTTTTTGGCAAAAATTGCACTTCCAACAGCCTGGACATTGCATACAGTGCAGTGAAGGGGAAAAAACCGTAAGTTGCAATGACAAATGAAAAATACGATAAGAAAATTAGTGACAAGTTCAGAATATATCTGAGACATCATGTCCACTTTGCCAAAACTATATATATTTACTATGACTTGGTCCATATAAAACGCAGAAAATCCTTTTAGTGGTCAATAAATTGTGATGGCTATACCTAGATGGTATTATAACATGGTGTGTATGACAGGGTTTGTCACAAGCTAGGCATACTTATGCTTGACTAGAATTTGTCAATGAACACAGCCAATTTATGAGAAAAATGTACTAATATAAACATGTGTGTAATGGCGAAATGGTTACTAATCAATTCATAAAGTACATGTGATATACATAAACCAATTTTCTCACAAAGTATACTATAAAATCAAATTACATTTTGTAAATGCTTGCATACATATCCACGAGGGATCTTGATGTAATCTTTCACATAGGATGTTATAGCCAGGTATAAAGTAAATAGAGCTTTACATTGATTACACGGAAATATTTTCAACAGTCTGTGAAGATCATAAAATTCAAGAACAGAAAAAAGTAAAGTTTGATAAAAAGAAAATAAACACACATCCTTTTAAAAATAAAATAGACTACTCAGATAGTTAAAAAATGAATGATAACATATTAATACAAAATGTTTAGTATAATATATCTAGCGGCTAATCTAAATACACATACATATGTATGTTGACTCTTACATTGGAGACTTTGGATGGCTCAATTGTGAAAAATCCCAAACCGTTCACATTTTGTTTTTGTTACTTGAAGGAGTTATACTGTTGTCGATCCATACTACGACTTTTGCATAATTGTCATTTTCATCGATGTTTTTCATCTTCACCTATAACAAAGGTATAACAACGAAACTAGAAAGAATTTGAGACATGTTTGACTACCGAATATGTTCGGTTATGAATGTTTTCAATAAATTTATTGGCAACCCAACCCGTGTCAGCTATCAGGAATAATTTATTGTGAAATGAATTTGAGTATATAAAACAACAACACATAAGAAAACACCTGGAGCCATTGTACCGATCCAGATGCAAAGGTGAGAATGTTTGTTCATACTATTCTCTTTTCTAAGTGAACTGTTTTTGTTGAAAAATGTCAGTACTGTTTTGAAGATGTGAAGACAAATGCATGCTTCTGTAAACAGAATATACCAGAGTTTCTAATTTGTACATTGGTCTACTTCAGTAGATGAATTTTTACTACTTAACACTTTCCAGAGGAATGACTGTTGACATGATCCCAGTTCTGATTGGACGTTTAGCAAAAGATTATGCCAAGGATAAAAAATGTTCTGAAGTGGAAACAAGGCAGGAAATGATGGGTAAACTGAGTGTTGGAGAGAAGGAGTATGAAAATGTTTCCGTAAGTCTTTTAAGACAGACGCTACTAATTGATTTACTGTTGATATTCATTATTTTTTATGACGTATAACAAGGTGACAAGGTGTCTCTGGTGTAGGAAATAAACTAAAATGTTGGGGTCATTTTCACTAGTTTAGTAAATAATATCCTGTAAAAAGCATGTTATATAGCCAAGAAATCACAAAAGTCTCATTATGATTTTAGGGTGTATCAAAAACTGGAGCCGTGGACAGGATGACAGATCACTCTAAGTACACTGGGTCCCACAAGGAAAGGTTTGATGAAGACGGAAAGGGAAAGGGTCTTGATGGTCGTTATAATCTGGTAGATGGCTCAGGATATGATGGCAACTACAAAATGGCAGGAACATACGACTAGAGACATTAATGTTGCTATAAAACACAGTAACTATATACTTTATATCATCAGGTTGTCTCTGAGAATATAAACATATTCTTACTTACAAGTTCCATAATATTTGCGTAGTAAGATATTTTTATCTACGTCAATTTTATATTCTTCTTTTGTAAACCAACACAATCATGTTAATTTGAACGAATTTATTTAAAAGATTTTGTCACCAAGGAGAAAAATTCATGTCTTGTGCTTTTATTGAGTTTCACAATTAATATGTACTATGTACTCATAAAAACTCAATTAATATGGACTACCCGGTATGTACTTATATAATGTGTATTGTGTAAGGATTGACAAAATGAATATGGCATAATTAATAAAGTATTGGTATAATAAAGCAAAGATAATTATTTTTACAAACAATATATAAATGTGCAGCTGTACAGTTTATTCATAGTTGGCTTTCATATATATCCATTAGGGAATTTTGTTAGGTTGCACGTGGATAGTTGTGACCAACCCTACATATATGCCTAATCAAGCTTCAGATTGATTATACAAAAATATTTTCAAATGCTAAATACAGAATAACCCATTGTACCAGTCGAAACACAAGGCTGGGCCAAAGGTGTCAAGATTTACTGCTTCCTACTGTTTTTTCCCAATATGTATATCAAAAGTTTACTACTAGAAGGAGCGGAGATACAGACAAATGAGTATCAAATTTTACAAGAAAAACAAAAATGTATGATCAAAAATACTTTCAATTTTTTGATATTCTACTTAAATCAAATACCCATCAGCATAGGATTAATGTATTGTGAATCAAATTTGAGCATATAATACAGAATGCACTCAACTATACACCTGTAGCAATTGCAACAATCCTAATATGAAGGTGAGAAAAAAGTTTATTTATACTATTCTGTTTTGTATGTGAACAGCTCTTAAATATCAATACACTGTTGAAAATGTGAAAAAGTCCTACTATTCCGTAAACAGAATTTATTAGTTTACAATTTGTACAAAATTGTGAGAGATGAGGTTTTACTATTTTAACTTTCTAGAGGGATGACTGTTGACATGATCCCAGATCTCATTGGTCGCTTATCCAAGGATTATGCCAAGGATAAAAAGTGCTCTGAAGCTGATGCAAGGCAGATAATGATGGGTAAACTGGGCGGTGGAGAGAAGAAATATGAAAATGTTACTGTAAGTCTTTAAGGTTAAATAAAATTACATATGATAGATAAAAGTCCAATATATCTTTGTCCATCTAGTATTACTGCCAATATAATAAAATGTATATAGGTAATGAAATCATTTGCATTACCAAGTACTAACGCAATACTTCATCATCCAAGCTAAATTAAAATTAATATTGAAATTATTTTTCTTAACAGTAGTCCAAATAAATTTAACAGAAATGGCAAGCCAACATCCACAACGTTAAAGACAAAGACGATTGAAATTTTAAGAATGCAAATAAAGTTTCTCTTGCTTACATATAATCATTATGACTTCAGGGAGTATCAAAAACTGGGGCTGTGGGCCGGATGACAGACCACACTCAGTACACCGGGTCCCACAAGGAAAGGTTTGATGCAGATGGCAAAGGAAAGGGTCTTGATGGACGTGTTGATAGAAAACTAGTAGATGACTCAGGATATGTTGGCAACTACACAATGGCTGGAACATATGACAAGAGACATTAATGTTGCAATAAAACATAGTTACTAGATACTTTATATAATTAGGTTATTTTCGAGAAAAAATAATTTTCCAAAATGTTAACAGATTCTTCTTATTTTGAATTACAATTTACATAATGTTTGCACGGTAATATTGTCATGTACTGGTATGTTAATTTTATATTCTATTATTGAAAAAAATGTTATCATGATAATTTTGACAATTTTTTTCAATCACTTTGTCACCATCAAGGAATTAGTTCATATAGGTCTACCTGTGCTTGAATTGAGTTTGTCAATTAATATAATCAATGCTTGAAAAAATAAATTACCTATAAAATATGTATGGATTGGCGAAATGAATACAAAATAATTCATAAAGATTCATATCAAACATTAAATTTATCTTTTTCTTGAAATATACTTGTAGAAAAAAACAACAACAAGAACTGTAAAAAATACTTGTATAGCCAAACAATTTATTTAGGTTTTGAAAAACGCGCTCATGTACGTATGGATTTAAATAATCTCGGATTGTTGTCACCAGTATTACATATATAGCTAATTGAGCTTCAGATCGATCATATAAAAATATTTTCAAGCCCTTAAAAGAAACAAAAGTAAAATTTAGTTAACTACAAAGTAACTCAATGTCCTCCAAATGAATAAAATAAACAACACAAATTGTAAACAATGACATATATATATATAATTCATAAACCAATATAAATACAAATATGCACAAACAAGCTTGTTGTTGGTTATCACGTCTTTTTCTGTGGTTGGAGACTTGATTTAGAATTTCAAATTTAAATCAGACTTTGGAGAACAATTTCATTTGATTTATCAAAAGCTTTTCTAATGTTTTTGACACGTGAGTGTCCTGTTCAGGGAAATGCAATTCTTTATAATAAATCAAGAAATAGCCTAAAACAATAACGAAACATTAAAAATACTATATCAATAATAAAATACAACAATTAAATTAATTGGTTCTAAGATATCTAAAAGTATTGTAAGGTCAAACAAAACAAATGAATGTGATAAATAACTAATACTTTGACTATTATTTTGGATAGCTCCATGGCCTAACTGTAAAAAACAACACGACCACAATTTGTTTTCCACAACATGGAGGAGACCACACTTTATCCATGATGTGAATTTTGCATTATTGTTAGTTTCAGTGATGATGTTTTTCCCTAATACCGAAATCATAATTCTCTCAATGAAGTTAAAAAGTATTTGAGATACAGACATATGAGTATAAGATTTGACAACCAAATATATATGATTGAGACTGTTTTGATACATATATTTTTTCACCTTTATATTCATCAGCTATCAGGACTAATTTATTGTGAAACGAATTTGAGTATATAAAACAACATCACTGAACCATACACTTGTAGCAATTACACAAATCCTGATACAAAGGTGAGAAAAAAAGCTAATTCATAATATTCTATCAAAATGCATTAGTTTTAAATTTGTAGTCTATTCTTTTTCAATTGATGACTTTTTTATGCTTACAACTTTTCAGAGGGATGACTGTTGACATGATCCCTGATCTTGTTGGACGTTTAGCAAAGGATTATGCCAAGGATAAAAAGTGCTCTGAAGATGAAGCAAAGGAACAAATGATGCAAAAACTGAGTGGTGGAGAGAAAAAATATGAAAATGTTACTGTAAGTACTAATTCACATTTTAATGTACACACACACACACGCACACACACACGCACACACACACACACACACACACACACACACACACACACACACACACACACACACACACACACACACACACACACACACACACACACACACACACACACACGCACACGCACACCTGCTTGTTTATGTGCGTGTCTGGCATTTGGTATACATCTGGATGTCTCATTTTAAATTATATTTATTTAATTTTCTCCGTAGCTGAAATTTGATAAAGACCAAAGTGTCAAAACAGTGTTAGT
>CM032661.1:8730396-8744114 GCA_019095985.1 Streblospio benedicti | reverse complement strand
ACAGTAATATTATGGTTATCTATGCTGATGTTATTCTATACTTTTGCAAAAAAATGTAAACATGGTATTTTTGCTAATTAAAAAAATTAATATAATGTATATTTAGTTTGGAGCAAAATACCACGTGTGTCGAAATTTGTATGCAGATATTTCTATTCATGTATTTATATAAAATAAATATTTGTATTGCTGCGTTTGTTATGTTTGTTACACATTTAGTTTGTACATTTTTTGGTAAAATCACCGACTTTGTAGGTATATTTTCATAACAATGTCCCATACCAACTTTCCTCTTTTAATGAGAAGGATTCGTAACACTTGTCCTCTTAAAATTCTATTTTCTAACCAAATTGTTTGACTGGTTTTGATTGATTTTTTGTCCTATGTATGTGTTGAATGAACCAACGTTTGCAAAATATATTTCTTTCATATGAAATAATAAAACAGTTCAGAACATTGATATTTCGCTGTATGAACTAAGGGGAATAGACTATCACGTTTTTGCGGTCACCTGCATTTTCATTGGACATGGCTAAGGATTCTATATACATTCTGCCTGATCAGATATCTGTAGGACAGTGATTAATGTGTTCTGAACTTATGTTTGCTGCGTACAGAATATAGCTATTCCAACAACAGTGCTCACTACAATTCCTCATTATGTGATATAATTAACAAAATGTTTTGTAATGATGGAATATCTACTCTTGAGAAATATTTATGCTTAAGGCAAACTGGTATGACTTAGTAAGGGATTGATGACTATGCGTGTAGTAGCATTTTTAGTTAATAATATATTATTTAAAATTGAGTTTTTTAAGACAAATTAGTTGATGTTTAGCTGGCTGGAGGGCCGCGTACATTGACTGTCATCCCCCCCTCCCCCCTTCCAAAAGTTGGACTTAACACTGTACCCCAGTGTCAGATACAGGCGGCCAGGCCCAACCTTTATTCTGACCATTTGGATTGTGAGGTGGATGCATTCTGCACAGGTTTGAATATAGTCAGGCCCTCCACCCAGGATATCCTGTATCTGCAACTCATTGCATCAATTATGGGCCTATGTTATGAAGGTGTAAATGTTATTCTTTTTGCTTTATCACTTTCTCAAATAGAGGGATGACTGTTGACATGGTCAAAGATCTCGTTGGGAGATTAGCAAAAGACTATGCCAAAGATAAAAAGTGCTCTGAAGATGAAGCAAAGGAACAAATGATGCAAAAACTGGGCGGTGGAGAGAAGAAGTATGAAAATGTTACTGTAAGTTTGTATTACACAAAAGAATTATTATTACTGAATTTCGGTGTACGCAGTATTCTTAGTTACAGTATACAGCATCAAATACGGTAAAACTTACATGCAGTAGAACTCAAATCCTCAATAACTCAAAGGCTTCATTTGAAGGAATAACACATACATTTTAATTATTCAATTTAAATAGAAATATTATCTAAAGTAACAAACCTGGAAGTGATAATAGGTTAGATTTATCAGTGTTTCTATAGATAATTGAGTCCAACTGTAAGAAAACTCAATTCTTGCATGATGCAAGAACTGTTTTTTAACAAATTTGACAGCGGCATGACTAGTTAGTTCATACAAGTACGAACAGAGAATGTAATAACTCAAAGATTATAGACACGATATTGGATAAAGTGTGTGTGGGCAATTACGCATGCATACGCTCTGCATTAAGAAATGATTCATGCCAACGTTTTGATACACTGTCCAATACAGTTATCTCATGAAGATGATCAATATGATTTCAGGGCGTATCAAAAACAGGAGGCGTGGACAGGATGACAGACCACACCCAATACACTGGGTCCCACAAGGAAAGGTTTGGTGAAGATGGAAAAGGAAAGGGCCTCGACGGTCGTGCGGATATGGTAGATGGCTCAGGATATGTTGGCAACTACAAAGGAGCAAACACATATGATAAAAAGCATTAAAATCCTGCAATAGACAATCTATTCATTTCAAATTCTAATTGTTTCAATCTGTTAGTAAAAGTTTGTTTTCTTCAGAATCTGTTTTAAAAATTGATGACTAACATTTAAGCATATTATTTTTATAATAATGAGATAATCAGTAATCTACATGTATATCATACTTTCTTGTATTTCACTCAATAATGAAATATATCTTTAGACACTAAGGAAAGAGTTCAGTGATATCCATATTCTGTTTCTCAGGAGAAATGATACTAGGAGAAATTCATGATGTAATTAGCATTTTGGTTTATACTTAATTTCTATTTCCCAATATGATAAATGATACATATCATAATGAAAATCACTGATTGGATTATTCTAGTTATATTTAATAGCAATGTCTCGCATCAGTTCTCAATTTTGACTATTTTTGTGTGCACACTATTGTTCAGCTTATGTTCTCAATAAACCGAATCAGAATAAACAATATTTTCTCTAGAGGAAATTTCTAAATTGGTCGGTATCTTCCATCAATGTTTGCTCCATGGAGATAACGTTACTTAAAGCAGGGTCATCATTCAGCCACTAAATAATGTTAGTTTGCCCTCAACTGTAGATATTTCTCAAGAGTATATATTCCATTAATATTGATGCAAAATATCTTATGTATGCTTTTAATTATCAGACGACCACACATCAAAACTTAAAGTGAATGACAGCCTTCATGACAGCATTTTTGGCGGTCATCTGGTCACAACCTCATCAACCGTGATAATTGCGTCGCTTCAGCTGCTGAAGCAAATTCTTGTGTTTCGTTTGTTTGTAACTAATCATGCATGTTTGTATGTATGTCTCCGGACAAGCTAAAGCATTTACCAATGAACTGATTTCGTTCAAATTTTACAGAACTATGAGGTATGAGAGGACACCAAAGTGATCGGATTTTGTGCACTTTGCCAATCAAAGTGTGCTTTCATAGGACCAGATATGGCCCATTTTCGACATTTTGTTACTAATATTGAATGCACAATCACAGATCAATATTACAGCAGAAGCAACAGTCTACTTGGTGCTATTTGCTGGTGCTAGATTAATATGTAGCATGACAGAGCCAATATCATTAGACCGTGTCACACAGATTAGTTGTGACTGATTACATAGTGTTTACTTTTAATGTGGAGTTCCATAACATTTTAGGAAACATCTTAATTGCCCGTAAATCAACGTAGTACTAGGGACTGTGTGATCTCTGATCACTTTTGATCTAGTTCATTATGTGAACTGTTTGGGGAGGAGATTATCACCTTCGGGCTTCACAGAAGTTTTCATGGGACATAGCCAGGGATTTTAAATTTAATCATCTTGATATCGATAGGATCCATGGGATGTTATGATGGTGTTATGAACTTGATTGTGATGCTACAAGAATATCAGTGCAGCTCACTACAATTTCCAACATGTGTGGTATTCTGATACGGTTATTAAAATGGCATGCAGACAATATTTGGTAAGGGATCGTTCACAAATGACGTCACCCGGCAGGGGGGGTGTTACAGCGAAAGGTGACAGGGGGTGGGGGGGGGGGGGGTCTAACGCTTGGGTGATGTCACCTTTTGGGGAAAAAAAGAAAAAAAAGTAGTTATTTAACATTATTTGAAATTACTTTCTGACGTTTTAAGTGAGTTGTTATATATCTACTAGCTGCAATCACATTGCTGTTTGCTTGATATACTAAATACATTTGTAAAATTATGTCTAAAGTATGGACATTTATATCTAAATGTATTTACATAATGGCACAGTTAAATCAATTTTAACTGTCATCGAGAAACCATTTTGTGTGCGCATGAGGCAAAGATGACGTCACTTATCAGGAGGGGGGTGCTGAAAAAGATGACGGAAGATGAAAGGTGACAAGGGGGTAAGGGGGGGGGGGGGTGTCAAAAAAGGACGAAAATGAGGTGACGTCATTTGTGAACGATACCTAATAACGGAATACATGTATCTATTAGGATACTCTAGCAACATTCAGTGAATCATGGCGATGCACGTAGTAAATATGTTACTAGAAAATATACTATTCATTAATAGGTTTATTTCAAATATAGAAAACAAATATTTAAATGTCTGGAGGGTCGTCTACATTGACAATGTTAGTTCACAATCATATTTTGCATGACTGGCATTCTATTCATGGCAAAGAATGGACGTAACACAGTCAGGGATCAGTGGGGATAACAACAGCATGTACAAAGTTGGGGCACCTCATGAAAAAGTGTGCCATTTTCCAGAGTGTTTTCCAAACCTCAAACGACTTTGTATGCACAGAAAGCAAATTTCAATATATTGATGATGAGGAACCAAAGGGATATTATAAAATGCAATAGTCTTTGGGTGGGAAAGGTTCCACCATTATGTGTATGGATGCAAAGTGCGGGTAGAAACTGATCACAAACCACTGGAGGCAATCGTAAAAAAACCCCTGCACAACGCCCCTCCACGCATAGCCCGAATGCTACTACGCATCCTATGCTATGGCATCGAAGTCATATATGTACCTGGACCTGACGTTCCCCTTGCTGATGCCCTATCCCGCATTGATCCCTGCAAAACAGGTGCAATACCAGGGCTAGACATCTCAGTGCATGAACTTCATGAACACTTCATTGCCAGCCCAACAAGCATCGGACAGTTGAAAGAGGAAACCGACTAAGACTCAGAACTACATGCCTTACGCGATGTGATACACGTTGGATGGCCAACACAAAGAATCGACTGCCCAAAGCAACTGAGAGAATATTTGAACTATAGAGATGAACTAGCAACAGCCGATGGAATAATCCTAAAAGGGACGAGATTCATTGTTCCAAAGTCGCCCCAAGAGGACGTACTAAAGCAGCTACATTATGCACATCAAGGCATAGAAAATGTCGGCTGCGCGCCAAGGCGTCCGTATTTTGGAAGGGCATCAATGATGATATAGAACGCACAGTTAGACTGTGCCCTACATGTCAAAGACATCAAAATGCACCCAGTAAAGAGCCTCTCATGCCTATGGATGTACCTCCCCATCAATGGCACACTTTGGACACTGACTTATTCTACTTGGACGGACAAGATTACATTCTTGTCACTGATTATTACACTAAGTTTCCCGTTGTGAGAAAACTCACACATACATCATCCAGGAGCATTTTGCACAGCTAAAGGGTATATTCAAAGAGCAAGGCATTCCCAAGAAGCTCATCAGCGATAATGGACCACAATATGTATCACGTGAATTTCAACAATTTGCTAGTGAGTGGGAATTTGAACATGTGACCTCGTCACCTTTATACCCGCAGTCCAACGGGTTTATCGAGAGGATGGTGCAGACTGTAGGACATACCCTAACCAAAGCAAAAGATGTGAAAGGTCCCGGGTTCAATCCCCGACATCACCACTTGAGGTAGACAGAAATGCACGAATGGATTCAACTGTTTATTGTTCAGCAGGTGCGCTCGGACTTGCATGCCTATTCCCGGGATGGAATAGCGTGCCTAGACTGCTCGGTTCCGTAGGCTAGCCAGGTGTGGCCTAACTCCACTACCACATCGTCAGACCCTCATATGGCAATGCTTTGTCTGCGCACCACACCAATAAACCAGAACACACCTGCACCTGCGAGCTGCTGAATGGAAGAAGATATCAATCCAATGTACCAGCAGGGACATCTGTAAATGCAGGAAGTGGTTACAACGCTACACTTCAACGCTCACACTTCAGGCCATCTCGTAGGGCGAATGGGATACGTCGAGGTGGGTGTATCACCGGTGGGACATTCGGGTCTACTGTGATGTGGTAGTCGCCTTCAAAGCATCCAATGCCTTCAAAGACATCACTGAATGTTTCAAGGATCTGCTTACGTGCTTGTGGGTCACCAATGGTACGACTGGATGAAGTTGATCTAGTGTGGGCTGTATTTCCCATGTAGTTCAGGGTAATAAGCCCTAGCGCCCGGCACATGTTGTTCGTCCGTCGATACGACGAGGACCATCTATCTATCTATCTATCATCCACCCTAGGGGTGTGACATCGGGTTGCTGTGGGTGCGCAGGTGGCTGGTCAGGCCGATTCGTGCACGGAAGAGTCTCGGGCAGTGAGGACAGGGAATGGTGGCAACTGTTGCAGGGTTGGCAGCTCTGTTCTTTTTGGCTTGCCGTCGCGTTTCAGCTGCTGCCGTCCTGTTTGCCTCACATGATTTGGCACCCTGGTGGACAGTTGATCTCCACTTTCTTCTGTCTTGCGCTGACTGCTCCCATGGGTTGTGATCAATGTTGAAGGCTTTCAACGAGGCTTTGAGTGTGTCGATGAAGCGCTTCCTTTGTCCACCTTGAGAACGCTTGCCATTCTGTAGCTCGCCAAACAAAGTTTCTTTGGAAGCCTGTGGTCTGACATGCGAGCCACGTGCCCGGCCCAGCGAAGCTGGGACTGCATCAGGACGGTGTAGATGCTGGGCAGGTCAGCACGAGTGAGTACCTCAGTGTCTGGGATCCTGTCTTGCCACTTTATGCCGAGAACCTTCCTGAGACAGGTGGTGTGGAAGTGGTTCAGCTTTTTGGCATGACGCTGGTAAATTGTCCATGTTTCACAGCCATAGAGAAGTGCAGTGAGAACAACGGCCCGGTACACCTTGATCTTAGTCTCTGTTGTGATCCCTCTTCTGTTCCAGACTTTTGAGTACAGTCTGCCAAAGGCAGCACTCGCTTTCGCGAGTCTGGCGTTAACTTCGTCATCGATGACGACGTTTCTGGAGAGTGTGCTACCAAGGTAAGTAAACTTGTCCACCACACTCAGTCTCTGCCCGTTGATGAAGATGTTCGGTTCAACATACCGCTTCCCTGGAGCTGGCTGGTGCATCACCTCAGTCTTCTTCGTGCTGATGGTGAGGCCGAAATTGTCACAAGCATCAGAGAACTTTGCAACACTGTGTTGCATGTCAGCTTCTGTAGCAGCATTAAGGGCACAGTCATCGGCAAACAGGAAGTCATTGATGGTGTCTGTGGAAACCTTGGTTTTTGCTTGAAGCCTCCTGAGGTTGAAGACGGAGCCATCAGTCCTATACTTGATGCCGATGCCCACGTCGGCGTCTTTGAAGGCATCTGTCAGCATGGCCGAGAACATGAGGCATGTTCCGCACAGGTCTGGAGGAGGAGTAGACCGTTGCTGTTGCAGTTTCCGACCCCCATGCTTGCCAATCACTTCTTCCCAGGAGACGCTGTCACGGCCAACTCGCATTAAAGTCACCAAAAATGAGGAGTGGCAATGACAGCATTCAAGTCTTCATAAAATTTGTCCTTGGTCTCATCTGGGTTGGTCATGGTGGGGGGCATAGGCGCGCTGACAATGGTGGCAAACTTCTGCCCACGGTAAAGAGGGAGTCTCATCGTCATAAGGCGATCGTTCACACCCTTAGGGGGACCTGCCAACTTGCCAACCAGCGACGTCTTGACTGCAAAACCAACTCCAGCTTCTCTTCTCTCTTCAGGTCCGCGTCCACTCCAAAAAAGAAGGTATATCCTGCACCTCTCTCACATAACTCGCCTTCTCCTGCCAGTCTGGTTTCACTCAGCGCAGCGATGTCTACGTTGTATCTGGCGAGTTCGTTTGCGATGAGCGCTGTTCGCCTCTGGGGTCTCTCAGAAGCGTCTCTGTCGAGCAGCGTGCGAACGTTCCACGTAGCAACGTTCAGAGGAGAAATCCTCGTTGTTTTCTTTCTTCCTTTGTTTTCGACCGCAGTAGTGGGGTCCCTGCCAACCGCGGTAAGCTGGCCAGGGAGAGTTTGGAGCAGGCAATGTTTGGGACATCTTTTTCTAGTCCGCTCCTCATGCCATGGAGGTGAGCAGTGCGTTCCTAAAGGGGGCGGCTCAGTCGCTCAGACGGCTGCCGAGATCCACCGCTGCCCGGTCAGTGAATAACGACCACATGGCCTGAGCGCCTGTGTGCAGGTTTGCGGCTACGACTTCCAGTGTACCCACACCTGTCGGCCGCCTAACGCCACAGGGCTTTTGGTCGTGAAGGGGATGGGATGGGATGGAGGTTGATAGATGACTTTGCGCGATGATTTTGTTTAAAGTGAGGAAGAGTTGTGCACCGGCCGACCTCACTCTCTCGTCGAAACCATCAGAATCCAGTGACCAGACAAAATCCAGATGACTGGAGACAAGACAGGATGCAGTGGATGGCCGAATCTGTTTGAGGGTTTGTGTTTGTTAGCTTCTTCTATTTAAGGGCCTGATCTAGAGTAAGATTTTCTTCCTTTTGTAATATAATAATTTTAATTGTATTCGTTTTTGAACTGGTACCAAAACCAGTAAACCAGTGTGTCAATGATTTGCTCTTGCAAAGTGTCAGTTCTATATTTGTATTCAGCGGCAATTATGCGTATTCTCTTGACAAAAGCATCGATTGATTCACCAGCGTCTTGTTTGCATGCCCTGAGCTTGTAACTTGCTATTCGAAAATTGCTTTTTGGTTTGACATAGTCTTCAAATCTTGATCAGCATGAATCTAGCTTTTTTGCATTCTCTGTACTGAGGTTCCATGTTTTTAATAAATCTCTACCTTCTTCCCCGATCCATAGTAATAGGTATTTGACTTGTATCTCTTCACCAATTGACTCCAGAGGTCCCTCTAGTAGCCGTTTTACTAACTCCTTGAACTTGGCAAACGCTCTAGGTGCGTCATCCGAATGCCAATCCATGCTGGGTGTATGCAGCCCTTGTAAACTCATTGTCATATTGAAATATTTGGATGCTTAATCACAGCTGTTGGAAAAATGTCTGTTCAAGTCCATGTACACATACGCATACGCATACGCATACACCTACACCTACACCTACACCTACGCCAACGCCAACGCCTACGCCTACGCCTACACATACATATACATATATATTGTAATTTTCACCACTTTTGACACCATGTTGTGTTTTCATGTCTTTATTCCATGAAGTCCGTCAGTACATTAAAAATACATATGAAAAAGATATAGTACAAATCAATATAATACACAATACAGAGTCTGAACATATATACACTTTATACACAGCGAATATTAGAGGGCACAAAATATAAAGTGAACTAACATTATAGAGAACAAATTACAACACTATGGACATGTAGCATAAGTTTACCTTAATGTACTTAATTTTCTGTTATACAGTGTATCTCGATATATATGGTACATGCATGCGTCATTCTTCTTCTTTATCACTTTGTATGTAATAGAGGGATGACTGTTGACATGATCGAAGATCTAGTGGGGAGACTAGCAAAGGACTATGCCAAGGATAAAAAGTGTTCTGAAGATGAAGCAAAGGAACAGATGATGGAAAAACTGAGTGGTGGAGAGAAGAAATATGGATATTCTATTGTAAGTGTGTACACTGTGCTATATTAAAACTATTTATTAGAGGAAGAAGGTGCTTTCACAGTGCATTTAAGTTTCGTAATACACCATACATGAAATTCAATACAATTTTTAAGGTCTGTGATGGGGCTCAGAATTTGAGGTTGCTTCATGGTCTATTCAATTCTATAGGGCTGGAGCGCATAATGGACCAAAAATATTGTTTCGTGCAGGAAAGGGCTATTTTTATTTCTTGCATATTACATACAATGTACTATGGAAATCGAGATCTTTGACCGGATTAGATTTTTAGAATTATCATTAGATGTGTATTTCGAGACTTAGTAACTTCTGTCACATGATTATATAGTATGTTTGCTGGTGTGCTTCCTGGATGTATCTATGCCGGTCATTATGATTTCCTTCATTATTTGAAGGGATAAAAAAGAGATATATAAATGTTGTAATGTTGTCCAAATTTATTGTACATATAGAAAACTCTACTCCCGATTGACGGCCACAAGTAAGGGATAAAACGTGTTTTTCATGAGCAACCTGTGTCCACTTTTCAATAACGGCAAATCATATCAGCTAATACATAAATCAACAAATGGCTTATGCCAACATTAGTTGATCCTCTTGATATACAGCCCAGGTCTGTTTCTAATATGATTTCAGGGTGTATCAAAAACAGGAGGCGTGGACAGGCTGACAGACCACACCCAATATACTGGGTCCCACAGGGAGAAGTTTGATGCAGATGGAAAAGGAAAGGGTATTAGTGACATGGAAAACAACCCTGGATATTTTGGCGTTTACAAAGAACCAAAGCCATTACATTGAAATATTCCAGTAGACAGCCTCCATCTCTTACTACAAAGTCTAATTATTTTATTATATTTGTAAAAGCATGTTTTAATAAATCACTTTGGCCTTAAATGTTAATTTTAATTATCTGTTCAGTCAACGATCTGGCATGGCGCCCATTCTTCTCACTCAGATTACCTAGAATAGGTGTTCTAGGCTGAAAGCACACCAAGAATGCTTCAGAGCTCACATTAGCATGTCCCAAACAATGCTGCTATGCTACTGTGTTGTATGGAGACATAGAAATATTAGACCTATACAGAAATTGATGGTATATGGGATGAAATTCACTTGTTGGGAAGCTTCACAATCAACTTTCAATCATAAATTTGCTAAATCACATTGTCACATATATGTAGACATTGCCTAACATATTCCTTATCTACTGGTCAGTATATGATTCATCTAGTTTTGAGTGACAAAAACAACAACAACGACACCCTTTCTTTCATGGACATGGGGCCATAAATCACATACCAAGTAACTCTGAGATCAAACAAAGATATCAATGGATGCTATGGTATCTCATGCATGACCATACTCATTTCAGACAGTCTAAGTCTCATAGAATATATGTGAAGATAGAGTACGTTTTCTAGAATGTTTTGAATATTATAAATCTCAACTTAGAATAATAATCATTTCTTCTAAAATTCCCACTTTGGGGATGATTTTTGATTTTATTGCGTGTCTGACAATATGATGGTGAAAAAAAGTTTTAAAATGAATGACAAAAAACAAAATAATCAACAATGAAAATCAAATTTGGTACGAGTTCATAGATGTTTTGGGAAAACACCATTTAAAAACAACTTTATATTTCAAAAAGTATATAAAACATTACATATTGATTGAGGGCCACAGATGTTGGGAAATGGGAGGGAGGCAAGATAAATCTAAAAATAACTTAAGAAATAAATCTTCATTTTTTGAAAATTAATTAAGATCTAAAAAAAACGAAATGGAACTATAGTTATTCATAGAAATGGAACTGTTTAAATGAAACTTTAGTTCACTAGTAGTTTGGTAATTTCCCTGTAACTTACTTGAATTAGGATTAGACCACATGAATGCATAACCAAAACGTCTGATCAGCGGTTTGTTAGACCAAAGATAATAACCTTTTGTAATCATTAATCATGATATTCTGCCCGAGAATATGGACTTAGTTTCACAAAAGATGGTGGCTGAAAAAGAACAAGGGTTTCATTCATTCACATCAGCCCTAATATACATTATGTGTACTTGACTGAAAGCTCGTAAATACATCTACAAAGATCTGTGGTAGACAAACAATACTTTGAGGAAGATACAAACGAAGATATTATAACATCTAAAACATCTTCTGAATGATACAAACGATGATATATGTTCAAATTATTTTTCAAGGACGGTAAGAGAGATAATGTTTTCATAGTGACCTTTAGACACTAAGCTACGTTATCAAAATTATCCATAGTTTCGTTATTGTATTTGTATTGTCATGAAGTCTGTCAAATTAATTAACTCAGATGGCTATGGAAATATTGAGGTGTTTCTTTAATGTGGCGTATGCAATTTAATAGTAATAATAATCAAAGTGATGGGTACGGATTGGAAAAGGGTTGGAAAAGATTGATACTAATCTTTCTAGAAATGTATCAATGGAGACAGTTCCTCCACTGTCTATAGGACTTTGCCTGGATCCAAGCCAAAATCGTAGAATAAACCTTGCCATATAGGAATTTATACCCAGGTCATTGAGTCTCTGTCACACTAAATTTCCTCCCTCCTCCCCCCACCCCCACCCCCCGCATTTCGTTGACGACCTCATCATAAAAAGTAACTTCACAATATTATTTTTTCATAATGCAAACACATATTCAATAACAAAATCGTTCTATGTTAATATCTTATATTGGCCATGTGCACTTGTTCAGTGTATATTTATTTCATGAATGGAAAAAATAATTATAAACTATAGATGACACACTGATGGCACGTGGGAATTTACCGTTCACGCCAGGATTTGTAAACGGGTCACAGATATACTCTATTATAATTTTATATAATCTTTACAGCTATATTAATTATTACTATAGGTATTACTATCCATATCCAACAAAAATAATGTATTATATTAGGTGTCAAACTCACCAAAATGAGTCAAATCTAAGATTTCTTTGAACCATCCAGTGGAGCACTGAACGATAGTGCCAAAGAGACCCAGTAGGTTCTGGACCGGGTCAAAATGATGACATGTTTGACCCGGTCTCAAACCTTGTATAGGCCTTAGAATAAAATAAGCAAAACATAATTTAACCTTGTCGTTAATGTTTATGTAATCTGAAAAGTACACACATTTCAATAGAGGAGGGATTCAGTTAAAACAGTCCCTTGTAAAGAGGTGTGATAATTAGGATGATGACGTTGCCCCAATCCCGCAAATGGCACAATTATTTCACCTACAGGGGGCATCAACCGCTGATAATAGTAACATAACACAGGCTCAGTCCAATAAAACACAATTTAGAACAACAAAAATAGCATATTATCTGCTTTTTATTTTCAACATATTTTGTTGGAGTAATGAAATTGGATTTGCCGTGGCAAAAATGCGACATGAGCAGCTAGTCTCCATCGCGTATTCACTATTTGTAAGAAGAAAGCCATATGTTGTTATGAAATGATCTAAATTACGTATGTGTTACACGAGTGAGAACAGGTGATAACCACAACATAAATATATGTCTGGATAGTTTCACTCTTTGCATGGAAAACAGCCCTAGTCTGCGGTCATGAATGTTCTGGCCTCAGACCACTAAGCAAATGATTAATTGTAATGTCTATAAATTACACCATAACTAAGTCCCCTCTACGTTGTATAGCTCTGAGTGTTGGCTAAAAACCATGTCTTTCTTCAAGAGAGGATATTTCATTTGCTGTTGCGGAACGGAAATTTTATATGCTCATCACCACCTTCGAAGAGCCGTGGCAGCCATTGATAAGACCTACCCCTGAAGTCTTCTCCAAATCCGACCCACTGGTACATGTGTACATGACCACAGCATAGTTGGCGATGAACAATACATTTTCAACTAAATTCTTATTAAGTCACATATTTCAACCTATTTACTCACATATTTGACACCTAATAAGTATAAGGTCAAGGTCAGAAAACAAAACCATATTTTTATTTGTCAACAAATAAATCGGACCAATGCATATATATATTAGTCTTAGTCACCCAATGTTTCGGACAGAAGTGCAAATATTTAGCGGCCTGAGCCCTTATTGCTGATCCCGGAATTTTAACTTTGTTGCAGTATTATATCTAAGTTACTGGGTGGCCTCAAACAAGCTTTTGAGTGAAAAAAGAATTTGTACAAAAAACATACACTGACTTGCAATCAAGAAATATTCTTTAAAAAAAGGAAAATAGCACACATTGTGGGCGAGAATCACCTAATGTGACAAAATAACTAACTTAGCGGACATATAATATCACACATGAAAGGCTATTATAAAGAATCGTGTTTACTTTATTA
>CM032661.1:8718790-8730296 GCA_019095985.1 Streblospio benedicti | reverse complement strand
TGGTTGACATCGTTTTTAGCCGTGCTTTGAGTTTTCTGACGTCTGAGTGTGTTGCTGTGCCAAACACGGTAGAGAATATGCCGCTTAAGTGAAGCCACGAGCGCTTTTGTGGGCCTTCTACAAGCAGGAATTGTTGGAGTAGGTCGTCGTGAATTTTCATGTGTTACTCTGTTTGTTGTTTTAGTTGTTTGAGTTGTTTCAGTTCAGGTCTGGTGATGTTTTCAATGTAGATGCACAGATTTTGTCCTGTGCCTTTCAGGTTGCATTCTATTGCAATGTTTTCGTCGCTGTAGATTTCGCGTGCCATGTCGTTCCGGGGGAGGGTGGGGTATCTTGATCATGAAGTGAAGATCAAAGTGTCCATCCGTCTGTATTATTGCATGAGGTTCGTGTGTAAAGAGGAGTCCAACCACTGCTGTGTATGTGATGTGCGGGGGTGTGGCTCTTACAGTTCGGGATAGTTATCCAGATGAAAAGGATGAGCCACATATTTTGTGTTTGAGTTTGTAATCGGCGTGTTTTTGCGAACGCAATTTGTAATCGGTGGGTTTTTGCCGACGCGGTTCCCATGGGTCTGATTAAGATGGTAGGTGTTGAGTGATGAGGTTGAACGCTGTGGTGTGGCGCGGCTGCGCTTGAGGGTGGTCCTATGGGAGCACGGGCGCGATGTGATGAGGTAGAGGTTGCGTGGATCAATACGCCGCGGCCGTGCATTGAAGTGGGGTCTCAGGGGAGCGCGGCACAATGTGGGATTTTATTCCTTGTCGTCTTCTTGTGTGGATGAAGTGTACTGGAGATTTTCTAGTTCTAGAAAGGTACACTCTTCAGAGCAATATGGGTCGTTTTCGAATTTGTCTAGATTGTCTTGTTGATCAAAGAATGTTAGTTGCTTGCATACAGCGCACGAGCCGATGAATTTAGTTGACAAGGAGCTTTTTTCTCTGCTTGGCTGAGCCATGAAGTGGCGGTATAAGGGGCTTGGTGATGTGATGTTGTATTATAGTTGATGATGTATGATGATTAAGCTGAGATGCTTGTGGTGTTGGTTGGTGGTGAGCAGCGATGGCTAGGTTGAAGTCTTTGGTTGGAGTCGTGGATGAAGAGTGACTATGTTTTGGCTGACTGCTGTTGTTATATAGTTGGCTTGCGGCATGCGGAACCACACCTATGGGGAACCGTCTCGTGGTGGCTAGACTAGTCGTGGCGGTGCCGCTGCACGTTTGTGATGGGTGGTGGAGATGTTTGTTGATAATTAGTGGGTCTATGTTTACAACATGTCTGCTTGGTGCATGCGTTGATGTGGGAGGCCTTGACGCTTTGACATTTGAGGAGGGGGTGAAATGAATGCACCATTTTGACTAGGACGTAGTGTAACTCGTCCACGTGGTCGCCGTGGTGTATGGGAAAAGATGCTGATGTGGAGTGTGCTCGCAAGGGGTTGCCGGCTAGGCACAGCGTACGTGCAGGTCTCTAATCCTAGTCGATGGCGGCTGCGACGATATGACACCCTTGGTTTGTATCGTTGTAGCGGGCATACGGTGAGAAGTGAGATCATCGCTGCGAAACGCCCCTTTTTGGGTCTGCCTAGGCGAGGGGTCTGCCGTCCCGTCCGTCATTGACAGGCAAAGAAGGTTGTGTTTGACCGGGTTAGCGTGGAGCACCGCTATTTCAGGGGTGAAGTTATGTTGATGTCCTTGGCGTAGGCTGAGAGTGGTTGAGATAATTTGGTGACTAAGTTAATTTCCGTAGAAGTGGGAAGGGCGAACTATGTGTGAGACACTGTTTGGGATTTTCACCGGTTTGTCAGTGGTGATGTCGTGCAGGTAGACTTGGTGTGGAGTGCGTTTGACGACTTTGTATGGCCCGTGATTGATTGTAGTTTTTTTTATTGCTGTGGGGGTCGTCAAGGGCTGATTGGCGCCAGAAGCAGATGTCTCCTTCCTTGAGTGGGGAGGTAGGTGCTATATTGCGCTTGTGTTGGTCTAGCATGGTCAGGTTGTGTTGATTGATTGCAGCCATGGCCTGTTGCTGGGCGTATCTTATATCGACGGCTTGTTGATGAAGAGGTTTGTATGAAGGGAGTGACATGTCGGTTATTTGACATAGGTTTTTTTCGTAGATTATCTCGTGTGGTGAGAATCCGGTGGAACGTGATTTTGTGTTGTTCATGTTAAAAATACGATGGGGAGCAAGTCATCCCATGTACGGGGATTTGTTTGGCAAACACAGCGCAAAATATTTGTAATAATTTTATTTTGCCTTTCCGATCATCCGTTGGACCGGGGCAGGAATGGGCTGCTGTATTTGAGGTCCATTCCCATGATGAGAGCTGATTCTTTCCAAACATCCGCTATAAAGTTGCTAGCGCTATTGGAAATCATTATGTTGGGTACACTGTGGATGGCGAGGACGTTTTTGACAAAACCTTTCACGAATTCTGCTGCTGAGGTGGTTTTTGTTGGCCAAGCACACACCATCCTAGAGGTATGACAGACGATCATAGCGATATATAAGTTTTTATTGGCTGTCATGGCAAATTTAATGATATAGTCTGCCCCTACCTTGTAGAACGGGGCCAGGGGTGACAGTACGGGTTGTACTGGTGCGTGCTGAAGGGGCAGGGAATTTTTGGCTTTGTTGCAGGTGATGCAGTTAGCGATGTATCTTTTGACCATGTTTCCCATGAATCGCCATACATATGTGCATTTGATGAGGTCAAGGGTTTTGTCGAATCCGAAGTGGGTGCCTACGTGTGAATCATGTACCGCCTTGATGACTGTTGGTTGCATCGCAGTGGGCACAGCTAGGCGAAGATGCGGTGATGTATTTGAATTCCTGTTATCGGTTGAGATGTTATACAATAGCTCAGGCGTGCCCAAAAGGCAGTGGGAATTTGCCTTCCCATAAATGTGGCGACGCCTTTTCGAAGTCGGTGGTACTGTGCGATGTTTGAGGTAGGCTGTGAGGTTGTTGCAATACTCGTCCTGTTGTTGCGCTACTAGAAAATCTTGTGGCGATAGGCCATGAGGAAAGGGGGTATTGTGATGTGGTATTTTGTGTTGAGGGTGTGATTCATCTTGAAATGTGACCCGCTTTTTAGTTGTTGACAAATGTGTGGGGGGATGGGTGTCAGTTGACTTTTGATCTCAGGGTGGTGGGTGATTTGTTTCTGATGTTACTGGATCGGCGATGTTTTGCTGTTTGTGAGTGTCCTTGATCTTTGATGCCGATTGAGTGATGGCGGAGATGTCTGCAGAGTGCAGGGGGGATGTGTCTAGCTTGTCATCCGCTGGTGTGTGCGTGATATTGTAGGTGCGACGACTGAGTCCATCTGCCAGTACGTTTTTGGCGCCTTTGATGTGGTGTATTTTGTAGTCGTATCCGCTGATGTAGAGCACCCACCTTGCCAGTTTTGGGGTGAGCCTTTTCTCTGTTGCAAGAATTTTGGTGAGGCTGTTGTTATCCACATAGGATGTGAATTTGTTGTAGTTCAGGTAGTAGTCAAACTGAGCAAGGGAGTAGCACACTGCTACGATTTCGAGTTCTAGAATGTCTCTTTTAAGTTGGGTTCTGTAAGTGATCGTCCACAATAGGCGATTGGCACTAGGTTTCTGGTTTTGTCTTGTTGCATAAGAGCTCTGCTTATGGCTGAGAAACTTGCGTCCATGAAGAGATAGAAGCATTTGGTGTGGTCTGCATAGTGGAGCAATGGCCTGGATGCCAGTGTTCGTTTTAGCGCTTCAAAGCTTTCGGTGCAAGTTGAAGTCCAGTCCCATTTATTGCCCTTTTTGAGTAGATTAAGGAGGGGGGTTACTTTGTCTCCTATTTTTGGTATGTAGTTTAAAAAATTGCCGCAAATGCCAAGGAAACTTTTTAGTTCCCTGGGTTTGGAGGGGGTTAGAAATGAGGTTATTGCGTCCATATGTCATTTTGAGTGTTTGATCCCATCGGACGTGATTGTGTGTCCCAAGTAGTCGCATGAGTTCGCACCTAAGGTGCATCTGGAGGTGGCTAGTTTTAGTCCTGATTTTTCGATTGACGCGAGGACATTGTGAAGATCTTCGAGGTGTAGCTGTTTGTTGGGCAAAATTACAAGGATGTCGTCCAAATACGCCGTTGCACATATACCGATGTGATCTGGGAGGACTGTGGCCATCACTTTGGTAAAATGGGCGGGTGCTGAGCAGAGGCCCTGTGGACATTTTTTAAAGACGTAGCTTTTGTTCTCGAAATGAAAACCGCAGAGCGGTTGGCTGTCTTTATGGAGAGGTATCTGAAAATATCCCTGTTTGAGGTCCAGTGTACTGAAAATGGTTGCTTTTCATCGGCGATGGTGTCTATGACGGCTTGGACACTGGGGATGATCCATTTGCCCCAAACGCAGTTCACATTCAGCCCTCTAAGATCAATTATGGGACGTATCTCGTACGTGTTGTTAGGTGATTGGAGGTGTTTACGACT
The DNA here is from genome assembly GCA_019095985.1 of Streblospio benedicti. Taxonomy (NCBI): domain Eukaryota; kingdom Metazoa; phylum Annelida; class Polychaeta; order Spionida; family Spionidae; genus Streblospio; species Streblospio benedicti. The sequence continues at coordinate 8,725,835 of CM032661.1, read as the reverse complement.
CCTTTTGACCCCTTTTCGAACAGGGACGAGGGGGCCTACCCATTTAATGTGGGAAGACACTTCGATTATGCCTTGTTCAAGCATTTTTTTTATCTTTTCCGCCATGCGTTTGCGTACATCCAGGTGGTAGCGATATTGGGAGAAGTTTTTCGGTTCAGCATTAGGTTTCAATATGATTTTGAGGGGCGAGTGTTTACATTCGCCAAGTTTGCCGTCTTTAGTCATGAAGGCGGAAGTGTGTTGGTTTAGTACATCCAGAATTTGTTGCTGATAGGGTAGTGTCGTCGGAAAGGTTGTCCAGGTTGAAGGTGGGTTCGTCAGCGTGATTTCGGTGATTTGGCCCCGTGTCAGGTGTTGGGGGGTCTGTGATGTCCTCTTCTTCCATAGATGTGAAGGTGGCAACGGATGACCCTTGGGGGATGGTGACTGGTTGTTTGGTGGTATTGCATATGAGTATGGGGACTTGTGACGCTTGTGTGGTGGATGCCGTGGAAATGACATGGATGCCGTCTTTCATCATGGTGGGTTGTATTGTGCCGTGGAGGCCTGATTGCAGGATGATGCGTGATGGTAGTCTCCCAGTGACGATGGCGGTGGATTGAGGCGCTAATTCGAGGTTTTCATTCGTGAAAACGTCGCGAAATGGCGACGGTATATTTATGGTGTTGTTATCCAGGTCCATGAGGATTTTGTTGGATTTCATGAAGGGAATGCCGAGAATGAAGTTGAAGTTAGTCGTTTCGAACACGTAGAATAATGCTGTAACTAGGACATCAGCCAGATAGAATGATAATTGTGTTTTGCCGATTGTGGCAGAGGCGGTTGTGAATGAGCGGGAAGAGGGCAGCAGAGTGGTGATTTCCGGGTATAGTTTGTTAAGGGATGCTAGGCTGATGCAATTGATGGAGCTGCCCGTGTCAAGGAGGGCGGTTGTTTCTTTTAATGAGGCTGTTTTGATATGTACCAGGTTACTATTGTATATTGTTGTGGAGACTATTGTGTCGGAGGTGTCCGTGGCGTAGGAGAGGGGCAGTATCGATCCTGGTACGTATTTTAGTTTTTTGTGTCTTGCTCGTCACCGTGGATGACGTTGACATGAGGCGTGGGTGACCGGTCATATCTGTTTCTGGAGTTTCTATTGTAGGAGGGCGATCTACTGTATCTGCCCCTGCGTTGGTCACTAGCACTGCGTTGTCTGTAGCGGGGGTTATATCTGTCCCGGCTCATACTGCGACGATTGTCGTAGGAGGCACTACGTTGCCTGCGCTCTCGTGATTGGCGTGAGTCGGGGCGCCTGTTACGTGATTGGCTCCGGTAGTTGCGTTGGACGTGGTTGTCGTAACGTGATCTGTTGTTGTCGGTGTCCTGGCGGCCTTGGTTGTCATAATCTGATCTGTAGTTGTCGGTGTCCTGGCGGCCTTGGTGGCGTGGTTGGTCGATGGCTAGCACTGAGGGTTTGGTGGAGATCGCGAGGCTGTGTTCCACTGTTTCTGCACAAATTTGAGCCTGACGGAGGCTCGTTGGTAACATGAGGAGCACTTTTTGAGTGATCTAATCTCTGAGATTTTGGATGTACACATCTAATTGTCGGTCTGCATTGGTGATGTTACATTCCTGTAATCGGCGCGTAATTTCTAGGTTGAAATCGCACGCGGATTCTGTGGCGCCCTGTTGATGCTGGAGGCGGCCGCCCTGGTGGTGGGTGGCTGGTGGGCTATGGAGAACGCCCACTGGCGTTGAGGCTGGCCATCGCCGTGTCAAAGGTGGCCTTGTCTGTGGCGGGCATGCTGTTATAATGCATGCTGTTATAATGCACCTTTGCATAGTCCTGAGCAGGACTGTAGGCATCTAGGGCCCAGGTTGTCTATTGTCGGATCATCTTTGGGCCACTGGAGTGCTGGGAGTGATTGATGCCAGGTGGCCTCGGTGAGGCTGTTGACAGCGTCTGGTCATGTCCCAAAACTGGAGTCTTGAGCGCTGTTGAAGGTAGGTGCAGTTATTTTGGGCGGATCGGTCGTTGTTTTCCTGGTGAATTTGTTGTTGTCAATCTGGACAGTGTTCTTTAAGATGAGCCAGTTCTCTTTACGTATTGTTTTATGCTGTTGTCGGCCCAATTGTCTTGTGGCTGCTTGAGATTTTATGTGCCTGGTGGTCTGCCAGGATGTGGCTATTTGATTGTCCAGGTCGCAGATGCTTGAGTGGTGGTTGCCAGTGTGGGCCAGGTAGTTAGTGCATTCGTGAGATGGTCGATGTGTGTTAGGAAGTCAGCAGTTAGCTGAGATGTTGTCTGGGTCATAACCCTTTTGAAGTCCTCGTGGAGGTGGGTGATCAATTGTTTTTGAGTGTTGGTGAAAGTGTTTAGCATGTGGTTGACCATGTCCGAAACATCTGTAGGTGCGATTAAGTTTGAGTGGCGCACAGGAGAGAGAGAACGCAAACGAGCAGATGTGGTTTGCTGAGTGAACAGAGTGTTTCATTCTGTCGACGAGGGACCTGTATTGTTGTTGCAGGTTTTCTATGGCATCCATCATTACATTTTCGCGATCGGGCTGAGTCAAGTTAGCCGGCCTATGGTGGTCATAGAAAGGGTATTGTCTGTAGAGTGCGCTTCCAGGTGGCCCGTATGTTGGGTGGTCGCGGAATTCCATTCCAGCATCGTCCTGTGAGTCATTTATCATGTCATCTAAATCGATGCTTGGCGCATCGGATAAAGGGCGTTTGTTTATGCCATTATCTTCTAGCCGGCGTGGAATGTACTGCTGGCGGTGGTCATCGTGTGCGACTGGCGTGCGCTGACCAGGTGGAATGTGTCCTGACGAGTCGGTCGCATCTCAGTCGGCTTGACTGTTTATATTAATGGGGTCATATGTCTTGGTCTGAACCTCCTGGCCTTTGATGGCCACGGGTGAGAAGCGGTCCACTAGGCCTTGATGTAGACTGGCTGGGCCCAGGTATGGTGTGGGGAGGCACGCCTCATGAGGCGTGGGCGCAGCTGGCATTTTGAAGCTCGCGTGGGCCGTGGCGCCTGGGTCTGATGGTGCGCTGCTCTTGGGGGATGGGCGATGTCGGATTGGCGTGTGGGCTGGCATTGTTGCTGGTATTTTGTCGATGAGTGTTTGCCACTGTGTTTTGGACATTGGTGATGTCTCTTGGTGTCGCATTTTTGGCGCCGGTTAACGCTGTTGCTTGCGAGGTGGCGTGGCTGGCTGAGGCAGCCGGGTTGGGGGTGGAGGTCGAGGTGGGGCCTGTCCTGGTGGTTGGTGTCTGAGACGCCGATGAAGTTTGCTGCAACAGCGCCGTGTGGAGGTTTCTATTGGATAAATCCGCGTCTGGTCGGCCCGTGGATGCTGTGTGCCGGTATAGGGCGATGTCGTCGTCTGACCTGTAATGAGGTACTGTGGTGTCGAGGTCGCCTAGTAGGTCGGAACTGTTTTTGTGGATTTCCGGCTCGGAGTCCATGGCGTTAGTAGTTGGGAAAGTGGGGGACATATTCTGGGGTGATGTGGGGTGTGTTTTGTACCCACTCCTGGTCCCAGAAGTAGCACTCTGATGAACAAAGTGGTACTTCCCGGAAGCGGTCGTGTTCAAGTTTAGACCTGAAAAATAATGGCGTCTGGCAGGAGATGCAGGTCCCTATGAACTCAGTGATCTTGGTTGTTTTTACGTGGGCCGCGGTGTGGGTTATGGCGCAGGGGCTGGACAGTTTCGTGGTGGCGACATATTGGGGGATCTGGAGCAATGTATGGGAGGCCCTCGTAGTCGGCGTGCACACTTGTCGGAGCAGATGGGGTGTGCTTTAAATGCTTGCAGCGCCTTTGATGTTGGGAAATCGATAATAACATCACAAACTTTACAGATCCCGGGAAGCTGATGGAGGTGGGGGAATATGTCGCAGTGGGAGAGCACAGGGTCGGTGAGGAATATTTCTAGTTCTCTTCGTTTGCAAGAGGTTTGCAGATCAGTACAAGCAGCGGTCGGTTTGATTAATTGACTTATTGTGTTTCCACTTGTTTTTTGTTTGGAATAAAAACCAGTTCTTTACAGATAGTACACGCAGCGGCAAGTTTGGGATTTAATGACTTACTTGTGTTGTCCATATGTTCCTCGTAATGATGATACTGAATATTACTTTTAATCGATGATTGCTCGTTATTGCAAGGCCCAGGGCTCGTTATCACGTTGGTGTCTCCCTGGGGCATCGCCAAACGCGAGCGATAGATGGGTGTGATTTCAGCGTGGCCTGGAGCTCGTTAACGTGGCTGCTGGTCCTTTGGGAGCAGGCGAGATGCGGGTTGCTGGTCCTCAGTGTGGCACATGAACTTGATAGTATCGCACAGTGCTGTATTGTTGCTGATGAGATCGGCGTGCTGGTCCCATGGGGCAGAGACGAGTGCTCAGCTGAAGAGTTGATGAGTCTGCGGGTGTGTGCTCTGCTGTAGGCGCGATCAGTAAAAGATGAAGTTTCGATGAAAGGTTGATTCAATCGTTGACTTCTCCTCCATTGAGATACTGAGAACAACGCGTCCTAATACGTTCGGAGTTTATTCAGCAACTGTCTGTGCTCTGCGCTCCTGCCTCCCACAGCCTTCATTAGACTTTTACAGCTCCGCTCGCTTACTCAGTGCCCTATGAGTCTCGAAGAGGCTCATGGGCAACTACCGCAGTTTGGATACTATTGTTCTATTGTGTCCTGATATGGTTTGTTTCATGTTAGGCATGCAACTGTAACTTATTTTTATTGTGTTTCTATTGAGGACACTGTGTAGGGGGTTGTTTTGTGCGAAGTGTTTGTTTGTTAGTTTTAGAAAGTGCTGTCCAATGTTGGTCTTTACATTTTTGCTGTATGATGAATTGTACCACGTTATATTTCATTTTCTATTGTTCTTATTTCTGTTTTGCTGGGGTAGGAGGGGGTTGTGTTTGAGTCTATAGTTATAGCCACTATTGTTTAGTGCATTTTGGTATGGTGTTGTTGCTGTGGTTGAAGATATTTTTACGGATGATATGCCTGTTAGTCTTTTATTATTGCTTTCTGGTATGTTTTTGATTATGTTAGTAGCGTGGTTGCTGTCTTTATGTACATATGAAGGGTTGTTATTCTCTTTGATGTCTGGTTTGAAAGTGCAGTCATTCAGATTAAGGGTGATGTCGAGAAAGTTGAAGGACTTGAAATTTGCATTGATTGTGATTTTAAGGTTATTGTCTTTAAAGATTTGGCAGATTTTTCTTTTTTATGTTCTTGTTTTCCTGGGCACCTTTTAAACCGTACATCAAAGACAACAACCAACCCTTCATAACATACACAAAGACAGCAACCACTAATTGTTTTTTGTCCGACTCAATCCTTAGATGACTGTTATATCTAGGTAAACACTTACATTGACTTTATGGTATATGTTTTAATACTGTCACTCAAACATCCCTTGTTCGTGTATACTACAAGGTGAAAAGGGTTAAGATATTATCTTTTATGTTATATGATGAATAATCTGATGTCTGAATAGTTTAGAGATATTGATAAGGAAATAAAACTATGAAATCTTATGCAGGTTTTGATGAATAAATTATAAACAAACTATTTGTTTAGATGGCATTGCATTTACTATTGATTTGTATGTAGTCTTCGCCATTACTGTGTCCCAAAGATATACAACATGAAAGGTTTCAAATTAAGACATGATAGATTTATTAAAGTGTTGACTAGCTGTACATGATTAATATATTATTTAATCCAATTCAACCTTCAAATACATTAACATACTGTAAAAACTAGAAATGTTTGCGCACAATTTAATTTGAATTTTTCACGGGCAGGTGCAAAAACGCAAACTTAAATAGTCAGCAAACATTAATAGCCTTTGTAAAGTAGATCCAGGATGGACCAAAATAGCACAATTAAATAGTCACTAATTTATAGATAAAAAAATCTCAAAAATTTAATAGCCACGAAATATTCTAGTTTTACAACACTGCTAAGAATCAAATGCTATGTCTTATTTACCATTTGATTACTGTGTAATAAAGTTGAATAAAATAATAAAATTGAAGGGTTTCAAAATAAAAGTCATGGTAAATGTATTTTTATTTTACGAGTTGGCTACAGTTGTATTCAATACAGTTTGATCTTTCAAAAACATTAATAAACAGTTCAGAATGAAATGGTACTTCTTAAACAGACTTGTTAAATCTTAATATTAACAAGATAACTTCATTGTAGTTTATTTTTCTAATGATAAAACTTGTGCAGAAATACTCTTTTAACAGCAGACACCAAAAAGCAGACATTACTCTAGAATAAATATTGGTTTCAAAGCTACTATACATTTTGATTTAAAGAATATTCGAATAAACTTACATCAGGAATACATTCATTTGTTCATGCACATTGTTGCAAAGGACTTTTAAAGTATATACCATTAATGTTTTTGAAATTAGAATAAAAATCCTTATACAAATTTATGGATAATGAAAATTTATAAGATGTGATGCAGTATATGTGCTCTAAACATTTCTGACCAGTGCCTCTGATTGCATTCTGAAAAGCAGCAAATGACTTGTACCCAGTATGTTCATCCTTAAAGATACGAGTAATAATTTATAATTGCATGTGTAACTGGGTTCATTTACACATTTAGGTTTCAACATTCACACTTTTAACATTTCATGTAGTTGACAATCTTAGTTCCTACTACCCCTAATATTTAGGTATTCAAAGACTAAATATTATGGTAAAAGTCATCCTTGTTAAAGACCTGACGCAATAACAATTCTTATTTGGCACTTGTTAAATGACTGATTTTTAAACACAGGCATTTGTATACTTTCTCCACACTGTAGCATTATTCAGTTATTTCACTATCATGTAGCGCTCAGCAATTCTATTCTGATCTTTAATCCATTTACTAGCAAGCTCTCTGCATTCTTTATAAAGATTGTTGCACACCGTTTCTTCCAAAATTTCCCTGTATTTTGCACTGATGTACAGCGTCCCTAAAAATAACAATGCTAATATCAGCATTTTTCTGCAATATTTCATCTACTCATC